>OY757187.1:54070459-54404284 GCA_963583895.1 Melanophora roralis
GCAATTATAAACTTAAGACAATTTTAAATTAGAAACAAGCTTAAGTTACGACTTTATTATTATTTTTGTAAGATTTTTTATAATTTTTAATTTAATAAATTTGTTTTATATTATTTTTATAAATAAATTTTGCATGTTTTCTTTTTTGCATGGTGTTTGGGTTTTTTTTAATTTATAAATTGCATATTTTCTTTTTCCCATTAACTTTTTGTTTGTTTTAGCTTTAGATTAAGTTCATTTAATGGGGTTTGTGTTTATTATTCGTGGTTTAGTGGCGTTAAAAATGTATGGTTTCCTAACAACTAAGGCATGGGTAATATTGATACACTTACTACATACAAACACTCAAATACATATTTCACAAATACAACAGAATTGGGCTGGTAAAACATTTGTTAAGAATGAACCAAAAATTCGTTTAAGACACATTTTTTAATCATAAAATTGAATTTTGTTTTTAGTATTAAATCAGCCAGCGGTACTAAACAACCACCTCGTGGCCCCCAGGGCAATAGTGGCAGTCAAATGCCAGCTAATGGCTTACCCAAGTCTACACCCAGCAGTACGGATGATATGAACTCAGCTTTGCTGAAATCTCCAAGTGATTCAAATGATAATGTGGGCAATGGTGGTTTGTATGGAAAGTTTAAGGGTTTCACTTTAAGGCCTCTAAACGATGCCACCTCACCGACCAATAATTTCACTGGAGCAAATGTGGCCTATGTACAGCCAACGCCACAGGACAATTCAGTACAGGTGCCTCAAAGAGCTGCCCCACCACCACCCATAAAACCATCAGAAATGAAGATAAATGGCACCTTAACCAGAAAAGCACCAACAGTGCCAGACACTGCTAAAACGGCTCAGGGACCTGCCTTGCCGCCACCAAATCCTGGCTCGACTGCCAGACCTATAATATCCATGCCAGTCTTAGAAACATCAACATTAACCATGTCTCCCGCAAGACCTGCTCCTACGGTGCCGCAAGTAGAGTTCCTTAAGCCGGCACCACCACCTCCAGTACCTCTTCACCATGATCCTAAACTAAATATTAAAAGAGATGGCACCATACGCAGAATCACTTCGTTTCTAAAAAAGGAAGAGAAAGCTCCGCCTAAAGAAAAAACTTATATTGATCGCGAAAAATTAAAGAATTTAGAAATTTCGGCTCCCATACCATTAAATAACTCACCTCCTGGCGAGTCATCCAACTCGGACTCGGAAGCATTAACACCCAAAGAAGCAGAAACCAAAAATCTTGTAAAACGAACACAATCCATGCGTTCGCCTATAAAGAAACCCAACTTACAATCATTTGGTTCTATGCGACAAAGTGCCCAAGCACAAACAAGGCCTAAAAGTGCAGTTTCATCACAAACGATTCATTCGGTAAGACCCAAAAGTCCACCTCCAAGGCCGCCACCACTTAAGAAGACAAATTCCACTACTTCATCGGGCTATCAATTGCCTGTAGCTGTAAAACGTGGTCCCGAGCACACTTACGATGACTGTGAGCTTGTAGAGCAGCCTTTGGCTAGCGTTAAGGAACAAAATTCATCGCTACAGAGGGCCAGCACCACAGACCACGATAATATATACTCAGTAATTGATGAAATACCGCCAGCTGCCCAGACAATAAGACGCATTGATTTGGTGGGCAGTGATCGTAATAGTGTTACTAGCAGCTCGGATTTAGGTCTGCTGGGTGAAATAGTCAATGAAATAGAAAAACGAAATGGTGGCGATTCAATTTATTCGGCCACTGCCACAAATCTAGTTAAACAAAAATCCAAAGATGAAACCGAAAAGTCCAAGCTGGACGAAATCAAAAAGGAAACATCGACAACAAAAGAGTCTCAAACAAACACAAATACTAAAACTAGTTTAAGTACAAGTACACAGCCGCAAGCAAACTATTTAAGGCCAGCTCCGGTGAATGCACCCATAGCCCGAGTAGCACCCACACGATCAGATATATCACCCACCAGTGCATTTTCAAGTTTTAAACCATCACCTCACACAACAGCAGTGGCCAGCACAACCACATCGTCGCTATCCTCGGCAGCGACACAAAATAAAATAAGCGGAGTTGGAGCTTCAAAGGCTAAAACATTTGGTCAAAAGTCGTTGACACAACAAAAATCACTGCCAGCCAACGGTGTGGCCAATAAGCCGAGTGCTACCATACAAAAACCAAAACCATTGTCAACGAAGCCATCGTTTACAAACAACAATATTAAGAAGCCTACTAAGGCGCCCACAGCACCAACGACTACGGCATTTACAAAATCCGCAGTAACAGTAGGAAAACCATCGTCTACAGTGGCATCTTTAACGCAAAAATTTGAACCTTCTCAAACGAATAGCAGCAGCACAATTACAACGACTACGCATCTAAGAAAATAGTAGTTTTAAGTTCTTTGTAAAGTTGTTTAGTTTTTAAATATTTTATTTAAAATAGTAAACGCACTGATTTCAATTTTAGGAAAAAGTTTAGCTTAAAAAATTATCTAAATATCAATATATAATAATTTTCTGATTCCAGGAATTTTCCTTAATTGTTATAAATTGAAGTTTTGGAGATTTTTAATAAAAAAAACACCCCCCAAATTAAAGCTAATTTTGTTACTCGCTTCAATATTATTTTAAAAATTGTTTGTTTTAAATTATAAAATTAAAAAAAAAAAAAAGATTCCTATTGAAATATATCTTAGCTTTGATTTTATGTAAAATAATTTATACAATTTAATAAGCTTCAGGTTCCTTATACTACAGATATGCATGATTTTAATTTTCCATTTTTATTGATAAAATCCTTCGATTTTGTGTTTTGCAAAAACACTTAAAAAAAAAGAAGAATGTATCCTTGATAAAATAGTAAAATTTCAAAAAATCGTTTAAGTCCACTTGAATGGAAGGCGTTTGTTTGTTAACTGGGTCCTGTCGAATTTCTGTCAGTTTAAAAAAAAAAACAATAACGACGCTCATAATAAGACTTATAATCTCAATCCAAAGCAGGTTCTGACATATTTAGTTTAAACCACGCCTAAGGTGCTTTTATATATACAAAATGATTTTTGTGTTAATAAGTAAACTGTTTCCCTTTATGCACCCCATACACTCTTTAATTCGATTGGCAGCTGAGTCGGATGCTGCCTAAATCAAGGCGTGTATGGCTTTGTCCTTTACCCACTACCAAAAAAGGCTTAAAATGTGTTTTTTAAAAGTATTTTACTACATAAACTGACTAAACTAAAGAGTAACAAAGTCCTTTGTCAAGTAAACTTTTATTCCAGGGGATCGCTTTGTTAACTAAATCACAAAACACACGACCAACTTACAGATTAAAACGATTTATCTGATTGTAAGCGCTTATATATATATTTGAGCAAATGTTAAAAAATATCACATTATTTTTTTCATTAAACTTTAAAAAAGTATTTAACAAAAATCATAATTAATAACCTTTAATATTTAAATTTACTGTAAAATTGAAATTTATATAAACGTGATATTCATTCCTTTAACACTTTTATTATTAAAACCTTTAATTTAAAAATACTTTAAACGTTCGATTTTAAAAATTTATTTAAATTATTATTTCTTAAACACAATGCCTAAAAATCTAGAGTAAAAGTATTTAAATTTTTTTTTTTAAGTTTTGATGTTTTTATGCGTTGCGTTTTACGAAATAAGACCCTTAAAAATAGTTTTTTATTTATTTTCTTTTTAGTTTATTTTAAGGATTTTCTAAAATCCCTGTACATTTTACTATTACATAAGCTTTTGTATTTTTAATTGTAAAAAAAAACTTTTTTTAAATACTTTACTTTCATATTACTACACCTGTAAATTTATTTCGTTTTCATTTGTAGTTTTTAATAAATAAATAAATTATTTGACACGATTAAAACAACCCACACAATTTTAATTTAAGGAATAAAAAATTATTTGTTTTTTATTTTATTTTGTAATTTTTGTTTTTGAATTATTTACTATTAGGACCCTTATTAACGGTCATTAGATGACTCATGACAATAATCATTCATTGCTCTTGGTTTACCCTAAAGTTAGGTTAGGTAGAACAGGCAGCCGTTGAGGGAAAAAATAGATCCTACTTAAAGTCACAAATTCAATTGATTTCCGTTACTTTTAAGGGACAATAGCCCAGAGTCACGATAATGAGTTATCTAATGATAATTTGGCTTAAAATCTTTGCTAGGTTAGGTAAGATAAAACTGATAGCCGACTTCGCCTTACTTGGGTCCAAAAATCTGGCCGTTTTGTGTAACCTGTAGAGAAAAACAGGAAAAAGATGTTAAATTAACTCTGAAAACAAAGAGCAACAAAAGAACAATCAGAGTTTCTGGCTCCTAAAAGTCATTGGCTTACGCTTAGTCATAAAGCAACTGAAAACAGTTACCATTTTTGTTAACTTTTAAGTGACCGTGAATTTGGGCATCAGCAGCAATTAAATATATAAACAACAGAAAATGTAAAATTTCACAGTCAGGTTTTTTAATAAATTAGTCAAAAAAAAAAATTTAATTAGGCATGTTCTGGGAATCACATGGTTTCAACCCATTTGTGATTCTAAAATCACAATTGTGATTCTAAGTTATTCACCCCTATTCTGCGTTTTGATTCGAATCGAAATTTTCTCCGTCGGCCTCCTTCAATGCGGAATAGTTTGGGCAAAAATAACTTTTTCTTAGGTTAGGTTAGGTAGAACAGGCAGCCGTTGAAGGAAAGGATACAGCTCACTTGGGTCCGCCTAATTCGGTCCCTTTGTGTTACCTGGAGAGGCAGATAGAAAAGGTTTAGATAGAAGGAAAGAAGAAATGCAGAATAACCTCCATTAATTTAATTAATTAATTGCGAATTTAAAAATAAGGTGATTAAAAACAACAATTTAAAAAGTTTTGTGTGCAAAACACCTTTCAAATCACATTTACAAAAAATGATTTTCAGAACATGCCTGAATGATAAGTTTTCAATAAAATAAACCACCATATAGCGAAATTCGTTGTCGACTGAATTTTTAGATTCAGTCAATTGAGTTAGCCGTCGTCAACTGTAACCGAAATCAGATATGGAGATATATGTATGTATATGTAGGTAAGTGTTGATGCTGATATCGACTTTTTGAGAAAACAAATAAAATTATTATCAAAATTTGAAAGTAATTTAAGTCATTGACGTCGCTGTTGACATTCTTATTAAGGGAAACGTTTAATTATTATACCCTTCACATAGTGATAAGGGTATATATCAGTTTGTCATTCCGTTTGTAATTTCTTTATTATTCATTTGCGACCCCATAAAGTATATATATTCTGGATCCTTATAGATAGGGAAATTGATATAGCCATGTCCGTCTGTCCGTCTGTCTGTGTGTCTGTCTGTCCGTCTGTTGAAATCAAGTTTCCGGAGTCAAATAAAAAGATACAGACCAGTTAATGGTGTCAAACTATTGGAAATATCCCGCTAACGATCGCTATTTAAAATCAGCAAAATCGGTTTACTATTGACCGAGATATAAGCGAAAACCCAAAGTAACCCATTTTTTTTAGGACAAAATCCGTGCATATATCCCTATATATCTCAGTAAGTATAGTCAGTCTTGCCACCAAACTTGGCACGGATACTCCTAAAGAAGGGACCTAAATAACGGAAAAAGTTTTTTCAGATAGGACTAGGGAAAGGGGTATTTTTCCTACAATTGCACAAATTTGGTGAAATATATTATACGTTATATCTCGTAAACTATAACAGCAATCGACTTAAAATGTTCTACAAAAATTAATTGTACGCTAAGGGCTACACTTTAAAGAAAAAATTTTTTTAATGGGGGCAAAAAAAGGGGTGGCTCCCATACAAATTAACGATTTTTATGAAATATTCGATACGCTATATCTCGGAAACTATAACAGATATCGAAATTAAATGTTTTACAAAAAGTAATTAGGCAATAAGGGCTACGCCATAGATAAATAATTTTTTGAGTGGGGGCAAAAAAAGGGGTAGCTCCCATACAAATTAATGATTTGTATGAAATTTTCGATACGCTATATCGGAAACTATAACAGATATCGAAATCAAATGTTCTACAAAAAGTAATTGGGCCATAAGGGCTACTCCCTAAATAAATAATTTTTTGAGTGGGGGCAAAACAAGGGGTAGCTCCCATACAATTAAACGATTTTTATGAAATATTCGATACGCTTTATCTCGGAAACTATAACAGATATCGAAACCAAGTGTTCTACAGAAAGTGATTGGGCATCAAGGGCTACGCTCTTGAGAAATAATTTTTTGAGTGGGGGCAAAACAAGGGGTAGCTCCCATACAAATTAACGATTTTTATGAAATATTCGATACGCTATATCTCGGAAACTATAACAGATATCGAAACCAAGTGTTCTACAGAAAGTGATTGGACATCAAGGGCTACGCTATTGAGAAAAAATTTTTTGATAGGGGGCAAAACAAGGGGTAGCTCCCATACAAATTAACGACTTTTATGAAATATTCGATATGCTATATATCGGAAACTATAACAGATATCGAAATGAAATGTTCTACAAAAAGGAATTGGGCAACAAGGCCTACGCTTCAAAGAAAAAATTTTTTGAGTGGGGGCAAAACAGGGGGTAGCTCCCATACAAATTAACGATTTTTATGAAATGTTCTATACGCTATATCTGGGAAACTATAACAGATATCGAAATCAAATGTTCTATAAAAAGTAATTGGGCAATAAAAGCTACGCTTTAAAGAAAAAAATTTTTGGGTGGGGGCAAAAAAAGGGGTAGCTCCCATACAAATTAACGAATTTTATGAAATATTCGATACGCTATATCTTAGAAACTATAACAGCTATCGACATCAAATGTTCTACTAAAAGTAAGTACATCAAGGGCTATGTTTTAAGGAAAAACTTTTTTTTTTGGGGGGGGGGGGGGGGGTGAACAAGGGGTAGGTCCCATACAAATTAACAATTTTTATGCAATTTTCAATACGCTATATTTAGGAAACTATAACAGATATCGAAATCAAATGTTCTACAAAAAGTAATTCGACAACAAAGCCTACGATTTGAAGAAAAAGTTTTTTGGGTGGAGGATGGACAAAGGGGACCTTCCATACAAATTAACAATTTTTATGAAATTTTCGATACGCTACATCTGTGAAACTATAACAGCTATCGACTTTGAATATTCTACAAAAAGTAATAATCAAAAATTCATACATTTTGGAAAAAAAAGTTGGAGAGAAGCAGGTAACATCCCATAAAAATTAACAACTTTTATTAACCTTTTAATATAAATAATGTCAAAAACTTGCATTACTATCGACCTCAAACGTTCCTCATCTATTTCTATTATTCATACGAACGTTAAAATTTTGTAAAGTTTTCTATGGACTTTAAAACTCACACAAGGATTTTTATTATATTATTTGCAGTACAAAATTACTCGGCTGGGTATATTTAAAGACCAATGTGAAGGGTATATAAGATTCGGCACAGCCGAATATAACGCTCTTACTTGTTTTTCATCTAAAATTTTTTTTATTGATTTTAAAAATCCAACCAGTCAACAGTAAATTGTTTGTAATCTTTTTAATACAACAAGTAAAATCAGTGCATCGTTTCTGTAACTTGCGAGAAGTTTTCGCATCGAGAAATTTTTTAAGATTATAGAAGTGTTCCAGTTATTAACAGGACGAGTCATATAATTTTAATATATTACAAGTTAACATTTAAAATTTATAATAGTTTTTCTTTGATTCATTCTGTCCTTGACAGGGCGACTATAAATTTCTCGACTAAAGAATTTCTCACATACCATACAGAAACGAGGCACAGAATGCAAAAAAGAGACAGACACTTTTTTAATACTGATACTATTGTTATCAAAATTGTGAAAAAAAAACTTAGCTGCGAAAACTGAAAATGTTAATAAAAAGAGAAAGTTTATTCGGACTTGTACATCAGTCACTTTGTTATATGTAATATGTATGTATATGGAACAAACATGTATAGTTTCAAATAAAAATATTAAAAAAAAAACTCAAAATCAAATTATTTAATACAATTTTGTGTTTAGAAACTACTTTGAAAAACACCATTGAGCCAAAGATATGTGTATTATTTTTTCCTCCTTTATAAAAAAAAAACACCCAACAAAGTGTTTCAAAATTGTTTATAACAAGAAAAACTAGAGCTAAAGCTAACAATTAATGTAAAACGTTAATTAAATAAAAGTGTTTTAAAAATACCACGAATATATTCAAATAAAAATTTGGGTTACTCACAAAGTATGTTATCTGTTGTATTTTTATTTTCAAACAAAAAATTTTAATTTAAACAGGAAACGTTTTTTTAAATATTTTATTTTTTTGGAAAAACATGACAGTTAGAAATTCATAAATAAATACTTTGTGAATCAAAAATTTTAAAAAACAATTCCAATTAGTATTTAAAGTTTATAAAAGAAACCTCTTTACGTTAACCTGTACAGACCTTGAAATAAAATAAACTATTTGATAAAAATATAAAATTATATAAGAAAGCAAGTTACTAATTGTTTATTAAATAATAAAAAACAACAAAAAATATGTGAAATAAATTAAATATACTAATGTATTTATAGCTTGATAATGCAATAAAAAAAATTATTTAATAATTAATTAAAAAACAACAGAAATAATCGAATATGTAGTTTTGAAACAAATACTAGCATACAATTAAATTCAATTATTTTCTTACTACATGTGTTAAAGGGAAAAAAACAAATGAAATTACAAAATAAAACTAGTTAAAAACAAATCTTTAACGTTTTTTATTCGAATCTTACAACTAAGCATCCTATAATGGGCAGCATTGTGGCAACTAATAGTTGTGGTTGTCGTTGGGCAATTACGTTTTTCTGTCGACTTAAACACAAAAACGGCGAGGGTGCTATTCATTTTACATTGGTGTATTTGCTTGACGGTACCCAAAATTTTAAAAACGATTAAGTAAACTAAAATAAAGCTGAATATTAAAAACTGCTTGAGTAACGGAAAATGTTTTAGCTCTAAAAGACAAAACAATAGCTCATACTGGTAGTCAGAAAGGGAGTTATGCTTAAAATTTTTAAGAAAATGGTTACTACTAGGGACAGTTAAATCGACTTCGATTGTAGTCGAAAATCGATTTTTTGTAATCGGCTCTTTGTTAATGATTTTATACTGAAATCAATTATTGAGCCTACTAAATCGATTTTGTTTAAAAAAGTTCAAGTTGAAACAATCAAAACAGAAAAAAAAAATACACAGTACAGTTGAAACAACTTATCGCCATACGTATACTATCTGTTGGGTGTGCGTATTTAATTTTTTAGATTTACATATATTATTTTATACATTGATATCATAATAGATAAATGCACATACATATATGTATGATTGTTAATATGAAGTTGAACAATGTTAGTTTTTTTGACCTAAGTTCTTTGTAATCATAAAACGGGTACACCTTTTCCGGTATGTAATACCTTTTTCTTTTGGGAAAAGTGTATTCAACTTAGTTTTAAAAAAATTGAGGATATCTGTTATTTCTAATCAATCACAATCTATTCTTAGCTTAAAAACTAAAATCGACTATGAATTACATATACTTGATTATGAGCTTTGAATAATCGACTTTAAAACCGAAATTAAAATAGATGATCGTAAAATTTTGCTTTGATTACCATCCCCTAGTTACTACATATTTGGTTGTATTTTTGCTTCCACTTCAGGGTATAAATTAATTAAAGTTCATATGTTCTTAAACATCTCATTTGCTGAATACTTTTTGTATGTAGGTACCTATTCTTGGCTATAACATATATAGAACGAATAAAAAATTAATCCTCACGTCATTGATTTATTTATTAATTTTTTTTTTTAGAAATAATTAACCTTATCTATTGGCAATAGATTATAAAAGAAAAATAACAGCAATTGTAATACAAATAATTATTTTTATGTAAAATTAGTACAAAAATAACTTAACCACCAGTAATGTCCATAATGTACTTATCCATTATATCATATGTCTTAGAATTTGCAGTAGCAGGTGGCTGTGGTTTGCGCTTTGGTGGTATGGGTTGTATGTTAGGCAATCGTGTGCCGTTAAAAGCATTTAAGCTAAGACACTCATCGTCATCTTCATCAATAATATCAGATATGCGACGTTTATTTGATGCTGCAGCCTTGCTTGTGGAAGGTTGTTGAGAAAGTCTTGTTACTACGTCATCGCTATCAGAGTCTATATTGTTAGCAAAATGTACGGATTTCCGTGGTTCATCATCGGCTGTAATTGGCAGTGATGGAGTTAAAAAATCTGTTATTTTTCTTTTACGAAGTGTGACATTTGATTTGCTAATATCAACCGGTTTATGTTTTTTGGGTAAAACTTTATTTTGCAATGTAGAGTTTGTATCGCCTGTTAAAAACTGTACAGATGTTGAACTTACAGAAACTATATGAACCAGAGGAGCATCAGTTTCTTGATTAGAATTATCGCTGCTTTTATTTTGGCCAATGGGAGTGTTGACATTTTCGAGGTTTTGGTTTTCAATTAATGCCACTCTGCTATTAATAATTCTACGATTTCCCGCCATTATTCCATTCTGTGTATTTTTTGCAAGTGCTACAGATATATTTTGTTCTGAAGAGGATGCACTAGACGCTCCTTTAGATGACGAAACAGAGCCATCTTTTAATGAAGAACCTTTACGAAGTAGAATAGCCTTCCTAAGCTTTTTCTGGTATAGTTTTGTAATTTCATTTTTACATGACCTGCATACGAGTTCAGTGGATAAAAATCCAGTATTTCTTTTGTTTATAAAGTTTACAACTGCCATATCGTCAATTAAAACTCCATCCTTCAATGGGTGGTTTAATATTGGACAAATTCTACCCATTTTTGAGATCAAATTAGCTCGTCATTAGAAGCACTGATAAACAATAAAAGTTTTTTAGAATATAATAATGAGAGAAACAAGTCGTCGTAAACAGTCGGCGGCGGCGGCCATAAGGGAAAATTGTCGGCGGCGGCTCACAGCCGGCCCTAAGCCACCAGCTTAAATACATATATTTTACAAGCTATTTTTATAATAGTAAACGTTTTCAGTAAAAATTGTATAACTATTGAATTGAATGGATTAGTTTTTTTTTAAAAAATTTAATAAAAATTGTGTACTGACTTATATAAAAAATTTAAAAAAAAGGTATAATTAGTTTATTGTTTTAAAAGCGATAAAAATACGCACATATACCTTATTAAAATCATGCATTTTTTTCGAAGCACTGCTTAAGCTATATTTACACTATCTGAGCTGTTATCTGAGTTTCACAACTGAGACTACATAATTTGTATTGTGTTGAAATTATAACGTGTTCTATTTTCAAACTATTTAACGTCTGAGTTTTAAATGTAAGTTTTTAAAAGTTACCGGATTAAATGCTTGCTGTTGTATTGCCATACAATTTGTACCAGTTTAACAACTTTTTTATTTAGCGGACTAAAACTAATTTTTTTAGATGTTGTGTAATGCTGAAAACTAAAAAAATCAAATTGTTTTTTGACACTCATAAAAATTTAAACTTTATATTAAAAAACTTTTTATATTTCTTTGACAGTTTGAAAGCGCAAATGAGAAGGCGCATTAATTGCAGGTGGTATCAGTTAATCAACTGAGAAACGGTATATCGGATGTGTAGTTGTCAAAATTTGTTTATGTTTATGCACTTCTTTCTTTTCTACTATTAACAACTGTAGAATCTAAGAAAAGCTAAAAACGTAAAAGAAAGAGTTTGTGAGTTTTTTTCTGTCTGACATTCGTACATACATTTTAGTTGTTTTTGTAGAGCCGCTCCCACCTGTATGCATGTGTGATACCATTATACAATTTGTATCATCTGTGAGACTATGACAAATATTACAAACTCAACACAGCACAACTTACTAATGGCACTGCCAGATATAAGATAGTTTTTGTGCTTAAAACTAACAAAAGTACTCTACATTAGCAGGTATTGCATTTTCCGTTTGATTACATTTGTTTAATTTTATGTAAATTTTTTTACTTTCTACCTAACGCTGCGGTCACAAGTTCAAGTTCTCGCTTTCAACTCAATCACACTTGTATGTTTATATGCGACTGAGTTTTGGTATAACGAATCACAAACTATTTACATTAATTTATTTATTTTTGTATAAATGTATACGAAATATGCACGCAAATGTTAAAATTATTTGCCGTAAAATATTTGTATATGCAGACTCGTTAAGAAACTAAAATTTATAACAAATAACTTTATTTAGCTGTTTTAATTTACCACCAGGTTAAATCATAACTTGAATGAAAAAATTGATATTCAAGACATTTTTAAGTTCGAAACGTGTGAGTGGCTTAGAAAAAAGTTAAGTGTATAGCAACTTAAAAGGCAAAATTTTAACGTGTGCCGGCTAAGCTAGTAAATTGTGTGACAGATGATGATGTTTGTCATTATTAACGCTTCTTTTGTGTTTTAATACAAATTAAAATTTGTTTTTGTTGTGAGTATATTAAAAACACTCAATTCAAGAACTTATACTTGGGATATTAATAGACAGTCCGAAATTTTCAATTTATTTTTTATACATGTGGCTCGTGCTTTGAAATACACAGCCAACATTAAAAAATAACGATGATTTGGAAAAATAAAAAGTTTGAAGCGTAGTGAAAAAATAACAGGAAATAACCGTAACTGTCCCTTGTCCTCTTTTACACATAGCCAGAAAAGGGATAAACGAAAAAATGTCCAGTACAGATAGTCATGTACATATAAAAACTCTATCTTTTGACCCAACGACGAAAGTTTTGTCCAGCGTACACGTATATCAGGTAGCCTCAGATAAACAGCTGAGTAACGGTTTTTCGTTATATTAATGTCAAATTTGGTTTATGTATTTTCTTCCTTTTTTACAAAAACAACTGTAGTATCGTAAGAAAAGCTCAAAAAGAAGAAGAAAGATTTTGTGAGTTTTTGTTATTTGTCTTTGACATTCTAATGACGGTTTTAGTTGTTTTTGTAGAATCGCCTCTACCTGATAAGTGTACCCTGGTTTTGTCTCTCTATCCTAGTAAAAAAGGTTTAAAACCTTTACATACAATTTTAAATCGCTGAACTTACACCATTGATCAACAAAAACATTTACAGCTGTTTAAGTAATTATAAGTGCCGGTTGATTTTAATCCCGAATTTTTGGATTTCAAAGCTTTAACATAGTAGCTGCTTTTATTTAAATGAAATTAGATAAAAGCTATGTTAATACCAAGAGTACAAAACTTAAGAAGATTGTGTGCCGCTGCCAAACCCACGTTTTATGTAACAACCCCAATATTTTATGTAAATGCTGGTGAGTATTAGCTAAACTTTTTTGAAATCGTACAATCCAATTGGAGTTTTTATGTAATTGCTATTTTTCTTTCTAATTAGCTCCTCATATTGGTCATTTGTATTCGGCCGTTATAGCTGATGCAATATGTCGCTATGAAAAACTAAAACACCCGGAACAGGCTGAAGCTGTTATTTTGTGCACAGGCACTGATGAGCACGGTACTAAAGTACAGGAAGCCGCAAAAACTCATAATATACCAGTTCAGCAATACTGTCAAGATATTTCGACCAGATATCGTAATGTTTTTCAGCAGGCTTTAATTAAAAATACTGATTTTGTGCGAACAACTGAGGATCGACACAAAGAGGCAGTGACCCATTTTTGGAAAACGCTCAAAGAAAAAAATCATATCTATTCTGACACTTATGAAGGCTGGTACTGTGTTTCAGATGAAACGTTTCTTACAGAGTCTCAATTACGCTTGAACGAATCAACGGGTGAAAGATTTTCTTTAGAGTCTGGCCATCCTGTAGAGTGGACTGAAGAACAAAATTATATGTTTCGCTTATCAAAATTACAATCTGATGTATTGTATTGGCTGAAACAGGGTGAAAAAGTAAAGCCGTTAAAGTTTAACAAGATTCTCCTTGATATGTTGTCGGAATCCTTACCAGATGTTTCGGTTTCAAGGCCTGTTCACAGAGTACCATGGGCTATACCAGTGCCCAATGACAACACACAAACTATTTACGTTTGGCTTGATGCTTTAGTTAATTATTTGACCTCAGTAGGCTATCCAAATCCAAAGTATAACAAAAATTGGCCGCCTACCTTGCAAGTTATAGGCAAAGATATTTTAAAGTTTCATGGCATATACTGGCCGGCATTTTTAATTGCTGCGGGTAAGTCAATTAAAGTGATTATATGAAATAAAACGAAGACAAATATATATATTTTTCGGGTCATACAAATATACATATATGTATGTATGTATATAAAAATAAAAAAAAAATATATAGATGTATCAGGTTCAGTACTAGCTTGGAATCAAATTGTTTAATTAATTTGTAATTTGTTTTATTTCGTTTAGGTCTCGAACCTCCACAACAACTTTTTGTCCATTCTCACTGGACTGTTGATGGTCAAAAAATGTCGAAAAGCAAAGATAATGTGGTTGACCCATTAGATGCTTCAGAACTTTATACCATGGAAGGTTTACGTTACTTCCTGTTACGTGAAGGTGTTGCTCATAGTGATGGCAGTAAGTAAAATATTTATTTCTTACTTTTTTATACGTAAAAAAACATTTTTTGTGAACATACAAACGTACTTGCATAAACAAATTGTGAAAACTAGACTGAAGCTCTCAATAAAGAGCAATCTAAACACAATATGTATGTATAGAAAAGGTAGTCCATTAACAAAGAATGGAGATTGTTTGTTTCAGTCAGTATTTTGACATGAAAACTCTCGATGTGTTGGGCTTAAAATCTACTCCATAAATTGCCAGAATTCAGAGTTCCCATAAATTTTTTTTAGCCCTTGACAGTGTTAAATAAAATGCTAAAAGCTGTGGCTACGGAAAGTGACCAGTCCAAAATGACAATTTGCAGTTTAAATGTACCATATTATCACATTTGCCTATGGTGGGTTGAAAAGCTTCTTGATGGTTGTAGCTTAGACTTAAGGTAAACATTTTTGCTATTGAATCAGTTCATGTACTATTTTTTAAATGGTCTACTGATTAAAAATCTGTGTAGTGAGTGAACTGCACTGTTTTTTTTTTAAAGGACAATTTGATATATAAAATTGGAACTTTCAAAATTTTTTCAAGTTTCATAGTTAAGTATGTTTTTAGCAGCAAAATAAGTACCCAAGTGCAATACTTTGAACTTCCGATAACCAAATTCCTTTACATGTGCATGCTGGTCGGCGCATTTTATTGATCGACGTTATCCTCGTTGTAAAAACTTAAGTTTTAAGACAATTTCGATGCTCGGTTATTACTTATCTGACTAAGAAGCTAATATTTGGTTAATTAGGGTAAACCACAATTATGTATGTCATACAGAAAGGTTATAAATTAGCCCAAACCTGCAAGCAAGTTAAATCAGATCAAAATTGAAAAAATTAAAATTATGATAAAATTTTTTTTGGCGTTGTATTAACCGACGTTGATTATTTGCTTTGAAATAAATTTAAATTTAAAATAAACTTCCATTAGTTGTTGGTTTTTTATTCTACATAGTTAGTCTACAAACGCTTACTTTCGTTTTGTATGCTTTTTGCATTCTAAGTTTTAAAAAAATTGTTGTTTCTAAGTTTTTCGTTTACATATTTACATACTTGCAGTTTTGCACATTTATTTGGTTTATACATGGATACAAAACTTTACGACCCAACAAAAGCAAACACTTTGGTTTGCATATTTACAATACTTTTTTTTACTTCGGATTTGCCTTGTTTAGTTATATTGCTTTACTTTTTATTAATCGTTTTTTGGTTGTGTCGAAATTAGAACAAGAAAAAAAAAACATAAAATTTGCATAAAATATTGTAGGGACAAAGTTTTTCTCTTAAAAAATAAGTTTAGTACAGATATATTTTTGCGTTTCAGTATTTACCCGTAGTGTTTAAAACAATTTTTTAGACGACTATTTGTGACAAGGACAAGAGCTTATTTGCATGAAGTTAATAAACGAAAAGTTTATTAAATCTTAACTTAAGATTCAGCTCTGGAGCTGAGTAAGTGATAGTATTTTTTTTAAGTTGCTATGAAAGTATGATGCTCCATTACTTAAATTTAAATAGTTTCCTTTTTTAAAGCCGTTTTTTTTTGTTTTGCTGTTTAATTAAATAAAAAATTGTTTTCCCAACTTGAAACTAATATAAAGCGAAACTTAATTATTAATTTACAAATTGGGAATAAAGCTAAAGTTTTATTTTATTTTATTTATAAATTCTAAATTTATTTTGTTTCTTTGAGTGTTTTGAAAACAGTATATTAAACTAGTAAAACCACTATATTCGGCTGTACCGCATCTTATACTTATATACCCTTTACATTGGTCTTTTTATATATCTTGCCATCTGATCTAGCCGAGTTATTTCGTACTGAAAATATTGTAATGGAAATACTTTTTGCCGGGTTTGAAGTCGATCACTGTCCTAGTTTCTGAAATAGAAAACTTTACAAAGTTTTAGCGTTTGTATGTATAATAGAAATACCATGCAGAAGGTTTGAGGTCGAGAGTTTTAAAAGTTTTCGACATTATTCGTATTAAACGTTTATTAAAAGTTGTTAATTTGTATGTGGGGTTCTAGTCCCCCTACTCCTCCAACTATTTTTTTTCAAAAATGTAAGAATTATTGTATCATTACTTGTTGTAGAACATTCAAAGTCAATAGCTGTTAAAATTTCCCAGATATAGCGTATCAAAAATTTTGAAAAACTGTTAATTTGTGTGGGGAATAACCCTTCCCCTGCTTTCATCCAAATAATTTTTTTCAAAAATGTAAGCATTATTGTCCAATTACTTCTTGTAAAAAAAAAAAAATAAAAAAAAAAAATTCATAAAAATTTTTCATTTATATGGAAGGTGCCCCGGATGCACGAAATGGACTTTCTATAGGAACATGCGCAGGTTTTTGACCAAAATTCGCCTTAGGAACGACCGGCTAATGGCTAGTTGCGAGCACAGCGTCCAACCGAAGTTAGACATCCTCGCCAACAGCGGCAATATTCCTGGCTGAACGGGCGCTCCGGGACCGGCCACTCTTGGCAGCGTCTTGTGTGGTCTCATACTTTTTAAGGTTGGTGGCCAAAAGGCGTAGTGTTTGCGCAGTTGGTGCCAGACGACCGCGGAATCGACGACGGAATTCGCGCTGTGCCAACACCACAGACAAATTGTTACGCAAAAATAAGAGACGATTATTCCGCGTTCTTAGGGAGTGTATTGCTCCATGGCTTTTTCACTTGTAATCTATATCTGGCTAGGCCACAATTGTCAAAACAGATTTGACATTGACCGCCATTAGGGTGATTTCTTTTGGCCCACCTTGTATAAGGATCCAGAATATATATACTTTATGGGGTCGCTAATGGATAATAAAGAAATTACAAACGAAATGACAAACTGATCTATACCCTTATCACTTTGTGAAGGGTGTAACAAAATTTTAAAACATTTTCTAACTGAAAGCAAATGCAAACAAAATGCCAATAAACAGTTGTCTACCAGGGAACAATAAAATTATAAATCGCTAGTTAAGTATTAGTAAAGAATATATACTAAGGGTTTGCAGAAAAAAACTAATAATTCACTGTTCTACCACATATGTGATAGGGATGCCATGCGTTTGTATGGACGCCCAATTTAAATTATCACAATCAGAATAACTTCCTGAGTATATGTAACCATATCCTTTCGGCTAAGTATATAGAGGAATGTTATAATATTCGATTTTTTCAAAAGCGAGCTTAAAATAATAGAAACTGGTTAATGGTTCTTAAAACTAAGAATAATCGGGCAATAGATTTTTAGCTAAATTATTTTGATTTTTGTTTCATTCAATACAAAAAAAGGCGATGACAAACAAGGGTTGAAAACGATGGTTGAATTTTATATTTCGGGATTAGAGAACACAAACAAATAATAATAATAGAAAATCACTTTATTGCTTTTCAAAATATCCCTCATGAAGATCTATACACTTTTGCATGCTATTGAACCAATTGTCGAATCACTTTTGCCACTCTGATTGAGGTATGTATCTCTAAAACATGCATTCTGGGTACAGCAAGGGCTTCTTCAGGTGTCGGAAAACGTTGACCTCTAAGTTTGTTGCCGAACATTACTTTTTATTTTTTACAATAAAGCTTCTTAAAAGTTACTAAGTGCTTCTAGATTGATGCAACTTGGCTTAATCATGTATTGCAGTCAAAGGCTTTTAATAATTAAATAAAAAAAAATCGGACCAAGGGGGAAAAAGTTCCCCTTAGAATAACTATTACCACCTTTGAAAAATTAATTTTTTTTTAAGTTTTTAATACTTTTGTTAGGCAAATGCAACTTTAAACGTAAGCGAAAGCTAAAAAAATTACACTTGTCCTCTCCCCTTTTTGTGGGCGGCGGCATAAAGTAAAATTTGCAAAATAATGTATATAATAAAAATAATGGATAACTTACGTCCAAATACTATAAAAGTAAAATTTTTAAGCATTTATGGGTAGGGCCAGGAATGACCCCAACCCCATACCCCCCCCCCCCCGAAACGGCCCTGTACAAATTTTTTTTTTTATATATTTTGCTAATTTTTACAAAAAATTTATTTTTAAGCTTGTTTGTCGCTTCTTTTGTAATTTACTGAAAATAAGTAATTTATATATAACAATAACTTATTTACAGAAGTAACAATTAATTTAAAGTATAAAAAAACAAAAACTAACTAATTTAAAAAAATATCCTTTTGAACTTAGAACAGAAGTGCTACTGTTCTTCTTCGTCTGTTTCTTCTAAGACCTCTTCTGAATCTGAATGCTTTTCAAGGGGGAAGCTTTAAGGAAACTGCTTCTTTCGTAAAGGGCAATGACTTCTTTTTTTGGATTTGGTCTTATGCTAGTCATCAGTGGGACAGAACTGAGCAAAAGTCTATTAATAATATCTACGTTACACTGAATTTACTTTACTTTTCTGACTTTAAAAATGAACCAAAATGACAATTTGCAAGTAAAAGATTTGAAAATTCACGATCCGGTACAGAATTTTCTTACCTGTCGAGTTGGCACTTTAATTTTTACATTTCTAAAATACCCTTATGTGCTACATAACTAAAATTTAACTAACAGTGACAAGATGTATTCTTTAAAGAACATTCTTAAAAATTGTCCTTAGCAAGAAGAAAAAAACAACAAAAAAAAGTGATCGCAGTCACTGCTTTAAAAACAAAAATTCAAAAATCGCATTTAATGTTAAAAAGTCTTTTTTAAAGAAAGAGGAATGATCAAGCCAAATTTTGTGAAGTTTGTTGCATCGACAAATTTTGGAATGTATCTTATTTTTTATGACGAATACCTAGTTCGAGAAGTTCGTCGTTACTTCCGGTTGTGTTTCATGACTTCTAGTGCATGAACAAAAAATTGTTTCTAAATCATTTTTTAAATTTGTTTAGGGGGGGGGGGGGGGCGGTGGGGGAAAGAGGTCTGGGGGTGCATTACCACTCGGATACAATATGCTGTCCATTGTGTTGGCCTGGAAAATTAAGGGGGCAAGGGGCTGTATTAAACTGTGTCTGGTAGGAATACCGGTAAATAGCTTCAGGTATTTTTTCCCCATGCCAGGATACTCTTTGTCCTTTCGGCTGACGTTACTCGCCACAGAGATTTCGATACCCTGCAGGCTGCGCCTCAGTCCAGCATCTGATCGCCTTGTCCTTAAGGTGTCGCTGGAGTCTACTATAGAATTCGCAAAGTGGAGGAAATATTGAGACAGTTACCATATTTGCATTTGCCTCAGATCCCCTTCATGCCAAATTATCTGTAGTCTCATTTTCGGATGTCTCAGAGTGTCCCGGAACCCAGAAGATTCTGATATACTTGAGCCCCAGGAGCAATGTGTTGCGATGGCTGAGGTTAGAAGCACCTTTATATATGCCTACTCCTTTTTCACGTATTGTATTCCAAGTTTCTCTTGAGCTAAGAGCTGATTCAAAACGTTTGGAATAGTAATCCCTTTTGGCATTTTAAATTTTGTTATTAACATGGCAATTGTATGCTCTGGTGCACCTGGTATATGCTATATAACGGTGTACAATGGATTGCGAAATTTCGTTAGAAAACCATGGTTTGGATTTGTTAGATAATTTTTGAACTTTAACTGGAACAGTTATATTAAAAAGATTTAACGCATTTGTTTCTAAAAAGACAACTAACTGCTCATTCACAGAAGGCATGGAAATAAGTTATCCCAATTGAAAACCTAAAAGTTATTAAACAGTGCGTTGTAGTTAATATATTTAAAATCTCTGTAGCTAAATGATTCATTGCCTGACTGGGTATTGAAAAGATAAGTTAGAAATATCAAATCATGTCTAGAGAAACGGGAAGCAGACTTATTGCATACAAAGAATAGATCTAAAAGAGTATTATTAAAATGAAGTTGTAAAAAGTAAAATGGGTTGGGTTTGTTTAGATAATTGGAAAGAGACCAGTAGATGACATATGCCATATGAGAAATTCAATTCAATTAAAATGTTATAAATGAAATCTCCTGGTATTATAATATCATCGTAGTCTACAGAAACTATTTTCATAAGGTGCAGAAGCTATTAAAAGATACAGGGTGTCTGGTGGTAAATTTATATTTTTAAATTCGATTATTTCAAAAATTAATAAACCGTGTGAACGAAGGGTGGCGCCGTTGGAATTATCGATTGTGCGGATTTGTCAGTCACGATGTCGCAGTGGTCGAATGAGCATCGCGCGTTGGCTGTGAAGGCATTTTTTTAATAGTAATGATTCTTACTTAATTGCTCGTCGACAATTTTGTTCAAAGTTCAGTATTCGGCGAATAAAAAGCAGTTTACGTGAAAATCCCCAACTTCCAATACGAAAAAGAGCAGCCCAACTGGGATTTTTAGGAGCGATAATTTATGAAATTTTAAAAAAGGATCTGAAGTTCCATTCTTTTAAAATTTAAATCGTTTAAGAACTGAAAGAAAGTTACTTCGATTTACGCAAAAATTTATGTGAAACGATGTTTGGAGCGTTTTCACTTAAAATGCCACGTCAAGAGCAAAACTGCCGTTACTGGTTTTCAAGAACCCCCAACCCTTGATCGAACCATCAGATACCATTGCATTGGCCCAGGGTAACTGTAAGATGTGCTTTATCCACGCATGAGATAATTGGAACATTTTTTTTGCAAAAATTCTAAAGACCAGGCGACGAATGCTAATGGTGAAAATTATCGACGCATGATTACGGAATTCTTTTTGCCAAACCTGCGAGCACATCATTGTACTCTTCACACACGTGGTTTCAACAGGATGGGGCGACAGCGCACACAGCCAGAGCTTTGATGAATTTGCTTTGGGAAAATTTAGGGACATCCCTTGGCTACGGAGGTCGCCCGATCTAACTCCCATTTTTTATGGGGTTTCCTCAAAGAGAGGATTTATAATGATGGTCCCCAACTCTTGTGGCTCTAAAGGAAAATATTCGTCGAGAAATCAACTCAATCCAACCAAGTTTTTTGCAGCGTGTGGCACAAAACACAACGCTCCGTTTGTACAGTGTGTTCAACTCGACGGAAGATATCTGGATGATGTACTCTTTAAAAAAAATGAAAACCGCATTTTCCTCTTAATAAAACTTTGTGTCAATTATTACGTTTGAAGATATAAATCTGCCACCGGACACCCTGTACATGCTTGTTTGGTCTTTATACGCAACCAATTAGCATCTATGGCAAGGGAAGCATCTTTACGGCACGTGTAGCTTTGTTCTTATCGTGTATAGTTAAAGAAATTGAAATTGAACGATTTTCCCTTCTTTACCCATTTTTATTTCCTTTAAGTGTCCGAATTTCCAAACTTCTTATTGGATGGATCTACACATTGGGAATTGTAAACGCTGTTCTTTTTTAATTTTTTGTAAAATTAAAAAAAAGTTTAATAAATTCTTCATATCATAATGGTTTTGTTAAAGTATTAAATGTGTGTAGAGTTTTTAACAAACCCTGATGACAAATAAAAGCAGCTTGTTTTACCTTGTTCTTATATCATGACGATATGATTTAAAATATTTTCTAAAAATTTCCCAAGTCAATGAATTAAAAATGAAAGGACAAAACGTATTCATACCATCAGCAAAGGTGTAGTTTACTTTCTACTTAATACAGCGTGCTTAAGTTCAAGAGTCCTCTAAGTAAGTTTCATATATGGTTGTGCATACGTATGTACATTTGGTTTTTTAAGCCCTCACACACACACATTCTTTTGATTTTTTTTCTAAAAGCTATTAAATACACCTTAACTTTTGAAATTTAAACCCATTGTACGATTTATTTTTGATTGACCCAAATATTTTCTCCCTTCACCTCCTTTAGGTTCAAAGGAAAGTTACGTTAAATTCTTTTTCTTATTGTTGGTCCAAATTGATTTTAAATTGTTTGGTTTCCTTTTATACAATTTAATTGGCCTACTTTTTAACTTTTTCTACCATTTCAATTAGTTAAAGCCCTTTTGTTCCCTAATGCAAAACCAGAATATAAAGTACCATTTTACAGCTCAACTGCTTTTATTTTCTAGTCAAAAGTTGGTTTACAAAATTGTTTTTGCCAAATCCTGCTTAATAATTGGCAATAATTGTAAAGTGTTTAAGTGCAAGATTTCTTTTTATTAAATATATTTTAAGTGAAAAAATGAATGTATTTGGTATGTTAGAAAGAAATTAGAATTTAAAAATATGATTAACGTTCTTTGTTTGAACTATATCTTGTATTTAAAGTTGTCATGATTAAGACAAACATATACAGGGTGTCTGGTGACAGATTTATATTTTCAATCTAAAATAAAAAACGCAATAATTGACACTAAAGTTTTATTAAGAGTATTGAACGATAGAATGGAAAAGCGGATTTCATTTTTTTAAAGAGAATATCATCCAGATGTTTTCCGTGGAACGGATCCTAGTATTTTGCACCACACGCTGCAGTAAACTTGGGTTCTATTGAGCTTCTTGCTCGACGAATATTTTCCTTTAATGCCTTGAACACATAGACGACAGCAAGCAACACAGCAACACGACTTCAAATGCAGCTGGCTGAATTATTGCCATGCAGTTAGCGACTTAATTATATTGAAGGCGGCGGCTGCATACATAATTATTAATTAATTAATAATTATGTATTAATTTTCATAATGGTACAATTTTAAATTCGTTAAATTTTTAGACAGTAAAATATTTCGTGTTTTTGCTATTTTATCATTGAAAAATATATGCAATGCCATTTATCTGGAATATTATTAACGTAGTTATGCATGTATGTAAGTATGTTTGTAGCGTAAATATGTATGCTTGCATGTAGGTAAATATGTATGTATGTACGCACTACAGTTAATATTTTAAGCAACAAAAATAAAATTAAGATTGTGGCAGAATTTAAATATATACAAGACAAGTGGATTTAAATAATGCAGGGCCGAATCTGCGGTTAACAACATTTTTAGCTGTACTACTTTAAATAAAAATGCCTTTTTTTGTTTAATTTGTAGTTACAAAATGATTAAAAAGATTTAAGTCGCTACGGCTGAGTAAAATAGAAAATCGATTGGCAGCACTGTTTTACACTCTTACATATTTTCTCTCAGTTTTCTGATTTGCCGCCGACTAAAATAGAAATTAGTTTAATCTGGCCACAGCTGCAATTTTAGTTATGGTGCCGTGTTGCTGTGTAGCCGTCAAAATAATTGTGTACATTTAAATGCATGTGTTTTATTTTTGAGAGAATGCTGTCGGTAGCCTGCTGGTGTCTATGTGTTCATAGCATAAAGCCACAAGAGATTGCCATTATAAACCCTCTCTTTGAGTTAGCCCCATACGAAATCCATGGGAGGGCGACCTCGGTGGCCAAGGGATATGCCCAAAGCGAATGATCAGTTTTTGGGGGAAATTTTCCCGAAGCAAATTCGTCGAATATCCTGTTGAAACCACTTATGTGAAGAGTAGGATTGATGTGTTTACAGGTTTAGCAAAAAGACTTTCGTTATCATGCGTCAATAATTTTCACCGCTGGACTTCAGAATTTTCGAAAAAATGGTCCAATTATCTAATGCGTTGATAAGGCACACCAAACAGTTGCCCTGGTGCAATGCAATGTTTTTTTAAGTTTCAATCGAGGGTTGCGGGCTCTTAGAGATAAGTAGCGACAGTTTTGCTTGTTGACGTGGCCGTTTAAGTGAAAATGAGCCTCTTCGCTCCAAAAAATGGGATTTACAATGCGAAAACGCTCCAGAAACGTTTTACAAAAATTTTTTCGTAAATCAAACTCACCTTATTTTAGTTCTTCTACCGGGTGCCCCGGTAGATCAGTGGTAAGTGCACAAGTCTACCAGTCTGGGGGTTGTGGGTTCGATTCCCACCAGAGACCCTGGTAAGTTTGCTTCATTTTTCTGTTCTTTCTTTATTTCTTTCTTATCCTTCTCTAAATTTCTTCTTTCCTTCCATCTCAACCTATTCTATCTGCTTCTCCAGGTAACACAAAGGGACCGAATTAAGCGGACCCAAGTGAGCTGTATCCTTTCCTTCAACGGCTGCCTGTTCTACCTAACCTAACCTAACCTAACCTATTTTAGTTCTTAAACGATTTTAATTTTAAAAGGATGAAACTTCAGATCCTTTTCTAAAATTTCATAAATAATCGCTTCTGGAAGTCCCAGTGGGGCTGCTATTTTCCGTATTAAAAATCGCGGATTTTCGCGTTAGCTGCTTTTAACATGTTTAATGTTTTCGGGAGTCCTTGCAGATTGAGTGGGCCCTGGTTGTGGAACATTCATAGCCAAAGCAGTTGCGCGGAATCTTTGCACCCACGAACGAATTGAATTTACTCTTGCGTATTCGACGAATACCGAACTTTGAACAAAATTGTCGACGAGCAATTACGTAAAGGTACGTTTAGACTATGCTAATATTTGCCCAAATACAACAAATAATGGTTTGGGCTAATAGTATGGTTTGTGACTAATATTTGGGCATGCGTTTAGATTGCACTAATATTTGTTTGAATTTTATTTGCACAAATAACAGAAGGTTTGGTGTCAGACATGTTTGGTACAAATATTTGTATACCCCTTTACACTGCACAAATAATTTTATTTGTCCGGTGTGTATGACAAACATCTGTCAAATAATGTTGTTGTTATGTTTATGAAATCCATCTGCCAAATAGTATCAAATTGTGTTTGTAAAGCAACGTGAAAAGATGAGGCGCCATTTACCCACAACCAAACTCCCCCATTTTTTGCCATATGTATTTTTTTCCAAGTCTTACAAATTAAAAGCCGGGAGCACTTCAAAATCTCGTTGCAAAAATTTTCATATATCACTATGCCATGGCTAATGTATATACAAACCCTACAAAATAATGGACTTTCAACAAATTTGACGCAAGATAGCTGTTTTAAGGGCAGTTAATATAGTATTAAATAACTAATAATATACAAATATTATATAAGTATAATTGAAAAGGTAAACAGATGGAGATTTGCTTACATATCATATTTTTTACCTTTAGAAAAAAAATAAGGGGTCAGATTAAAAAAATTCCAAAATATTATATTTAGTTTTTTTTTGTGAAATTTTTTTATATTTGAAAGTTTATAAAATATTGTTGATTTATGATAACGTAATGGATTTTAAAACTTTATTATAATATTATGTTATTTATTATTTAAATAAAAAACAAAAAGAGTTAAGTAACTTTAAAGTTATTTTCTGAGCTATTATATTACACGCATCTTAAAACTTGCCTATATTAATAACATTTACCCTCGTGACCCCATTTTTGAGCGGGCGGTGAATAACTTAATTAAAATTGAAAACTCAAAAGATAAGTTATTTTAATTTCGGGCCAATTTTTCAAAAACTGGCTTGCGTTTTTTTTTCTCGGCCAATAAATTTAAAATTTCGTTGAAAAGTTCCATATTTTCGACCAATGCCTGGCGTAGGGTGCACGTCTAAATCCTTTGAAAAATATACTACTAATATATACTGAAGCCTGCTTTTTCCAAAAACGTTAAAAAAGAAATAATTATTTTTACAAATATTTGCAAAAAAAGTTAATCAATTGTGCTAAATTTTTGTCAAAATTATGCCATTTTTGAAATCACCTTGAAAATTTTGACTTTGAATATTTTTCACGGCTAGACGAATAAAGATAATTAACTAAATTTTTTTGTGCAGGCTTAACAAACTTTTTAGAAATACAAAAATATTTTTAGCATAACTACAATTGCAGACATTTGCAACAAATCAAATAAAGTCTATGTAAAAAACAACAATTTTAAATTTCAAACCCAAATATCGTTTAAACTGTAACAGGTAATAAGAAAGAGTGATTATGTTTTCTTTTCAGATTTTAATTTTCATCAAATAAATCTAAAACTCATTGAAATCTGTTGATATTTACAAAAGTTATAAGCATAGAAATGTTTTGTAAGCCCGAGGAGGTCAATTTTGGCCCCCTGTAGCTCAATGTATGTATATACAGGGTAGTCCAAAATTTTATTTTCTAAAACCTTGGGTCCTCCTCTACGACTCCTTCATACATTATTTTATAATTGGAAAAATAGTTTCGAAGATACAGATTTATTACCATTTTTTTGCGTTTGGCCTCTTTTTACCACGTTTCTACAATTATTTGTCGCTATTTGTTCCGCCAAAAATATTGTAAGAACAAACAAAATATCGAGGCAAATATTTGTAACGACGTGCTGACAAAGTGTTTACACTATGCAAAGCTTTGTTCACAAACAAAGAATTTTTTAGCCAACAAACAGTCGAAAAATATTTGGTGGCTAACAAATTCGAGTGTTTACACTAGGACAAACAAAATTTTTATTATTTTGCACAAATATTAGCACAGTCTAAACGCACCTTAAGAATCATTACTCTTTAAAAATATCTCCATACCGAACGCTCGATGCTCACTTGACCACTGCGGCGTCGGGATTGACAAATCCGCACAATCGAAAATTCCAAAGGCGCCCCCCTTGCTCTGCACCGTTTATTACTTTTTAAAATAATCGTAATTAAAACTATGAATTTGCCACCAGACGCCCTATATAACTTGTTTAAAAAATGTGTACAAAATATTTTTGAAAAATTCCTGATATAATTATAGTTTACAAAACATTTACATTTTTTTTTAAACTTTTACTGATGATCAAAGTTGACATTTTCAATGCAGATATTAGCTACTACCCATCAAAATAAAAAATGGAAAAACTTTTGTAGCCACAGGTAGAGGTGTTGCATCCACTACTGTGATCTTCGAGAAGCCTAGGCGGTTCAACTCGGAAGGGATGGCAGTAGTGGCTTATGCAGACTGCATTATCCGATTTGTCTGCTTGGATCAAAGACAACGGATTGAGAGTAAATCCAGAGAAGACGGAAACAGTTCTTTTTACTAGAAACTCAATAGATCAGGACTGGGGGTTACAACCAGATATAGTAAACGTATGGTAGAAGGCCTTGAAAAGGGACAACATGAAGTTATAGTTAAAGGTCCAGAGTTTCTCTTTACTACTTATTACAGGAGAAAGGAGTAGTACACTATAGGCAGCTCTGGACATAATTCTATACCTTTTTTCTATTAAAGATTTCGTCGCTGCATCGGTGGTAAAGAGTTTATTTATGCTAAATGAATCAGGTGAGCTTAGGGTAGAGTAAGTTGGACACGCTGGAATGTTGAGGATGTCCGGAGAGAGTCTACTAGGTGGTCGCGAAACTTGACTTTTGGATCTCATACAAGGTAGTGTTCTCGGACAGGGAGGAGAGAAAAGAATCCGGCAGCTGTTTGAGGAGTGCGCAATTTTCACTGATGTGTTTAAGATGAATGGGGCACCAAGGCTGGTGCTTATATAAGGTATACGTGAGTTAGAATGTCATACAGATTTTTAGATGAATGCAGTTTTTTCCTGGCTGAGAATCCGGCGGTAATGAGGGCTGTGGAATTGATGGGGGGGGGGGGGGGGGGGGGGGGAATGAGAATGAGGGAAGGGACGTGGCAATCAATGTTGATAGTAAATCCACGCCTATAGTAAGAAAATTGCTGATGAATTGGTGAGCCGGAAAGGCCACCGGTAACTAAGCATAGGTCAATGACAAATTAAGCGTGGAGGGACAAGGGTGATTGCGAGGTCTCCAGGCTTTTGCTACCCAGGCTGGATATGGTGGGTACTAACCTGCTGCTCAAGAAGAGTGGTGGGGTTCTAAGGTGTATAATTATTACTTTTACAGGGCACTGCGATATTAAGATATACATATGAATAGTAAATGTAATAGGACTTCTGCAGGTTGTGCGGGGATAAGGAGGCTCAAAGCTGCCGGCCCGTCGACAGTGTGAGCCCCCCCCCCCCCCCCGCGCTTCTGAGATGGAATTGGTGAAGCCTCTGGTTATAGGTTGGGACTTCTTCTTGACTCTTTGCCAACAGCTTCTTTCGGTGTGGTTCTTTTTACATTTTCTTTTTTTTTTTTTACTGTTCTTTTTTTCTGAAAGTATTTTCAATTGGCCTCTGGGGTGAAGGTCGCAAAAACTACCCTACTCTACCCTTCGCGACAAAACCTAACCTATATTGTTTAATTAAATAAAATTGCTTTTTGTTGTTTGTATAAAACGGGTTAATAAATTTTTCAATAAAAAGGCATGCATTTGGTTTGCGTTCGGGCGCCGCCAAACAATAGAAATTTGACCGAAATCCGGGTTCAGTTTAAATAGTATACTTTCGTTAGGGCTCTTATATTTTGTGCTACAGAGCAAATATTTAATTCATATTTAAGTTTGTTTTCCTTAAACTAAATAATAATAAAATAATACTGAAAAAGGACATTTAACCAAAAATTTCTTCAATTTAAATTAATGTTTATCTCTTTTATAAGTCTACAAATGAAATTTCTAATTTGTGAACTCCTCATTACGATCTATGTAGTTTAATTTCGTATGTTGTAAACAAAATTATAAAACGAATAACTCGTTATCTAAAAAGCACAACATACAGAAATAACAAGTATAAAGTAAAAGCTCTGTATACACTTGTATGCATGTAGATCAGTGATGCCCAGCGAGAGAACATGATTTACGAGAATGTATTGATGCTTTTTCACAGTGTGTCTTATATAAAAAAATTACGCAATATCAACCTGTGTTGTTATTGTTACTTTTTTTGTGTTATGCTCCCTTTGTTATGGGTTTCTGTTGGCAGTCGTATTGTGTACATGTAAAACCCGATTAGTATTTGTTTTCCAGAGACGCTCTTGGCTAACATTGATGTAGATATGTATATCCACTTTAAAACGAAGAACAGATTTTTAAATCCTTTGAGATGCTAAAGTTTATTTGATTAAAAAATCTACATATGAAATGAAAATGTGATTGTAATTTTCTTTGTTATTATTCATTGCATTCTTCGAGTAAAACTTGACTAACTACTGCAACAACATTCGGCAAAAGGTGTTTTTATGTTTATTTTCTTTTTCCCCAAATATTTTCTTAATTTAAGAGCACTTTGATAAATTGTAGTTCTTGTGTACAATATGAAAAAGGTATAACCAAAATGATGTTGAATTATATTTAAAAAAAGCGGTATTAAAACTAGTCGGATATCGATTTTTTTTGTCAAATCAAAACAATCCAAAATGGGGTTTACTTTAAAATTAATAATTCAGTAAAGAAACAAAAGCTAAAAAAATGACAATGAACACTCGAAAGATTTTTTGTTAGGGATTTTTCTTATTTAATATAAAACAAGTAAAATCACTATATTCGGCTGTGCCGAATCTTAGATACCCTTCACATTGGCCTTTCGAAACCCGACCTTTTTTGTTTTTATTAATTTTTTTTATTTATGAAATATTTCTATACAGTCGGTATCATATTTGAATTCTTTTAGGGTGACTAGGGAAGTTTTAGGGATTTTTACCATAATTTTTAAAATTTTTGTATGGCAACCACCATAGGGGGTGGAGATAGGGGGCAAGTATGTTCTTGGAAAGTGAGTTAGCAAAGCAAATGCTCTTAAAGGAAAAACATGCCAAAATATTCCCTAACAAATTAATGCCAAAATTTTGCGAAAGTTGTGAAACGGATGAATAACAACGTTACAGGCTAATGCGGCGAACAGAAATCCATATTTTTGGTTGCCATGCCTATAACACATTTTTATAAAACTCGCCAGTCATTGAATTTTGACTAGATTTTGTAACGAGGGACAATTACAACTTTTTGCGCCATTTTCAGAAAGAGTTTGATTAAGAAGTATGACAATATCAAACGAGTTGCTTAAATAAAATTTGGTACAGCCGAATATAGCGCTCTTCCTTGTATTAAATATAATTTTCTTTTAAATATTTCTTATAAAAAACCTAAATTTAATTAAAATATTTCTTGCTCGCGTGTTTTTCGATAAATTATTAAAAATGTCATTTTTTAGAAAGCGTTTACTCGCCCATACATAGAGTTTTTTTGTTGAACGCTCCTTTAACATCAATCAACATCCTTTGAGTAGTGGTACTCAATGATGTGTGTTAATTGCAATCGTAACACGCTGCATAAACATTTATTTATGTGTTTTATTTTATGTGAGTTTGAATTTTTTAAATTTTTTTCTTCTATTATTAATTTCTTCTATTGTTTAAAATGCTTTTATTGTGCTAAACATACATACAATTGCCGTTTATTTAGAGCATAAGAAATGTATGTATGATGTGGCTTTATTAGGAATGTCTTTATTATTTTAGTTATAGGAATGTTTATTTACTTTTCTATATTTATTAAATTGCTTTCTTTTAATATTGTTTATGAAAAGGGTTCCTCTAGTGTTTTAATAAATTGTTAATGAGATTTTAATAATTTGATGTATGTATGTACCTATACATATGTACGTTTGCGTAAACTAACATACAAAGAATGTACATATGTATTAGAAACCTGCATCAAGTCCTATTTCAAGATAATTCAAGACCCGGATGATTTTCTAATTCTTGTACTGTTGTGTGATTAAACTGTTTAAGTGCTGTAATGTAGTGTAGCTGACACAGTTTGTTTGATACAATGTAGTGTAGAATAAAGAGTGGTGTCATACATTGTAGTTGATGCAACTTATATACTGTCATGATGTGTGGTCGATAAAAAAAATTACTGTGATGATGTATGGTCAACAACAACAAAACTGTGTGTATTACACACAATGTTGAATAGATACATAAACAAACATATATACAAGCAGGCAAACCAATATAAAATTCATACGAAATTACATTACATTGCATACATTAAAAATCAACCCCCGTTTTTAAAACTATGACACCAGGAACATCCCGTCAACAGTAAAGTTTCAAGATGAATTGAAATTGAAATGTGTGATCATGATGCATTGATGTGCCGTTGTTGTTTACTTAGGTGTGCTTAAGTGTGAATATATTTTTCATTTAAGTTAAGTTAAGTAAACAAAAGAGATGGCGACTAATACAACGCAGCACTTGTTGTTGTGTGTGCACACGTAAGGTATATGAAATGAATTGAAAATTCGAGATGATGCCTTATTTAGTGTCGTCTTGAGCTGGCCTCTAATATGTATGACTATGCCCAGCAAAAAATTTTAAAAAATGTAACCGAGTAGTGGATTTAGTATTTTTAAAGAACAGTTGCCAACTGTATTAACGATTATATCTTTTTTGTAAGGCATGAGACTAAAGTTATCTATCATTTTGCTTTTGAGTCCTTTAACTACTCATATAACTGGTTAATTATATATTGTTAATTGCAATGTAATTAGTAATGCACAAAGAAAATTAGCAACCTGAAATGTATTGCATTGTGTGTGTAGGGGTTTTCCGGGAGTTCCCGCCCCGAAAATTCCCGGAAAGTTCTCAATTTTTATTTCTTGCTTTTCCGGGATTTTTTTCCGGGAATCCCGGTATAAACAAACTTTTAGCATTTTTGTTTGTTAATAATATTTTTTAAGTTTTAAATTTTAGAAAAAAAGAGCTTTAAGTTTTTTTTGTTTTAAAGCTCAAAGTTATAACACTTAAATTAGTTTTTTAAAGAAGCTTTCAATATCAAAGGTGTAAGTGAAAAATATGTGACTGAATTTTGTTAAATTAAAAATATATTTGTTTTATTTTAGGTTATATGTAATTAACATATGTATTCCTAGCTAATTTGTTGTAAAAAATTATTTGAGAATGAAAAAAAAATAAGTAGGAGCGCTATATTCTGGCTGTGTGAAGGGTATACATTTGTCTTTTTATATACCCAGCCATCTGATCTATCCAAGTTGTTATTTTACTGCAAACACAGGGTATTTGGTGGCAAATTTATATTTTTACAATAGAATTATTTTTAAAAGAAATAAACGGTGCGGAGGGAGAGAGACGTCGTTGGAATTATCGATTGTGCGGATTTGTCAGACATGATTTCGCAGTGGTTGACTGAGCATCGCGCGTTCGCTGTGGAGACATTTTTTAAGAGTAATTATTCTTACGTAATTGCTCGTCGACAATTTTGTTTATAGTTCGGTATTCGGCGAATACAAGATAAACCGATTGTAAATTTAATTCGTTCGTGGATGCAGCGATTCTTCGCAACTGCTTCGGCTATGAATGTCCCACGGCCAGGGCCCGTTTTCGCACTGTAAATTAAATTTTTTGGAGTGACGAGGCTTATATTCACTTGGCGGCACGTCAACAAGCAAAACTACCGTTATTGGTCTCTAAGCACTCGAAACTCTCGATTGAAACATCAAAAATCATTGCATTGCCCCAGGGTAACTTTTTGGTGTGCCCTATCTAAGCGTGAGATGATTGGACCATTTTGTTTCATATTCTCGAGGCCAGGGGGCAAATTACGGCATTCGATTTGAAATTCTACTCGATCGATGGAGTTGTCAATGCTTTTAATATAGGAATTCTAATAAGAATTTTAAAATTTCGATTCGAATTGAATGCCGTAATTTGCCCCCAGGCGACTAATGTCCACGGTGAAAATTATCGACGCATAATTACGGAATTCTTTTTGCCCAACCTGCGAGCTCATACATCGTATTCTTCGCATACGTGGTTTCAACAGGATGGGGCGACTGAATACAGAGCCAGAGCTTGGATGTATTTGCTTCGGGAAAATTTCTCCTAAAAAACTGATCAGTCGCTTTGGGGTCACCGAGGTCGCCCGATGTAACTTCCATGGATTTTTCTATGGGGCTACCTCAAAGAGAGGGCTTATAATGACAGTCCCCAATCTCTTGCGGCTTTAAAGGAAAATATTCGTTGAAAAATCAGGCGCAAAACACTAGGCTCTGTTTTGAGCAGTGTGTTCCACTCGACGGAAGACATCTGGATAACAAACTCTTTAAAAAATAAAATCCACATTTCCATTCTATCGTTCAATGCTCTTAATAAAACTTTGTGTCAACTATTACGGTTTTAATTTAAGTTTAAAAACATAAATCTGCCACCAGACAATTTGTGCAATTGGAAGTAAAATTATTGGTTCCAATTCAAAATTTCAAATTATTTTTAAACTTTTTTGACAGTAGGCTCAGATAAAATTATCTTAAATGTAAAATTACATCTTTGTATTTGCTGTTTTAATGCATACTTAAATACATTTTAATACTAATATTATTATCTGGTACTTTTGTAGTTAAATTCCAACATACATATTTTAAAATTATTCGATATTGAGCATACTTATGTACCACGACAATCTTTGGAAACCATAAGCTTTAAAGTGAAGTAAACGAACCAGGATAAATCAATTTAAATTGTATTTTAATTGCTTTCGTCTTAAAAACACACACACACTTGTGATGTTCTACGTTTCACATATAACTGGTGCTTTTGTAACGTTATTTACTTTCAACAAAAAAAAAAAAATTTTGCAAGGAATTTAAAAGAACTAAATCAATATTTAAGAAAAGCTACTCGAACCAAATTTCGACATGTAAAAGATATTATTTCGGAGTAAAGACCAATAGTGAACCTTCATAAAATTTATTAGAACCGTTTATGTTTACAAGAGACTTGTGCTCGTGTAGTTACATATAAGTATTTTTATATCATAAAATTTTTTTGTTTACTATGGGTTGAGAGTCAGGACTTTTGTGCATATATGGTTTTTAAGATTTGATACCTACAATATTTTTAAGTTTTAACATAATTTCTGATTAAAGAGTACTTAAGGAGATACGATCAATAATGCATCGATGGTTACAAAGTTTGGTTAGACCACTTCTTCGATAGCTCTTTTAGTTTCCGAGATACATATATTAACTTTAAAGCAAATTTTAAGTCGGTAGTTTTTATAGTTTCTGTATAAAAAACTTGATAAAAATGGTAAATTTGTATGGTGGTAGACTTCCAGACAAGTGCAGCGTTTTCCAGTCTACGATTTTGGCGGTGATGAGGGCTGCGGAAATGATGACGGAGGACGCGGAGCAAAGAAGTGACGCTACATTAACGTCAATAGGCAGACCACGCACAAGGCTCTAGAGAGGCATTATGTCAGATCTAGGCTTGCTCTACGTAGAGACAAGAACATGACGTCGGCAGAAAAACTGTAAAAAGTTTGTTTACGTTTTTTTTTGGCGTGGAGGGAACGTAAACATGTTTATGTTTTGTCAGCTCATAGTTTATTTATATGATAGTATTAAATAATAATAAAGTAGTATTCTCTTTGCCGCTTAAGTTTCACTTGTCGGTTTTAAATGTCAGAATTCAGAAAGAAATATAAATAAGTTAACCCCCTTAAAACTATTACCACCTTCATATTGAATGCATTCGTTGACATCCAAAATGGCGTTTGATGGCAGACATGGTTGAGAAAACATTTCCTCTGACAACGATGACTGAACAAGAACAAAACATCGACATGAGCGATCCAGACGAGACAAAACGATGTGAGAACAAAATTTTATTTAATTGCAGAACAAAATTATGGCTCGTCAAGGCACTATGTTGTGGACGGCTAAAAACATGCTCTTAGGGCAATCTTAGCAAAACACAGGTTAAAGCTTTTTTGGGTGCCGGGTCATTGTGACGTTTCTGGCAATAAGACTGCTGATGAATTGGCGAGCAGGGGATGGAATATAAAAGTAGGGGTTGAGCCGGTAAGGCCACCAATTGATATTGAGAGCCAAACCTGGAAGGACAGGGCTGTTTAAGGAGTATCCCGGCTTCTGTGCCCCAGGCTTGACAGAAGACGCATCGACCTGCTACTCAAGGAAAGCAAGGGGCTCTGAGGTCATAATTCGGACTCAAAGGGCATTGCGGTGTAATATATATATATATATATTTTTTTTTTCATATATTTTATTATTGGATCTTCGCTTAAGCGAACTAACAATAAGTATTCAAATCTTAAGACTAAGTAATTAATATGAGCCCAGCCAGTGCCAGACTAAAATTTAAGTTCTCATAATAAAATAGTTATCTTCATCTAAGCGCAATAGCATCCCTCCTTTTTAGACGGGAGTGTCCACTATGTTGCAATATACTTCGAGCGAGCGGGTTTGGATGTGTTTCCAGCTTATTTAAATACTTGTCCACATATTTCAGGATTTCGAATTTAACAAGTGGAACTTCTAGATCCTTATGGATGTTACTGTTTTTGACATACCATGGAGCACCAGTTATCATTCTTAGGATTTTATTTTGACGGCGTTGTATTTTTTCGATGTTAGAGGCGGAAGCAGTGCCCATAATTGTATACCGTAGCACCAAATTGGTTTTAAAATCGAGTTGTAGATTAGAAGCTTACAATCAAGACGTAGCACAGAGTTTCTACCAATTAGCCAGCGGATTTGAGCAGCTTTAATTTTCATTTGCGTCAGCTTAGCATCTATATGAGGCTTCCATGTAAGGCGGCGATCTAGGTGAATACCAAGATATTTTGTCTCAGATCGTTGAGGCACATTATGGTTGTTGATAGTGATTGGAGGGCACGTTTCTTTGCGTAAAGTAAAAGTTACGTGGGTACATTTTTGTTCATTTATCTTTATTCCCCATAACTTTGCCCATTTCTCGACTTGGGTTACGTGTTGTTGCAGCTGGTTCGAAGCCTCTTTAGGGTCTTTGTGAATACTAAGAAAAGCAGTGTCGTCAGCAAATGTCGACGTGTGTGTGAAACTATTGGTTGGCATATCTGCCGTGTAAAGCAAGTACAAAATTGGACCTAGTATACTTCCTTGAGGGACACCAGCCTCTATTGGTTGGGAACAACTTATTTGGTTTCCCTCTTTGATCATAAATTGTCGGCCTGTTATGTATTTTTCTAAAAGGTTTTAAATATTAGCTGGAAGGTTGAGCTTTAGTTTGTTTAGAAGGCCTTCATGCCATACTTTGTCGAAAGCTTGTGAGACATCGATAAAAAGCCCGGAGCAGTACTTCTTTTCCTCAAAGGCTTTTCTTATAACCTGTACCAACCTGTAAGTTTGTTCGATGGTACTATGTTGACTTCTAAAGCCGAATTGGTGATTTGGAATGCAGTTGTTGTCATTCAGTATCGGATTTAGCTTGTTTTTTAACAGTTTTTCGAACAATTTTGACATTGTGGGTAACAAACTTATGGGCCTATAAGATTCTACTTTCGAGGGATCTTTGCCAGGCTTAGGAATCATCTTTACTAAGGCAACTTTCCATATAGGCGGAAAATGTTCAAGCCGAACTATCGCGTTAAAAATAAAAAGAATGATTCTTTTAGCAGTAAGAGGCAGCTCTATGAGCATTTTGTTGCTTATTTTGTCAACGCCAGGAGCTTTTTTACTGTTAAGGTTAGCGATAGCCTCTACAACATCTGCAAATCGGAAACGTATTTCCAAAGGACGTCTTGCAACAACAGGCGGTAATTCCCTCACGTCAGTGCATGTATTGGGAGTGAATACGTTTTTGAAGTGATTTGCGAACAGATCGCATTTTTCTTCATCATTTCTAGCCCAGGATCCTCTCAGATTGCGCAGTGGTGGTTTTGCGATAACAGGTCTTTTAAGACGTCTGGCTGATCGCCATAAGGAATAATTTGTCTGAGGAGTCGCGTCTAGACCTTCCAGGTACTCTTTTAGTGATGCCATTCTGTGAGCCTCCAACAAGCTTTTTAGTTGGGTTGTACATTCTTTCAGCTTAGTTTTAAGTTGGGGCGATCTATGTTTTTGCCATTCCCTGCGGGTTTTTCTTTTTTCAGATACGAGCTTTTCCACATCTTCAGAGAAAATTTTGTTGTACCTAGCCTGGCGGTAGGTAGAAGACGCATGTTCAACGGCTTTTTTAATGTTTTCATTTAGGACGCTCAGACAATCATCTATGTCTCCGGGAGTTTTTAGCGATTGGTTCTCCTTGCAGTGCGTACTAATATATTTTTTATATTTCAACCAATTAATTCTTTAAGATGAGAAAAACTCACTAGCTGCTATTTGGTGAGGACTGCAAATAGTGATTATTGTGGGTGAGTGTTCAGAAGATAAATCCAAGGAGGCTTGAGCCTCAATGGTCTCCAAGGATATACCTTTTGCTACGCCAAATCAATTACGTCTGGAATTTTATTGTGGTCTGTTGGCTAGTAGGTTGGTTGTCCAGTTGAAATAACGAAAAGTCCCATTTCCGACACGGAGTCATACAAGACACGACCTCTGGGACTAATTAGGCGGGAGCCCCAGTATGTGTGCTTAGCGTTATAGTCTCCAGCAGCTATGAAGCGGGGACCTAATGATTTGTAGAAATTGTTGTACTGATCCTTCGTTATGGAGAATCTGGGTGGACAGTAAACTGATGAAATAACAAGGTTATGGAAAAATTCATCAATGCAGACGTTTGTTGCTTGCATATAACATTCAGATAGGCCACCCAACCATTGGTGCTTAGTTCTTGATTTGATTAAAATAGCAGAGCCACCACAGGATCTATCCCTGGGATCTTTTGAATCATAAAAATTGTATCCACTAATTTTAAAAGTGCTTCTAGATGTCATATGTGTGTAATATATATGACCAGCAAATTAGATAGGTACTTTCAGGATGAGGAGGGTATAGAACCTGTAGAACACCTAGTCTGCCACTGCCCTAGGGTGCAGATTCGCCGACAGAGGTGGCTGGGAGGGCGCTTCTTATATGGACTTGGTAAGGTTCCTGGCTGTAGACTGAGAAATATCATAGATTTCATTAAATGGATTGAGTACTAGATGATTTCGGCGCTTGCGCGTGTTTTGACAAACACTGACTTTTTTGGACTTTTAGCCGACGGCGGTGTTCTGGCTTTATTATCCTTTTTTTTGGTTCTATCTAAAATTTTCTTTTCTTTCTTATTGCTCTTTTTAACTCTGCTCCCCCTATTCCAATTTAGATCGCCGCATTAAAAGTGTTGGTGCCAAACTTTGTGGCAACAGTGGCTATATAAATATACTAAGATAAATAGGGATATATGCATGAATTTTTGCTTTTATCTCGGTCTATAGTAAACTGATCTAGCTGGCTTTAAATAAAATTCTGCCTAGAAATATTTTTAATAGTTTGATACCAAAACGTGGCCTGTCAGATTTGAACTGGCTCTGAAATTTTGATTTCAGCAGAGGCACAGACAAACAGGCGGACTAAATCGACTTCCCTAATTATAAGGAACCAGAATTTTTATATGTATCTACTCGTACATAGTAAATGCAACCTATCGTATGATTCGTTGGTATTAGAAACTTCGACAGTTTATTGTTTATTTGGTCAAGCTGTCAAAAAGGAAAAAAATAAAGTTATAATTCAATCTACGGCATTCGAAAAACATACGAAAAAATATACGAGTTGAAACAACTATTTTTAAACAAAACACTTAAAACATCTTTACGACTCCGGCGACTTGCACAATGTACAAAAGATTGTGAATTGAACAATTGTTTAGTTTATTAATGTTATGTGGTTAAATGTCCATGCAATTTCCAAGCATCACATTTTCTATTGCATTAAGTTTAAACTTTGCTTAACGTTTTCAATAATTTTATTCTTTAACATTCTGCTAATAGTTATGAAATAAGCAAACAATAAAGTAAAGAAACAAGCAGTCAGTCAGGCAATGATTCACAACATTTTGCATACATTTTTATTTGTTTATTGGCAGAAATCGTTCATATATTGAAATCCTGCATAGAAAGTCAACTCCGAACCTTCCACATACACACGCACACACACAGACACAGACATACGTCTGACATAAACTCATACCATTGATGCCCAACAAAAGAAACTCCTTTATGAGAATGCACGGATGCTTTTCTACTATGTGACAAAAACACAAGTGTTTTCCCTCAGAGGACTCCCTGGCCCTCATTGATTTATACATCTCTTACTCGGATTTTAAAATCAATCGACCATAATGTCAACATTCAGTATATCGTTTATGTGTACGTAAACATATACATAAATACATACATATATGTATGTTTGCATATTTGTTTATGCAAGTACGAGTAATTGTTTATCCTAAGGTTTCTGTGTATGTGTAAGAGTTTCCCTACCACTATCTTAGATACATACATACATACATACATACATACGTTTTTCTATGTGCGAGAATTCCTAACAACTATTCCATCGTCCGCAAAATTTCAAAAGTCATATACATAAGTATTCCAAATTCTATTATTCAAAATGCATTTTGCCCTTACGAGTAGAACAATAAAAACACAGTTTGTGTTTATTATTGGTTTTGCTGTTATTTATATTAAAGTTTATGCGGACAGTTCTTAATGGTGATGTTTGTGATGCTATATCGTATATGAACATTTGTTATTAATTTTTTTATTGTTGTTTTTGCTGTTCTAAAAAGATGTTTCAAATTTTAAAGATTGGCCTTTATTAACAAAACATTGCTCACTTAAAATTTAGTTTTATTAAAACTTAAAAATGTATTTAAAGGAAAATCCATTTTAATAGTTTTTAGCCAACAATACTAAATTGGTACCGTGAAATAACTCCCAAATGAAATAACTCCCAATGGAAAAAATGAAATAACTCCCAAATGAAATAACTCCCAACGAAAATGAAATAACTCCCAATCGAAAAAAATGAAATAACTCCCAACGGGAGTTATTTCATAAAAGTCACAAAAGAGTGAAATAACTCCCAAATGAAATAACTCCCAACAAAAATGAAATAACCCCCAATTACAAAAAAATAATTGTTTTATGCAATAAGTCCCAACGGAAATGAAATAACTCCCAACAATAATGAAATAACTCCCAACGAAAATGAAATAACTCCCAACGAAAACGAAATAACTCCCAATTAAAATACATATATATATAATGCGAAAACCTTTTGTATCCATAAATTAGATGTTACTAACGTAAAATTATTTTCTAAACAAACAAACCAAATGACTGCCGGCCTCCGTCTGGACGCAGGATAAGTTAACTCTCGTGGATCGAACCGCCGGTTTCGTTACAGCTTTAGGACAGGCGCGTGGACTTGAGGCACCTTTTTGGTTAAATAATTTTTTAGTAAAAAGAGTTATTTAGATAGCCGGGCGCAAGGAAAGACACATCCAGTGGATTCGATCCGCCGGCTTCGCAGTAGCCTTCGGCCGGGCAATGGACTTTAAGCTCTACTGCTTTCCATATAAAGCTTTGCCAAATAAAATATGAATTTAATGACACTTTAGTTATGAAGCTGCAAATACTTCCGATGCACTACAGTTCAAAGTATATTCCCCGACCGAAGGCTACTGCGAAGCCGGCGGATCGAATCTACTGGAGTTTTTTTCCTTGCGCCCGGCCGAAGGCCGGCTATTTATGCCACTTTTTTTTAAACCCAAAATTTTCAATTCATTGTCACCTTTTGTATCCATAAATTAGATATCACTAACGTAAAATTATTTTCTAAACAAACAAACCAAGTGACTGGCGGCCTTCGTCTGGACGCAGGATAAGTAAACTCTCGTGGATCAAACCACCAGCTTCGTTACAGCTTTAGGACAGGCGCGTGGACTTTAAGCACCTTTTTGGTTAAATAATTTTTTTTAATAAAAGGGAGTGATTTAGATAGCCGGCCTTCGGCCGGGCGCAAGAAAAAAAAACTCCAGTGCATTCGATCCGCCGGCTTCGCAGTAGCCTTCGGCCGGGCAATGGACTTTAAGCTCTATTGCTTTCCATATAAAGCTTCGCCAAATAAAACATGAATTGAACATGAATTTTATGACACTTTAGTTATGAAGCTGCAAATACTTCCGATGCACTACAGTTTAAAGTATATTCCCCGGCCGAAGGCTACTGCGAAGCCGGCGGATCGAATCTACTGGAGTTTTTTTCCTTGCGCCCGGCCGAAGGCCGGCTATATATGCCAGCTTCGTTACAGCTTTAGGACAGGCGCGTGGACTTTAGGCACCTTTTTGGTTAAATAATTTTTTTAATAAAAAGGAGTGATTTAGATAGGCGGCCTTCGGCCGGGCGCAAGGAAAAAAAACTCCAGTCCATTCGATCCGCCGGCTTCGCAGTAGCCTTCGGCCGGGCAATGGACTTTAAGCTCTACTGCTTTCCATAGAAAGCTTCCCCAAATAAAACTTGAATTTTATGACACTTTAGTTATGAAGCTGCAAATACTTCCGATGTACTACAGTTTAAAGTATATTCCCCGGCCGAAGGCTACTGCAAAGCCGGCGGATCGAATCCACTGGAGTTTTTTTTTCTTGCGCCCGGCCGAAGGCCGGCTATATACCCACGGTTTTAAAACCCCAAAACTTTTAAATAAATGTAACCTTTTATACTAGCGTGATTAAAATTTTTTAAATGCTCTGGTATATACACTTGCTTTTAGTAAAATGAAATAACTCCCAATAAAAATGAAATAACTCCCAACAAAAATGAAACAGCTCCCAATAAAAATGAAATAACTCCCAATAAAAATGAAATAACTCCCAATGAAAGAAAATAAAATAACTCCCAACAAGAATGAAATAACTCCCAACACTTCGAAAAAATGAAATAACTCCCAACAAAATTTCATTGGGATTTATTTCATAATGAAATAACTCCCAATGAAAAATAATGAAATAACTCCCAGCGACGTACTATTTTTTAGAACTATTTTTGTATGAAAGACAAAAAAAAAAATACATTATGAAATTTTATAGCAATATGACAATAGGACAAATAGAACACCAAAATATTTTCATCAAACTTAAATAGTAAGACAGAGTGTGTTACTCAAATAGACTTTTTGGAAAAATAAGGCTGCCCCAATTTAAAATTTTTTTTAGTGCTAAACGATACATATGTATAAGAACTGTGGATTAATTCCGAATAAGAGATTTTCACAGCTTAAATACAGTAAATGATTTTGGGGAGTCATGTGCGTCACTCGGAGTAAAAGGAATGAAACGCTAGAAATACCTATTAATTAGTTAAAAAAAATTCTGTACCAAAAACGTAGTACTATATTAAAATTAAGAAACACGATGTGGCCATTTTCTATTTTCCTTTTTTATCCTTATAATATCTTCTTTTATTTAATTCTTTATGCAAATGGCAATGCTAAATTATGAAGGTCCTTGTGATCCACTTAACGAAAATATTAAATTTTCTTGTCCTTCTTTACATTTTGTTTGTGTGTTTAAAAAAGGTTACTAACAATTCCTTTAGTTATTCCAGCAGGATGTTCGCAGACGTTACCAACAAATGTCACAACAAAAAGTCAAAAGTTTAATATATTTGTTTGCTTCCGCTTTTGGTATGAACTATGTTGTGCATTTTTAATGCATTTTATTTGTTCGTATAAATGCGAATAAAGTTGTTGTAAAGAAAAATTTGCATTTTTAAAATGAAAGAAAATAATATGAAAACTATTTTTTGTATGAAATGTTTTAAAGTGATGCACAAAATTATGAAGAAATATTAAGCTTCACTGAGATAAATGTTAAGGAGTGCAAACTCTACGAAAGCAACCTGACATTTGAAGGGTGCTTACTTCCGTTTAAATTAATAACTAGAGCAATCAAAAATATGGTTTTAAAAATGGGGTTTATACTTCGCAAATAGAAATAATAGGAACTTAGAAGACAGCTTCTTTATAAAATTTATAGTTGAATAAAAAAGTACGATAAAAAAACAAGAAAGAGCGCTATATTCGGCTGTGCCGAATCTTATATACCCTTCACATTGGTCTTTAAATATACCCAGCCGAGTAATTTTGTACTGCAAATAATATAATAAAAAACCTTGTGCGAGTTTTAAAGCCCATAGAAAAAATAACAAAATTTTAACGTTCGTATGAATAATAGAAATAGATGAAGAAGATTTGAGGTCGAAAGTTTTAAAAGTTTTCGACATTATCCATATTTAAAGGTTAATAAAACTTATTAAATGTTCTAGTCCCGCTGCTCTTCTCCAACTTTTTTTCCAAAATGTATGAATTATTTGATTATTACTTTTTGTAGAATATTCGAAGTCGATAGCTGTAATAGTTTTCCAGAAGAAGCGTATGGAAAATTTTATAAAAATTGTTAATTTGTATGGGAGCTACCCCTTCACCCCCATCCGAAAATTTTTTTCTTCAAAGCGTAGGCCTTGTGTTCCAATTACTTTTTGTAGACAATTTGATATGAATATCTGTTATAGTTTCCGAGATATAGCGTATCGAATATTTTATAAAAATTGTTAATTTGTATGGGAGCTACCCCTTTTTTGGCCCCCACTCAAAACAATTTTTCTTTATAGCATAGGCCTTATTGCCCAATTACTTTTTGTAGAAGATTTGATTTCGATATCTGTTATAGTTTCCGAGAAATAGCGTATCAAATATTTTATAATAATTGTTGGTTTGTATGGGAGCTAACCCTTTTTTTGCCCCGACTCAAAAAAATTTTTCTTTATAGCGTAGGCATTCTTGCCCAATTGCTTTTTGTAGAACATTTCATTTCGATATCTTTTATAGTTTCCGAGATATAGCGTATCGAATATTTTATAATAATTGTCGATTTGTATAGGAGCTACCCCTTTGTTTGCCCCCACTCAAAAAATTTTTTTTTATAGCGTAGGCCTTCTTGCCCAATTACTTTTTGTAAAACATTTCATTTCGATATCTTTTATAGTTTCCGAGATATAGCGTATCGAATATTTTATAATAATTGTCGATTTGTATGGGAGCTACCCCTTTTTTTGCCCCCACTCAAAAAATTTTTTTTTATAGCGTAGGCCTTCTTGCCCAATTACTTTTTGTAAAACATTTCATTTCGATATCTTTTATAGTTTCCGAGATATAGCGTATCGAATATTTTATAATAATTGTCGATTTGTATGGGAGCTACCCCTTTTTTTGCCCCCACTCAAACAATTTTTTCTTTCAAGCGTAGGCATTCTTGCCCAATTACTTTTTGTAGAACATTTCATTTCGATATCTTTTATAGTTTCCGAGATATAGCGTATCGAATATTTTATAATAATTGTCGATTTGTATGGGAGCTACCCCTTTTTTTGCCCCCACTCAAAAATTTTTTTCTTTAAAGCGTAGGCATTCTTGCCCAATTATTTTTTGTAGAAAATTTCATTTCGATATCTTTTATAGTTTCCGAGATATAGCGTATCGAATATTTTATAATAATTGTCGATTTGTATGGGAGATATCCCTTTTTTTGCCCCCACTCAAGAATTTTTTTCTTTAAAGTGTAGGTCTTTGCGTACAATTATTTTTTGTAGAACATTTTAAGTCAATAGCTGTTATAGTTTACGAGATATAGCGCATAAAATATTTCACCAAATTTGTGCAATTGAGGGAAAAATATCCCCTTCCCCTGGTCCAATCTGAAAAAACTTTTTATATTATTTAGTCCCCTTCTTTAGGAGTATCCGTGCCAAGTTTTGTGGCAAGAGTGACTATATTTACTGAGATATATAGGGATATATGCACGGATTTTGTCCTAAAAAAAATGGGTTACTCTGGGTTTTCGCTTATATCTCGGTCAATAGTAAACCGATTTTGCTGATTTTAAATAGCGATTGTCTCCAGGATATTTCTAATAGTTTGACACCATTACCTGGTGTGTATCTTTTTATTTGACTCCGGAAACTTGATTTCAACAGACGGACAGACGGACATCGCTAAATCGACTTCCCTATCTATAAGGATCCAGAATATATATACTTTATGGGGTCGCAAATGAAAAATAAAGAAATTACAAACGGAAAGACAAAGTGATATATACCCTATCACTATGTGAAGGGTATAATAAACAATGAAATTAACTTTAAACCAAAACTCAATAATTGTTTCCCCCGGAGGACTCTCTGCCCATCATTGATTTAACATCTTTTTCTCGGATTTTAGAAATCCTACGTAGAAAAAATGGCACTACATTAAAAATTGCTTGAATACCAACTAAAATATCAAAAAATTTTATTTGCTAAACTGGTTGTATATGAATGTTATTTAAAATTTTTTTTATTTGTAGGTTTTAACTAGTTTTAAAAATCGATTAACAATGTCTGGTAACAAAAATATTTTTTGTATTTCATTTCAAAAAAAATTTTTTTGTATTTACAATTTTCTTTAAAATTTGGTTGTTAATATTTTGTTGAATTTCTGCGTTAAAAATAATTGTCTTGAAAGTTTTAATTCTTGTTCATAAGTGTATCGCTTGCAACATAAGTAGTAATCCTTGTATTTTAAGGATTGTCAACTGCTCGAAAACTAAGAATTTCTGACAAAAAGCGATGATGACAATCTTCTATCATATTATCTTACCTTATAGGATTAAATGGATACGAAAGGAACAACTTCAATCAATTAAAGTTAAACTTCTTTTCAATTTAACTGAAGAAAATCAGTGTAAAGTTGACGCACTTGAAACATACTTTTCAGGTTTACTACAAAACAAACCCACAAATAACAAAGGAAAAAAAAAATGCAAAACTTTAAGTGCAAAGGAAGAACTTGAACAACATTTTTGTTCTTAAGTGCAAAAGTTTTGACATCCTTTTGTATTGTAGTTGTAATTGTTATTGCAACTAGTGGTTGTTGCTGCTTGCTTGCCACTCGCATCCTGCGTACGAACTTGTGTTTCCTTCTTTTTTTTTCATTACATCTTTACTTTTACATACATACATACATACTGATGTACATATATGTATGTATATGAAGTGTATACATATAAGGCTAAACTTAAACCTTATTCTCTTGGTATTTCTTCTTCTTTAGTTTAAAACAGCGATCGGCACACTAATACATTCATATGTTTTGATTGTGTTGATTGTTTGTTTTTGAGCGTAATTATTTGTCTCTTGTGGCAATAGGGTGACCATAGTTGAAAGTTTAAAATATGATAGAATTGCATTGAAAAAGTTTTGGAATGTAATATTAAAAATTAAGCCGCTTATGTAAAAGTAAAATTTTCATAAATGCGGAATAATTTTGCCATACTACTTAGTTTTGCAAAATCTCATAGATATTAAATGTATTGTATATTGACAATATTTTATGCGGATAAGACCTTTGACATGTATATTACTTAGCTTATTTCTGATTTTTCTTTTAACTATATTTTATAAAGAAAATGAAGACTCGCAGATATAAGTTAAACCAATCATTGAATGTATTTTTTAAATTTGTCTAATAAACATTTTGAAAATCTTATCTGGTCACACTGGTCGTCTGGCACAAGAGACTACAAAACCATTTTTTTATTCTTACTCTCTTCAATTCTCAGAGAGCACGCACACGCGTGTGCGGCTTTGCGCATCACCGGCTTAAAATGTTTTCATTTTCATGTATACGACTGTGCTTCAGTGTATGTTTGTGTGTGTGTGTAAATTTCGACACAGAACTGCAGTTTGTGACATAAGTAGACAGATGGGTGGTAAAGAAATAACAAGAAAAAGATTAAAAAAAACACAAGTTCTTCCTGGGAATTTGTTGGTGTTTAATGTGATTTTCATTTTTTTTTTGTTGCCCTAAGAAAAATTCATGTTGTTTTTGCTTAGTCGGACTAAGAATCCGCTTTTATGAGTTGTTATTATGTAGTTTTGTTGCAAAAAAAAAACTATAAATCTTTAAATTCTTGTGAAGGACGTGTGAAGAAATATGTTGCAAAATAACTTTGTTTCCCTTTTTTGTTGTTGAATAAGACAAAATTGCAAGTTGACAGAAAAACATTTTATAGAAAAAAGTTAAAAAGAGTCTTAGCTTTATAAAACTTATGTGTTTCAATAATAATACCTTAACTATTTTAATAAAAACGTATGAAAAATGTCTTTAAAATATTTCGGTTATAATTAAATTATATATGTAAGTGTGATTAATGTAACCATTCAGTCGGCTAAAGTCCTCTTGTAGTTATACCCACACAACATACGGAGGAGAAAAATCGTTGTTATAATCAAATAGATTCTATTTTATAACTGCATTCAGCAGCGTATTTTTAACATCAAATTGTATGGAAAAACGTCATGCCCGGGTTCTGTTTTATCATTTAGAAAGTTTAAAAAAATAGAATAAAGCAGACTAAATAGAGTCTCTGGTGGGAATCAAACCCGCGATCCCTGGAATGGTGGACTTGTAAACATACTCTCTAATCTACCAAAGCAGTTAATGCTCGCAAATCTTCGCCCCATGATGTCGATATAGTTGGCGTATGCAAGAAACATATTCTATTCTTATTACATTTGCGTCTTGTATACCTGTTTTTTAAAGATTTTTAAAAATACCAAACGAAAGGCTGCCCTCTTGTCTAAAACCTCGTTTGGTACTGGAAAGCTTAGAGTTGTTCCTGCCTATCTTACCTAAAGATTGCATTGTTTTATTTAGTTTTGTAGGAATACCAAACTTAGACATAGCTTAAAACACATTTGAACGTATGGGACTGTCGAGAGCGGTCTTGTATTTGACAAGTAGATGGTATGTATCGATTTGTTTTTCTTCGGGGGTTTCCAGAATTTCACATAATGTGCTTATCTCTTTGATGGTAGATTTGTCTGGTCTTAAGCTACACTAATAAGACCCAATTCTCTCACCGACTTAAGACTTTATTTTTTACACAATACGGTGGATAGTATTTTGTAGCCAATGGAAATGTGTTTTATTCCTGTGTAGTAGGAACATAATGTTATGTGTTGTTTTTTGAGCACAAGTAGTGCTTTTTTCAAGAATTTGGGTCAGTCGACCCAACGACGTCAAGCGTAAGTACTTTCTATGTCAGATCGAACGTTTCTTGCCAAATTCAGACTAGTACGAACCTTTGCTGCCGATAGGTAATGATTCGAATCGATGTTTGCTTCCTGGATTGATCGTACGTCTAACATATTGGATAAATGTGTATCGTCTATCGCAGCATAAATAATCTGTTTTCTTGTTGTTTGATATGGTGACAGCCACGTGGCCTTATGCAAATATATCGCCTGAGCTCACAATTTTCTATGTACAGGGTGGCCGATGAATTTTGCTGCATTAAGAAACTCAGCTATTATTAAAGTTTATGTAATTTATTTTTCTATTAATTTATTTAAAAAATAAAACATTTGAATTAAATTAATTCATGAAGTTTTAAAAACATTTGAATTCAAATGGCCTCCACCCTCGGTGCGACATCTTATCAAAAAGTTATTCATTACTGTCTGGAGGGTTATTGCCTCAATTATCGTTCGAATGGATTAATTTTAATCACCCAAATTTGTTGTTTTTTTGTAAAATTCCTGTTCGCAATAACCCCACAAACAAAATCAGGTTCAGTAAGGCCATGAGACCTGGGGGGTTTACGGAATTTGGAGTCTCTTGGAATCAGCTTACTGGAAAATTTTCGCAGCAATTCTGCATACCAGCCGTGGCATTGTGACAATTTGTCCAATTTTGTTGAAATCACACAGAGTTGAAAGGGATTTTTTTTTCGGCGTAGTTCTGAAAAGAGAAACTCTTTCAACATCTTTAAGTAACAGTCTCCATTGGCCGTAAAAAGTAAGGCCCGACAATGAACCTTGACGCGAAGTAGATGCAATTGCATCTCATTGAGTATCTGTGGTTTACAATTACTCTATACTCGACAATTGTGTTTGTTAACATTGCCGTTTAGATCAAAATATCAGACATAAAAATGCAGCTCAAGATGTTTTGATCCTCTGCCGCCATTTGAATGAGTTAAAAAAATTCCAAGCGAATTGGGAAGTCTGTTGTGCTCAGTTCGCTTGTTAATTAAATCTTACATGCAAATAATTTTAAATCTTGATGCAAAATTGTCTCCAGTGACTGTCTGCTGACACTCGTTTGAGCAGATAATCTTCTTATCGAAACTCTAAGATCGGATTGTTTGGCAGCAGATACAAAAGCAATAGTTTCCTGCGTCCGAACTGAGAGATCTCGATTATAATGCCTTTTTGCAATTGTGCCACGTTCGGCAAAAGTCCATCTGTTAATTGTCCCAATTCTCCATTTTCGTAAATCTAAAGATCAATCTATAAGAAAAAGTAATTACGTTTTTTTTGTAGCCGCTTCCATTAGCCACCCTGTAGCTGCAGTTACTCATTGCCCCTCTATTGTTGGTGCATTGATAGCTCTAACAACGTTGTAATATTTGATAACCGTCTCTAAAGGGCTTTACTGAACATCAAAAACGAAGTGGTTTTAAAAAACCAAACAGACTTTTATCTGAAAAAAGATAAAGCAAATTGGTTTTTGGATGCGAAATCAGTTTGTCATTTCGTTTGTAACTAAGAAAAGTTATACATTTGCGACCCCATAAAGTATATACATATATTCTGGATCCTTAAAAATAGGGAATTCGATACTTTAAGCCCACCTCAAATAATTATAAAATATACGCTTCGAAAACAACTTGCCTAGATCAGGGTAAACAAAAATACCAATGTGAAGGATATATAAGATTCGGCACAGCCGAATATAGCGCTCTTACTTGTTCAACTTGATTAAATTTTAGATTTCTGGATTTACATAAATTGTTTCCATATAACGCCTGTGTTTCAAACTTGTTATTTCTTTTCATAAAACACAAACAAACACAACAGAAACATTAAACGAAAACTTTGTTATTCCGAAACAACACCTGCATTTATTTTTTGTGCAGCATTTGAACCACAACAAAGGTGTTTGTGGGTAAAAATAATTTTTTCCCTCTCTTTAAGCCTCTTTGCATAATGTTTTAAAAACTGTTTTTAAATTTAAAGAGCAGACTTGTTTGTGAATTTTCAGGCATTAATGATTTTTAGCTTCAAGTTATTTTTCTTTCAGTAGAATTTTTTTATTTATTCTTTAAAAGTTTAAAGAATTTTTTTGTTTTCAGTTGTTTAATAAAGAAAAAATATAAATTTAAAAGTCTACTTGACAACTAGATTTACCATGACAGATTGCCAAATGTTGTAGTTTTGTAATTTAAATAGATTTAAAATTTTTAAATTAAAAACAATTCTTATGCACCTTAATAATATGGAAATTTTTCAATTTCTTATTTACTTAAAATTTACCAATTTTATTTTGGTTATTGCTGATGTGTTTGATTAAATGTATCCCTTAAATGCACATCTTCCTCTTCTTAGTCGTAGTTGCTGCTAAATTTGTTTATATTTATTGCAAAAGCTCGAAGCTTGTTTGTAGTTCTAACATTTCCTTCGGCCACATTGATGAAATGGTTAAATTTGCTGATTAGGCTGAAAATTTTAAATGCTAAAATTGCTGAAAAGTAATCTATGTGTGAATGTTTGTGATATTTACGTTGTTAAAGGCATTTTTCAATTCAAAACAAAAGCGTAGCAGGTAAAAGGTAATGAACATTTTGTTTAAGATTAAATCACCATAAGTTTTTGCAAAACAAAATAAAGGTAAACAAATGTATCAATTATAGTTGATAGTACAATACTGATAAATATTCAAAATTCAAATTGTAGCAAAAAAAAAAGAAAAAGATTTTAATTAAAAGCATAAGGAACGTTAAAATTGATTAAAACATTTTTTTAAAGCAAAATTTGATTTAGATGTACAAAAAAGAGTGCATATTGCAGACTAAATCAACAAGAGTTACAACTCAAAATTATTAGTTTTTAATGAGAGGTTTTTTCTGCTTTTAAAACCTTATTGCTGTTTTATAATCAAGTTTAGATCAAAAACAGAAAACCCGTTTAAATGCAAACGAAATTTTCGTGTTCGTTAAAGATTTGATTTGGGAACCCTGTAACGTGGCATTACTGCCACGTTCATAACCAAGCTACAGTTACGTAAACAGATATACTAAATAACAAAATGTCACATACTTCGTAAATAAATTAAAACCTAAGCGTAGTAAAAGTTTAGGTTAGGTTAGGTTAGGTTAGGTTAGGTTAGGTTAGGTTAGGTTAGGTTAGGTTAGGTAAGGTAAGGTTAGGTTAGGTTAGGTTAGGTTAGGTTAGGTTAGGTTAGGTTAGGTTAGGTTAGGTTAGGTTAGGTTAGGTTAGGTTAGGTTAGGTTAGGTTAGGTTAGGTTAGGTTAGGTTAGGTTAGGTTAGGTTAGGTTAGGTTAGGTTAGGTTAGGTAAGGTTAGGTTAGGTTAGGTTAGGTAAGGTTAGGTTAGGTTAGGTTAGGTTAGGTTAGGTTAGGTTAGGTTAGGTTAGGTTAGGTTAGGTTAGGTTAGGTAAGGTTAGGTTAGGTTAGGTTAGGTTAGGTTAGGTTAGGTTAGGTTAGGTTAGGTTAGGTTAGGTTAGGTTAGGTTAGGTTAGGTTAGGTTAGGTTAGGTTAGGTTAGGTTAGGTTAGGTTAGGTTAGGTAAGGTTAGGTTAGGTTAGGTTAGGTTAGGTTAGGTTAGGTAAGGTTAGGTTAGGTTAGGTTAGGTTAGGTTAGGTTAGGTTAGGTTAGGTTAGGTTAGGTTAGGTTAGGTTAGGTTAGGTTAGGTTAGGTTACGCTAGGTTAAGCTAGGTTAAGCTAGGTTAAGTTAGGTTAGGTTAGTTAGGTTAGGTTGAACGAGTTCCGAAGACCCCACATAGACAGTTTGGGTCCTGAGTGTTACCGGACAAAAAAAAACGAGGTAATGAAATCCAGAGTGCTTTACACTCTTTCGGCAAATGCTAAAAACCTTGTTCTACCAACCCCAGACATTTTCTCTAGACTTTAAAACAAATAAAACCTGTAACATTTTGAAGCAAACGAGCCCTGGACAGTGACTTTGAATATGCTTAGCAGTTTCCTTATCTACCGCTACACCACAGAATCAACAATCACCGCTGTTTTCATTCTTACTAGGAGTCTTTAGTCGTTGTTTTGAAAATACAAAAAACCTCCTCACATCCTTAAGATTCTAGACGAAGTCGTATTCACCCAGACCTCCTTCGCTCTGACCCACATCGCAAAGTTTATACTCTCATTGAGGAACTTGATTGGAGCACGATTGTCCCATGCTTATTCTATAGCCAAATAGGCCCTTTGCTTTGTCCGCTTGACTGTCATCTTATTCCCTTGGTTGGCCCCGTGCCCGCGAACCCAGTAGATCTGCACTTGCTCACGAAACAACTGATCAGCAAATAGGGCTCGCGCAGATTGCACTAATCGTCTCAGTCTGAGAGGACAAAGTAAGATCGGCTGCCAAAAACTTCGCCTGAAATACACTGCAAGCGTAGTAATAATTCTCATTAAGTTTATATTTTGAAATAAATAAGCGGAGATTGCAAACATCCGTGACGGTTCGATACAAAATTATCTGTAGCTTAAACCTGATTATAATAAATTAACCGGTCGCAACATCTCGTTGCAAGAGTTGTAGGAACATTTAGCAACTGTTAAGCATTAACAGTCTGCACCAGCCTTTGGTTGAGTGTTGTAATACATACCCGTTTGGCACAGCCGCTTCGGCTAACTGTACTGACTGCTCGTCTTGCACAGTGTCTCTGGCTGACTATTCCTGGAGTTAGTGTGTATGTCCGTAGTTAAAAACACTTAGCTTGTTCTTACCCCGCATACAAAAAATCTAAAAAATAGTTTGGTATTTTATATTACGCCGACGACAGCCGTTCCTCATAATTTTCTGTCATCGCCTGATATTTTATAAGCATCTTCTTCACATCTAATTTTGATAATTCCCTGACACCAAACGATCTTGACCACCCCGATGACACCCTCGTCACCGCCTGGCGATCAATGAGGTACCTGCAACACCCTTTGTGGTACCAATAAAAGAAATAGAGAGAGAGAGAGAGAGAGAGAGAGAGAGAGAGAGAGAGAGAGAGAGAGAGAGAGAGAGAGAGGAAGAGGAAGAGGAAGAGAGACACAGAGAGAGAGAGAGAGAGAGAGAGAGAAGGGGACTACTTTTGCAAAAGTCCCTGAAATAACACAGTTGCTTATGAACTGGTCTTGTTACCCTGACTGCATCGCCATCATGTTGAAATACTTCGCACTCTTCGATAAAATCAATGCCACTTCACTCAGCACCAATAGGTGAAAAAGGGGAACCTATTATCTGTTCTTAAACAGGACTTATTGCGTTTAATATTAGATGATAGATAAACCGCTTCTAACGTATTTAGATCCAGTTCCATTCCGTCAGATATCGTATCGACGTGCACACCACCAATATATAACGGGATTCTCTGGTCGCTGAACTGGTTATGTCAGCTTGTAAATATGCTACAGTGAAAAGAATTATTCTGAGCGTCTGTAGATTAGAAAAAATATAAAAATCTTAACAATCAAAGATTTGTCAACACTCATCTCGCGCAAGTGATATATGTGTATTAAGTTGACATTGTCAAAGGTAACTTTTTTTGTCAAGAGCTATTACCGTGCTCACTGATTCCATTTTGGTGTAGATGTTTTGAGACTGACAGAAGTCTAATATCGATTTTTTTTTTGTCTAACGGATATCGAACAGCATTTATGGGTCTTAAGGAGCAGAGACGTGAAACACATAGTGGCATCTTCTTATGTTTTTCTCATTTTCTTGCTGCGTTAAGTTACTTTTTTTTTATAGAAGTGACCATAAATATTCAGCTAAAATTAAACCTAAGGATTAATAGTTTTTTTTATTGTCATTGTTTTGAACGCATATAGTAAAACTTAATTTATAAACCTTGAGAAAATAGTATACTTGTGTGTGTAAATACACCAAAATTCCCTACACACATTCATCCCATATTTAATTAATTTCTTCTACCCATGCTTTAAATAATTCTTCTCTACATTAATTTATTTTTAATTTTGAATATTCTCTTTACAGATTATAGCAGTGTTAAAGCAATGCGTATCTTAAATGCTGAACTTGCCGACACTCTGGGTAATCTTCTATCACGTGTCTGTGCAAAATCTCTAAATCCGCGACAAATATATCCTCGTGTCCATACAGCACAACTGCGTGATATTTTGAAAACGGATAGTGCACGTCATTTGTGGAATTCTTTGGAACAACTTGATGGTAAGTCTTCTTTTAATATAAACATGTTTATTTCTGTAGTTTGTATTTGTGTGCTTTAATCCCAGCTGCATATGTAAATACCTTTTATATCTCTAATGCTTTTTGTTTTTATGTTTTTTTTGCTTTTAAGTATTTAATACCTTGGTGTTGTAGTCCTTTAATTGATACATGCCTAAACACCTTGTAGGTTTAAGTTAATAGAAGCAGCATCTGTAAAAATATCATTTATGTTTAAAGCTCAAACCATTACTAAAGTTATAAAATTTGTTTAACAAGCATGTAAAATAGAAAAATTATTATATCTAGAACCATGTCAGGAAGTATATTTCCTACATATTATGCTTTTGTTAGACACAACAAACCTCTAATTTAAATCAATGGTCAAGTAAACTATTCACTGTGCAGTTGTACAGGGTGTCCACCGGCAAGGTATACTTCTTTAAATGCTTATAAATTTTGATTAAATGAAAGAGAATGGATCTTGTATTGATAAATGTTTTATATTATGTTGGCAATAATTTATAAAATGCATATCAGATAAATATCCTCCTCAGACTCACAAATGCGAGCCCTTTTTACCAAATTTTTCATTATATTCTCACACATTTCACGCGGTGTTTTAAAGCCTAATTACTTAAAACGCAACGCATCATAAAGCAAACAGTTGTATGGAAAAAATTAAAATTTAAAAAACTTTCCCATATATTTTGTTTCTGTTTAAGGGGGTTGCGTTTTAGGAAATAAAGGGGTTATTGATTTCATCACGAATATTTTGTTTAAGTTGCTCAAGAAGACACTAAATTAATCATCATTTTGAATTTTCAATTTATTTCATATACCTTACGTGTGCACACACAGCAATAAGTACTGCGTTGTATGGCTCGCCATCTCTTTTGTATACTTAACTGAACTTAAATGAAAAATATATTTACACTAAAGCACACTTAAGTTACCAACAACGGCACATCAATTCATCATGATCACACATTTCAATTCATATTGAAATTTTACTGTTGACGGGGGTTGATTTTTAATGTATGTATGTAATGTAATGTAATTGCGTATGAATTTTTTATTGATTTGCCTGCTTGTATATATGTTTGTTTATGTATCTATTCAACATTGTGTGTAATACACACAGTTTTGTTGTTATCGACCACACATCATGACAGTATTTAAATTGCATCAACAACAGTGCATGACACCACTTTTTATTCTTAACTACACTACATTGCATCAAACAAACTGTGTCAGCTACACTACATTACAGCACTTAAACAGTTTAATCACACAACAGCACAAAAATTAAAAAATCATCCGGGTCTTGAATTATGTTGAAATAGGACTTGATGCAGGTCCCTAGTATGTATACCTTGCCGGCGGACACCATGTTTTTTGAAAATCTTATATTTATTATTTGCTACAAAATTTTTATTATAATTGACATTTAACAATTATTTTCATAATTTTGCTTTTACAAAATCCAATGAAAATTTTTAGACTTAAGTATCCAAAAGTCTGGATTTACCTTAAGTAAAAATTCTCTGTCAAAAAAAGTTTTTTTTAAATAGAAGACGAGTTTTTTCAGCGTGTTCTTGCTTATCTGTATTACTATAGACATTTCATAACAGCACAAAGGACGCAAATGACTTTAAATTAATTAAAACTCGTATTTAGGCCAATTTTAACATATACACGCAACTTAAAAATTTTTATGTGCTCTACAGTTATGTCGGGCATCAAAGGGTTAATACTTTTGTAGATTGCTTTACTAATTTGTTATATTATATTGCAAATCCTTTCATATATTTATTTTTTTCTATTTTATATCAATGTTGTTTAACTCGAAATATGCTTTTTATATAAATAAATCTGCTTTTATATTATAAATAACTTAAAACAATAAAACAGAACATTTAACCTTCAAGTTAAGTATGCTTTGATGTTGCGTAAATAATCGTTGTTTTAAATCTGTTTAATATTACCTTTTATACCCTTCACAATAGTGATAAGGGTACATATAAGTTTGTCATTCCGTTCTTAATTTCTTTAATATCCATCTGCGACCTCATAAAGTATATATTTTCTTGCTCCCCATAGATAGGGAAGTCAATTTAGCGATGTCCGTCTGCCCATGTTATATTGAAATCAACTTTTTGAAGCTTTCCGATGTCGCATAGGCTTGTAAGTTGTATCAGACTTTTAGAAATATCTGCGAACAAATCGCTTTTGAAACCCAGTTAAACCCCCCCACAACTGGTCTCGAGCCAAAACCAAGACTACCTCTGTTTATATCTCTTAAATTTGTACATATAATCCTCTACAACTGCCCCGCAGTTGCCCCTACACTGGTGCAATGTAAGATCGACTCCCATTGATTTTTCCCCATGAACATTTTTGTGAAACACACACTATTTCCGTCCCCTAACAGGGTTGCCATACAAAGATAATTTTTTTTTAAATCGCTCCCACAGCTTTTAGTGTGCTTCTACAAAGGTCAAATATAAGCCCGACCCCAATTAATTTTTCCTCCCAATATTTTTTGTAAAACATATTTACCCGTTATCTCCAGCCCCCAACAGGGTTGCCAGACAAAATTTGAAAAATAGGGTAAAAATCCCCACAGCTTCTCTGGATTCGCCCCTAGAAAAATTAAATGTATCACAGGTCCCCATTAGTTACCCCCTATCACCATTACCCAAGAGGGTTGCTATACAAAATTAAAAAAAATAACTTAAAACGCCTAAAACTTCCCCAGAGTCGGCCTTAGAGAAAAAAGTGTACGACCGACCCCCATTAGTTTCCCCTTCCAAACATATTTCTAGAATATTCTTACCTTCTATTTCCATCGCCTAAGGGGGCCACCATTAAAAGTTTGGGAAATTGTAATAAATCTACCCCTACAGCTTCCAGAGTGCCCCTGGATAGGTCAAAGTAGGATTGACCCCAACTTATTTTTCCTTCCAAACATTTTACTAAAAAATACTTACACCCTAAAGGTATGCTATACAAAATTTGAAAAAAATTAGGGTAAAAACCAATACAACTTCGCCCTAGTAACCCTAAGAGAGTTAAAAATATGACACCGGCCCCTATTTAAAAATTAGAAATATTTCATAAATATAAAAATTTATAAAAATAAAAAAAAAGTTCGAGGTCCTTAAAGGCTAATGTGAAGGGTATCTGAGATTCGGCACAGCCGAATATAGTGTGCTAACTTGGTGTGCTTTAGCCAGCAATAAGATTTAATTTAAAAAAACACACACAATTAAACTTGATAAATTAAAACAATTTATAAAAAACTCTACTGCAAAATATTTATGCTCACAACTACAACTGATAAAATGTTTACTACTTAGTACTACTATTACAAAGTTTTATCTTTACAACTTTAACAATAACCACTACATGCATAAACACTGTATTTAAGCTCATTTAACTAAAATAAATATTCTTGTTTTTGTGTTGTTTTAATAATTTTTTTTGCACGATCGCATAAACTACTTACAACTATCATCACTACACCACTTCATCATTTTATTATGGTTTTTGTAATTTTTGTTATTTCGTTGTTGTAGTTTCCTCTTTTAACTATACAACCTACATACTCGTACATAGTTGCTTTCGTCTGTTCGTTATTATTATGGTAATAACAACAGGAAGTTTTTTTTATTGTAACACAAGCTTTGTTGCTAGCAATGGAAAGCAATGTTGTTTCAGGCAGTTGCCTTATTTTAAAATCAGATTCAAGCTGATTTCATTTAATTTTGTTTAGCTTTTTCTTTAAATAACATCTCTTTACTGGTTTATTTTTTTCTTCTTTTTTTATTTATTTCTGGTAAAACTTGATAATAATGAGGGAAATTCTTTTAAAAATTACAGCACTATTCACTCACACTTTAACTAACTAACCATTGCACTAACGCTTAAATATCTAAATGCTAAGAAAAAGGATAATCCTAAAAAACAACATTTTTCTTAACTTTTAACTTACGAAAAAAATTTACATTTTCTTATATTTTTATCGCTTATATGCTTTCTTGCCACCACTACTTTGACGTTTATTTAATAACCTTGTGACCACCACTAAATGATGCTGGACTCCTTCCCCCTACTCCGTCTTATGTTGTCTTCTTTTCCATTATGTTTTATGCAGCCAAGTGCTCACAGCATTATGATGATAGAAATTTTTATATGGTCGCGGATTGTGTAATGTCAACACTTCATGCTGCAAACAGTTTCTTTGAAACTTCACGTCCTTGGGAATTGAAATTGAAAACAATTAACGATGATGCAAAGAAAATTAATGTACCACTGCCCCAGTGTGATGATAATGCTTTAAGACTTGAAACCATTATAGCCATGACAATGGATACATTACGCTTGTGTGGCATAGTTTTACAACCTTTATTGCCGCAAATATCCACTAGACTGTTGGATAAGTTGGGAGTGCCTTGGAATCAGCGTTTGTGGAAAAGTTTAAAGGATCATTTTGGACTGGTAGCCAACAATGTAATAGAACCACCCATTGAAGGTTGTCTTTCACGTGCCGATGCAATACTTTTTAAACGCATTCATCCGCCCGAAGAGGATGACGTTCAACAAAAAACGAAAAAGGGTCAAGAAATGAAAATTAAAGTTAAAAAAAGTGCAGACAGCAATAAGCAAGTGGCACAATAGTTTTATTTAATCCCTAAAAGAAGAATTTTAAAAAGACTGCAATAAGCTTAAAGCTTATAATTGTTATTACAGTCTCAGCTGTTTATAAAAGCTGCGTGCCAAATGGTTAAATGCGTTCGACAGCAACAATTGTTTTTAATTGTTAATTGTCTTTTTAACACCCTTTCAACACCCTTTTTTAACTTTCTTTGAATTGGCACGTAATAAACCACTTTTTCTTTGTTGATTTTTTTATTTTCTATTGCATTTAATTTTATAAATATTATCCTTTTCTTTTACAAAAAAAAAAAATGTTTTTTCTTCTTTTTTTTTAATAATAAATTATTTGCATTTATTAAATAAATTTATGTGTTTTATATATACGTGTATAAAGTAATTTTAATTACTATTTTATCATTTAAATTTTAAACAAAAAAAGAAATTTTAATTTTAAAATAATGTTCCCTTTTAAACATATTAAATTATTTTTATACCAAATAAGTAGGTTTTAATTTTTTTTGTTAAAAAAATCTTAAAAAAAAAAATTATAAATAAAAATTATTTATCCTCAATTTGAAATGGATTTTTATTTAACTAGAGATAACATTTAAATTTATCGGGGAGTGTATCAGTAAACAAATGTCCCTAAGTATCGTACGTGTATACACTTAACAAATGATTTAAGTACAATCAAATGGAATTAAACATATGTTGCTTAAAACAACTGGATATCCATTTAAAATCCCTTCAACAAGATATTTTTTTTATTTAAACACTGAAGAATTAACTTGTAGAAAATCTTAAGACTAATTAATTTTATCTTCGTTTTTTTATGCTTTTAACTGTCGTTACAATATTTAGAAGCGGAAATTGTTGCTGCCTAGTGAGCGACTTATTTCGAAAAATAAGAGGAAATCTTCCAAAGCGTAAATCCAAAATCGTCAACTAAATTATCCTAGCCATTTGAGTAAAATTAATTTTTGCCAAATAACCTACTGTGCATCCTTTAAAATCATAGATTTTTAAACTTAAATGATGTGAACAAAATGTTTGCAGCTGTTACAATGGAATTGCCCATATAATTTGGTATTTTTAAAAAAACTAAATCCGCATTTACGAAACATCTGACAACATTCTGGACACTCGTTTAAAGAGAAGGAATTGGAAACTATTGGAATTAAAAGCTTTTGTTTTGAGAACTTAAATTTTATTCTGGCACTGGCTGGTACAAGGTAGGCCAAAAGAAGTCATACGATGTGCTTTGGCTCGTTTTTTATTCTAAATGAAAAATTTCGATTCTGTTTTTTGATTATGTTTATTTGAACCTTAAGAACTTTACTGGTCAAGTCGAGAAGACAATATCGGCCAAATGAGCGCCGTCACAATTCATTGCTATACGGGCTCGTGCCGAATGTTGCCCTTGCAGGCTTTCAGGGTATCGGGCTTGTTCACGTAAACACGGGACTTCAAAAACCCCCACAAAAAACTTTGCACCTGTTTAATCGGGTGATCTTACGGGCCAATGTAAATGCCGAAAACCAAAGGTGAAGTGACGCGGGAACGCCGCCTTCAGAATTGTTGTGGTTCGCGCAGTGTGTGCCGTTGCTCCGTTCTGTTGAAACCACATGTCCTCAAGTCCTAATTCGTTCAATTTAGGCAGAAAAAACTCGGATAACATGGACCTATAGCACGCTCCGTCCACGGTTGTCGTTTGACCAGCGGCGTCCTCGAAAAAAATGGCGTGAACAGCATGCCATGCAGTCACTTTGAAGGGGTAAAATGGCTCCTCGTTTATCACTCGTGTATCTTTGGTGCCCCAGAAGCGATAGTTTTGATTGTTCACGTATCCGCTGAGGTAAAAATGAGCTTTACCGCTCATTATGAATTTGGTCGATAAATCGTTCACTTCGGCCTTTCACGCGTTTGGCAGTTGACAGGTAGCAGCTGATTCACGGACTGGACTTTTTACGGGAACATGCGCAGTTTTTTGACCAAAATTAGCCTAAAGAAAGACCGGCTGATGGCTAATTGCGAGTCACGGTGTCTGGTCGATGTTTTTGGCGGAATTTTGACATCCTCGCCAACAGCGGCGATAATCTCGGCAAAACGGGCGCTCCGGGGCCGACCACTCTTGGCAGCGTCTCGTATGGTTCCATACTCTTCAAGGTTGGTGGCCAAACGGCGCAGTGTTTGCGCAGTCGGTGTCGGACGACCGGGGAATTGGCGACGGAATTCGCGCTGCTCCAACACCACACAAATTGTTACGCAAGAAAATAAACACGATTATTCCGCGTTCTTGAGGATTGTATTGCTCAATGGCTTTTTCACTTGTATTTTACATCTGTCTAGTCAAAGAAGATTGAACATTGGCTGCCATTTGCAAAAATAAGAGCATCTTCAAACAGGGCGATTTCTTTTGGGCCACATTGTAGATGTTATATAGTTTAAGATTTAGTTACTAATTTTATTAGTTCAATAGTAAAAAATGTGTGAAAAAAAATCAACTTTCTGTTTAATTTGTTTCTCTTACGTACATAAGCAAAAACACAAAAATAAATGGACACCAAGCCAGATGGATGGACGGGCATGCATAAATCGGCTCGGGAAGTGATTTTGAGTCGATCGGCATACCTAAAGGTGGGTATCGACCATTATTTTTAGGCGTTACAAACATCAGCACAAACGCATAATATCTTTACAGCGTACACTGCGCGTCATCAGATTAGCGCCCACCCTTACACTAACCGTAAAGGGTAAATAGCATGTATGCCAAATGAGCTATTGCCTATTTTGCAGGTCATGACCTACGAAAAAGTTTTAAGCGCCGCGTAAATACAAAAAAACTACGAAAGTGTTTAAAACTCGCTTTTACCTATTTTATAAATTTATTTAGAAGTCTAAAATGGTATTTTCAGCGCGATAATGCTTCAATTCACACTGCGTGATCCGTGAAATTCTGAACTTAGAGCCAAACAGTTTACGTCTGTGAATGGCCACCATACTTGTCCGACCTAAATATAACTGAGAACCTTTGGGAATGGTTGCTAAGGAAAGTGTTCGAATCTGGTAAGCATTACAGCACAAAAGCCGAATTGATCGAAGGCATCACACAGACTTGGTCCACTAGTTACTTCTGTTTAATAGACAAAGATTATAGTTCGATTTTCAGTCTAATTTACTGGATTTATTTTTAAGAAAGGTGGCATCACGCATCACTTTATATCCTTGAGATTGCCTGTAATATAATATGCAGTCATTGAAATCATTAAAGATGGCGCTATCCTGTTGGCCAATTTTACATAACGTTTTTTTGTTTAATTTTTTTTTAATTTAATTATCTATAACCTTGGGCGTTGCAGCAGTAATTGTTATTCAATTTTCAAGAGTAAAGATGAAAATAATTTAGATTAAAACTGCGAGGGAATAGCTCAATCGGCATACATTCTACAAGGTGGGCCAAAATAAATCACCCTATTGGAAGATCGTCTTATTTTTGCAAATGGTAGCGAATGTCAAATCTGTTTTGACATTTGTGAGCTAGACAAATGTGGAATACAAGTGAACAAGCCATGGGGTGATACACTACCCAAGAACGTGGAATAATCGTGTCTACTTTTTTGCGTAACAATTCGCTTGTGGTGTTGGCGAAGCGCGAACTCCGTCTGCACAAACACTGCGCCGTTTTGCCGCCAACCTTGTAGAGTATGGTACCACACGAGACGCTGCCAAGAGTGACCGGCCCCGGAGCGCCCGTTCTGCCGACAATATCGCTGCTGTTGGTGAGGATGCCGAGCGGTCGCCAGAAACATCGATCAGAAGCCGTGCCTCGCAATTAGACATCAGCCGGTCGTCCCTAAGGTGAATTTTGATCAAAGACCAGCGCATGTTCCCGTACAAGGTCCAGTCCGTGCATGAGCTGCTGGCTGTCGACCGCCAAACGCGTGTTACATACGCCCAAGCCATCCTCAATCTCGAGGCTGAAGTAGACGATTTTTCAACCAAAATTATCCACCTCAGCGGATACGTGAACAAGCAAAACTGTCGCTTCTGGGGCACCGAAAATCCTCGAGTGATGCACGAGGAGCCATTACACCCGCTCAAAATGACTGCATGGTGCACTGTTCACACTGTAGGAGTCATCGGGCCATTTTTTCGGAAAGCCGCTGGTCAAACGCCAACAGCAGACGGCACGCGCTATAGGGCCCGGTTAGCCAAGTTTTTGCTGCGGAAATTGGACAAATTAGGGCTGGAGGACATGTGGTTCCAACACAACAGAGCAACGGCACACGCTGCACGAGTCACAACCGATATTCTGAAGGCGGCATTCCCGGGTCGCATTATCTTTTTGGCGATTTACATTGGCCCACAAAATCTTCCAGTTTAACCGTTCCAGGCTTTTTTATGGGGTTTTTTAAAGTCCCGTGTTTACGTGAACAAACCCACGCCCCTGGAAGCCCTTAAGGACAACATTCGACACGAGTGCGAGAATTTGTTTCCCGAAGTTCTCGCTGAAGTGATGAAAAATGCCATCGATCCCCTATAAAAACCAATTGTGACGGTGCCCATTTGGCCGATATCATTTTCTTCGCTTGAGCAATAAAATTTTAAAGGTTCGAATAAAAATATTAAAAAAACTGGGGCCAAATCGTCGCATTCGATTCGAATCGAAATTTAAAAATTCTTATTAGAACTCCTATATTAAAAGCATTGACAACTCGATCAATCGAGTGAAATTTCGATTCGAATCGAATGCGACGATTTGGCCCCTGAATCGAAGTTTTTCATTTAGAAAAAAATGAGAGCCAAACAACTTCGAATGACTTCTTTCGGCCCACCTTGAATATACCCCTTAAGGTCAGTGTATAATGGGCGCTTACCTAATGATGCACAGTGTATTGGAGTGGGTATAATTAGCTGCGTGTCAGATACCAATGCCGGCTGCTTTTGCCGGTGAAGAAGGCTCAAAGAATCTTGTTCGACGGTCTCGGGTAAAATTTCAGAACTGGGCGGGTGTTAGCGGCTCCCGAAATTCATTATTATTTTCCGTTTCAGCGTATCCCGCTTTTAGGCGCTTCGCGCGGGACTCTTTATAACATGATATGACTACACAATAAAAATATCCAACAAAGTTATAATATTTCACAACATATTTTGTATTAAAGGTGAAAACAAAGTTTTTAAAACCAATGTGAAATTAAGTAACAATATTTAGTGCAATGTTCTGTAATATTTTTTTAAATCTTTGTGCAAAATGTTAACCTTATTTAAAATAGTTTTTTTTCTTTAATCAGAACCCCTTATGTTTGCTTGAACCTTCGAGATGTTTTGTTTGTCAATCAAATTGCATTTACAGACAGATTTAATGACAAAGTGTTATTGTGTTATATTCAAAAATTTGTTTAAAATATTTATGTGTATGTACATTAGGGTAATGTACCTATGAATGCAATTATTTTGTAAATTCATCATATATATCATGTTTATATTATTATTATCATTGCAATATTGTAATTAAGTATTGATGCGAACAAAAGTGTTCTTTAATTGTTTTGATACATGATATAAAGCTGCAATTTGTTGCCTTTTAATCACCCTCTTTGCTATCGAAACCTCTGTATGCATCAAAGTTAATTGCAAGCAAACTTCCTTTAATAAATATTTAAAATAAAAAGTTCTTTTTAATGATTTTTGTAAATAAAATTTGTGGGTTTGTGCAAATATATATGTTGGGACCATTAATATCTATCCATCATTCTTGAAAAAACTAAGAGTTCAATTACACATTCTGTATGTGAGAGATCATTTGGCATAATTTATATGTTTATTTGCTATGCTTCTGTACAAAATAAGATTTTTTGGTTAAATCCTTCCTAATGAAAAAAATTAATTAAGGGTTTTATACAAAAAGCTAATAAAAATGGTGGGCATTGATACATTGGTACTTTTAACCCTAAGCTACGGTCTTTTGTGTGTTTATTGCCAGCATTACAGTCAGTTACATACCGGTGATGTGGAGAGAGGTAATGGTGATTTTTATACCCAAGAATGGTTAAGGCTACTCAGAGGATTAAGGACCGATCAGCCTAGTGTCTTTCCTACTGAAGACATTGGAACGGCTGCTCGATCTATGTCCTAGGAACGCGGTTGATGCGCACGTCGCACCCTGGGTTGGGAAATGAACATCTGAAAAGTAGTGCGGAGCTTGACGGGGTTGTGCTGAAACTAGCGGATTGGACCAGGTAGTGCGACATAAGGAAGCCAGAAATTTGATGTGCTAGGCACTATAGGGATCAGGAATTATACACCACAGGATATCATTCTACATCTTCTTCCCATTTTGTTGCTGGAATGGTGACAAGGAGCTTCTTTAGACTCAGTGAGTCAGGTGTGCTGTTAAAGGGGCCACTTGGACTTGCTGGCATTCTGCGAAGATTCAGAAATGGTTGACTTCTGCGGCAGTCGAGTTTGGCTAACTATATGGTCGCAAATCTTGACTTTGGGATTTTACCTCAGGTAGTGTTTCCAGATAGGGAGGCGTCGAAGGAATCAGAGAGGCTGTATGAGAAGTGTTCAGTCTTCACTGATGGTTCGAAGATGGAGGCGGACACCGGGGCTGGTGTCTATATAATGGACGCGGGACGCAGCATTTTTCAGGCTGAAATTTCGGCGGCGACGCGGGCCGCGGAGTTAACATTGGAGGACGCGGATGGAAGATGGGATGCGACGATCTACGTTGATAGTCGGGGCGCGCTCAAGGCTCTAGAGGGATATTATGTCAGGTCTAGACTTGTGGACGTTTGTAGACGTGCTCTGACGGCACCCGAACTCTCCGGGTTTCCGCAGGTTTTTCGGAGATGAGGAGGAGGTAGCTATGGTATAACACTTTGGATGCCACTGCCCTAGGCTGCATGTCCGCCGACAGAGGTGTTTGGGAGGGCGCTTCTTAGATGGACTTGGTGAGGTCTCTGGTTGTGGCCTGGGGAACATTATAGGATCCATCAAAGGGGCTCGGTGGCTTGGTAGATGGAAGGTTAAGCGCCTACGGGCGATTATCGAACACTGATTTTTTTTGTCCTCTTGCTGACGGCATTCTTGGTCTCTTTGCTTTAAAGTTGCTTACCACTAGGTTAGCAACCCTAATCCAAAGCCTCAACCAAATTTTATCCTGCTTATGGGTGAATGCTTGGCACTTTGGGCTCACAAATTTTAATGGGTAATAAATGCAGCTTTCCCAAGCTATACCGTTGCGAGGTCTATGGCAACACTTTAAATAAAAGGGAACCAAGATTGGCCTGGGATATGCCAAGTGAAAACCAGAGTCGTTACTTAGAACCCAATTTCTCCTCCTAGAGCCGTTACTTGGTATCCAACTTCACCTACGTCACCCTTATCTACAAAATAAGATTTAAAAATATTATGATTTTTATTTTAAAATATTTTTGAAAAATAAACATTTTGTAATTCCTTATTTTGATACTGTGATTTTCATTACGCCTTGCTGCTAATGCGACTAAGTTTAATTGAAATTTTTTTATATTTGTCGTATATTTTATATTTTCAACATTAGAGCTGAGGAGCATTAAAAAAGTTGCATTCGCTAACTTTTTTGCGTTAGTTGCACAATAAAGCTGTTCGAGATTGTGCTTAGAAGCATGAGATCAGCTGGTTTGTGTAAAGGTAGATGATATAGTGCCCGTAATTTGTTAGATATTGTCAGATATAAATGGGATATAAAATATTGGTTATTTTAGATATTGTATTATATTTCAATCTCGGTCTAAAGTGAGCTGATCTTGCTGATTTTAAAACTGCGATATGCTTGGGAATATTTCTGTTTGTAAGAATTTGTAAGATTTAACTTGGCTGCGGAAACTTGATTTTAATCGACGGACACACTGACATAGCTAAATCGACTTCCATATCTATAAGGATGCGGCATGTATTACTTTGGTCAGTTACTACTATATAAAGGATATTAAAAAGAATAATTATTTTTATTTAAAAAAAATTTGTTTGTTCTCAGTCCTTAATAATTGTCCTTTGCTATTGTTTTAATTTTGGTTTATTCATCAATGGATGGATGGATTTGAGGTTTTTTTTAGTTTGAGCTTTCTTTCTTGTTTTTTGTTTCACTTTGTTTTGTTCTCTTGAGAAGACATCAATTCACCATAAAACTAATTTATTCTGATGTTACTTAGTGCCTTTCATTTTTGTTTTACAACGAACTTTTTTAATTGGCTTTTAAAGAGAGAAAACAATTCGTAAATGGACTTTTAATGAGTTTCTAATCAAAAAAGAAAAAAAATTTAAGTAATTTTTTAATTTGGTAAAAGATAGTTTTTAAAAATAACTAATTTAGAGTTTATAAACATTTTTAGAATACGTTTGAGCAGTTTAACTTATGGGTGTATAGGGGTATTAATATAGAGTTCGAATAATAATAAGAAGTAGTAAATGATGAGTGTTACCGATAATGAACTGCTTCTTTTAGGGTTTAACATGCGTGTCATTGGCGAGCATTGATTTATATTTAGGGATTCGGATTCTAATTAAAAACGCAAGCTAAAAAATCAGTGAATTTTTAATGAATCCACCCCTTTTCGTCGGCGGCAAAAAATAAAGTTTAAGACAAGTAAATGCAACTTTGTATAAACACGTGAATTATTACAGTTCTTAAGCTATAGATTCACTAACACATTGACTGTTATTTTTAACGCATTCGAATATATAAAATTTTATATTATTTTAGAATGCATTCAAAATACATTTTAACAAATAACTATAAAGGAAATCATGAAAACAAAACTTATTTTTAAACTCCTTGAATATATTTTTGCTTCGTGATAGAAGATGGCGTATGAGGAATAAGTAATGAAGAATCAAAACAAATATTACTTATACGCTTATAACATTTTAAACTTTTCGTATTATTACACCCTTCACATAAGTGATAAGGAGTATAAATATATAAGTTTGTCGTTTCGTTTGTTTATTTGCGACCGCATAAAGTATATATTATCTTGATCCTTATAAATAAGAGAGTTGATTTAGCGATGTCCGTTTGTCCGTTAATCAGTTGAAATCAAGTTTCGAAAGCCTCTTGATATTTCTCGGACCTGTTTTTAGTATCAAAACATCAGGTATAATTGCGAGAATTTCGCTATTGAAGTACAGAAAAATTGCCTGATAACTGACAGAAATATAAGCCAGCAACCACGACTACCTCGGTTTATTTCTCTTAATTTTTACATAAAAACCTCTACAGCTGCTCCTACACGGGCGCTATGTAGCACTGACTCCCACTTATTTGTCCCCACAAACATTTTGGGGGAACATACTTTCACCCTATATTAGCGGCACGCCAGCCGAGTGGACTTCTAGTGGGTTCAACGGGGATTTTGAATAAAACCAAAGACACAAGATTACAAATATTTCAATTTATTTAATCCATATGCACAGTTGATTTAATTAAAATTCCTAGGTAAATAAAGTTAATTTATTGTACAAAATGCATATATAAAATAACTTACTTTTTGATATTGAAACCACTAGGAATATGTACTTAAATATTTAATAAAAATATAACTTTCCGAGTCAACGCTACGCCTTGATTTCGCTAAAGCAACTTAAAAGCAATTAAAATGGTGGAAGGTAAAAAAGCATGGCGCTACCTCGTAAAGTTTAAAAGGCTTTGAATAAAAATAAAATGTTAATAATTTTACACTAAATAAGGTGTTGCCAGACAAAAATATTATGGCGATTTTGCCAGTGGCGTTAACACCCTATTTTATCCCCCATAATAGGGTTCCCATACAAAACCTATTTTAAAAAAAATTGTTTAACGTCGCTAGCACAGCTTTCACTGTGCTCCTAAAAGGTCAACTGTAAGACCGAACTCAATTGAATTTTCCTTCCAAAAATCTCCAGCCGCTCATAGGTTGTCCACAAAGAATTTGAAAAAATTAGGGTAGAACCCCTACAACTTCCCCGCAGCCACCCATAGAGGTATAAAATATATATATACCTGGAACATACTTATCCCTTATCTTCATCAACTAAAAGGGCTCCCATACAAAATTTACGAAAATTCTGTAAAAAGGCTTAAAGCTTCCCCAGAGTAGTCACAATGCAATTGCTTTCTAAATAATTAATCTTGGAAATGCTGCCAGTTTTTTTTCTACACGTTAAAAAAGTTTTCATACAAAAATTCCAACGCATTTAAGTCATTAATATATATGTAAGAAAAAACAATGGTTATAAAAAATTAATTTAATTCGAATATAAATAATTTCATTGTATAGTTTCAATTATTACTCAACTATTTTTAATTTTTTACTTTTTTTAAAACTTTAATTTTGTGAAATAATTTTTGTACATTTGTTTAAATTTTAATACTATTAATTTTACTTGAAAACAACTAAACAAAACTTATACACTCAAAAAAGTATTAATGTAAAATCTACTGGAAATGATATTTAAAATAACAGCATATTTATTTAAAAACCCTCCAACTAGATATTCATTAAAATCAACAAAATATTTCATTCAAATTCAGACATCAAAAAAATAACTTACATATTCATCTAAAATTAACTAGATTTTCTGTTATTTACAGCTAAACACAAGGTATCGAAAAAAATAACAAAATTAAATATTACTAAAAAAATAACTGACAAAATTAACTGCAACGGAAAATCAGTATTTTTGTTTATTTGAGGCTTTGAATAACCCTTCAAACCAGTTAAAAACAATTATTATATTGAAATTTAACTGTTTTTTAATTTAAAAACAACTTTACGGATTACTTCCTAAATAACTTACAGTCAGTTACTGCAATAAATTTTTTATAGTGTAGAACCATATTACGTAAATATTTGTTTTTCCACAAATAAACATTTTTTTGTAAGAGATATTCAAAATTAGAAAAGAAAATTGAAACTTTTTAAATTACAATAAATTTTAATAATTTTTATATTTTTTTCTAATCACATTTTGTAACAAAACATGCAAAAAGGGAAAAAACTAAAAAGGTATTTTTTATCCACTTCGTAAACTTTTGGCCTTTTAATGGGCAAATAATTTTCAGTTTTATACTTCGAGACTCATAATCTAAAAATTATTTTAAAAATTAAAAGATACTTTTTGCCCACTTAGGCTTTCAGCATCTATTGACCCATAATGTCTTTAGTCATCTCTAGACTCATAACCAAAAAATATGCAAAAAAGTACAAAAATATAAAAATTGGCAAAAAATCGTGTTAATATTTTAAAATTATGTTTATATCTTAATTGGTTAAGAAGTTACAAAGAAAATTTTTTTCCTTTTTCGATTCCTAAATCTTGAAAGTTCCAAAAAAAGCCCAGACACGGGTCCGTATTTTTTGAGTAGAATACGATGCTTATTCGATTTTTTTCTTTCGTAAATAGTTTGGAAGATATAAATTACTAATTTTTCTTTATTTGATTAATTTGAATTCTTTCATTGTCCAAATTTCCTGTGATCCTTTTCCAATGGATCTATACATCGCGAAAAGTACTCAAAGTCCAAATTTACAGTCTCTTTACACACTCGGGCTGTATAACGTTGAGCAATTCAGTCAGTCAGTTAGTGCTTAGCATTATTATTTTTTTATATATAAAACTTTATGTTTGAATTTTTATTTTCATTCAAAATAATAATAAGTTTCATGTCATTTTAGCTTAAAATATACAATTTATGTAGTTGCCCATTCTTTTGAGCTATTCTTCTTCTCTAAAACTTCTTATATTTTAGCGGAAGTTTTACGGTAAAAATATCAAGCCCGTTAAATTTGTTACACCCTTTTATCAGATTCAACCTGCCTTTATGATAAACATTTAAATAAATCTTTTTACTGTGATTAAATACACAAAAGGAAAGGACCATAAATACCTCTACTCGATTAAGAGTTTTGACTACTTTTGATTTTAGTAAAAAAATACTTTAAATTCGTTGGGCAACATACGTATGATTAATATTTAATGTCATGTAAAAAATTAATATCTCTTATACGTTTTGTCACCAAAAGGGGGAAAGTATTTTTACATTTTTCATTGCAACACATAAAATAAAAGCAAAACAAATAGTTTTATGGTTAGCCAGATCACGCACTTTATATGTTTGTATTTATTGTTTCTTTTTTGCTTTGGTTTTGTTTGGTTTGTAACACAAAAATACTATAAACTTTAAATGAGTATATGGCTGCATTGTAGTTAAAACCGCATTATTCCTGTTTGGCATATTGCGTTGTTACATCAACATTTATACCTGTGAATGCACACTCAAACATGTGGACTACTAGACAATAAACTAAATATGTCTTTAAAGCAAGTCTGCTGTTTGCATTATTCTGATTGTGTGTACATATGTGTGTAAATGTTAATTAAGGTGGCTCAAAAATTTCAAACTCACTTTTTTAAACTAGGTACCCCTTAGGTTTTTTACTGTATTAAATGGTAGTGTAGTAGAAAAATATCAATGCTCTACGTTGGGCACAAAACAGTGCTCAACGTTTATATATACCTACCAACATGATGGAACAAACCGTACCCTAAAAAACCTATAGCTGTTTTCAACTTAACTTTTCACTTTTGAATAGTTTAAATGTCCAAAGTAATTTTGAAATTGTTTTAGAAAATATGGGCCACTCTAATGTGTATATGTAAAAAGCAAAATGTTAAGAGATGGTTGTGCATTCGATGCAAACCTTCATAACTTTCGCAATGTTATGAGCGAAATATGAACGCATATTATAAACTATACTTTATTATAATGACGACGATCATAATGGTTGGTTGCTTGGCTCGTGCTTGTTAAAAAAAATATGTATGTGTAAGCTAACTATGGCTATTCAATAAGCCACATTCTGTGCCAACGATGAAACCATTACTTTTCCATTTTAAAACCACAAAAATAGTAATAATGAAAACCTCAAACTAACAAAACCATCTACATAATTAGGCAGCCGTTTTTTGTTGTGAAGCAAATAACACTCACCAATGTGCTACACAGCCAGCTAATTGGCAAGCTTATATGCCACAAAATCCTGTCCACCACCAAACCTTTAAGATTTTTATGTAGATATATTATACATTTATTTAGTAAAATATGAACGAATAAGTGCTTATTAAAATTATGATTTCTTAGCTATAATATAATTATATTGAAAAACTAACAAATAATATTGCTAACAAGCTTTAATTCTTCAGTGGCACCAAGATTTCTTTATGTTTCTGTTTTTACAAAATTTTACGAAAAAAATTTTCGAATTTAAACTACTAAATAAAAAAGCAGCTTATTTCCATATTGTGTAGTTGACTGCGGTTGCTGCACATTTTTTTTAGGATAAAATCTGTACACGTGTGTAGCAGCTGTAACCAACTGCAAATTCTGTTTAACAAATATATGGATTCAGAGACCTGTTTCGAACGGCCGACAGAAGGTTCAGCTGGACCGTCATTCATATGTGTCAGGCCGCCGCTGCTGATGATTTATTCGGCTAAGTGTCGGCTTTAACTTGGCCGCAGCTTCTTTTTCATAACTAAACTTTAGTATTTTGTAATCTTTTATTATAATTAATAATTGATCGAATATAATTAAAATTTGTGATTTCAAACTTTGTTTCGCAAAGATTTCCCCCAAAGACTGATCAGTCGCTTTGGGGGCATCCTGTGGCGACCGTGTTTACCAGATCTAACTCGCATGGATTTTTTGTGGTGCTACCTTAAATGGCAATCCCCAATCTTTTGTGGCTTTAAGAAAAAAATATTCGCCAAGGAATCAGCTCAATTGAACCAGTTTACTGCGCGTTTGGCGCAGAACACAAGGCCCTGTTTTTAACAGTGTGCTCAACTCGACAGAAGACATCTGGATGACATAATCTTTAAAAATAAAATCCGCATTTCCATTTTATCGTTCAATCTTTCGGCTTAGCCTCTTTAAATGTGCCAATTGACTAAAACATATGATTGGCAAATATTAAGCTCAATCGGATAATATTAACACGTGCCTCATTGAGGTTAAAGTTATGAAAGTGATCGCTTTAGTGAATATCCTTAAACATGGAAAGATTAAAGAAAATTGTAATAATCAATTATGTATGTGCCAAGTATATTTTATTTATTCTATTGTTGAATTGTGCTAAATAAATTTTATTAAATTTAATTTAAATGTGGTAAATTTATTGTGGTAATGGCTTACACACGGTAGCTTTTGAAGAGTCCGGAAAAAGAAGCCTACATTCAGATACAACTTGTATTCATGCCCGTCGCTGTTTTTTATCTTTTGTCAAGAATGATTTGAAGCCTTGTATTAATTGAATACAGGCTTCCATTTACTAAGCTTTCCTGTTTGTAATTCTAACCATATTCGACTTCGATTTTCTCAAAATTTTCATTATTTGGACGAACGCAAACTATTTTTTTTTTACTATGAAAATTATTTGAGCTAAGTTTTGTTCTGTTACTAACATGTAGAGAATATTCATGGGTATTACAAACATTTTTGGCTTGGTGCTTAATTTTATCAAATATCTTCAAAGCTACATCCTCTATGGCTGTGTGCATTGTAAGGAACCTTTTATCCGGGGGACGGCTCAGTCTCGTCCAGGGTTCCTACACTAATTTAATTAATAACATCGATAAAATTTTTTTTCTTTTCCACAATTGTTCTTTATTTATTTTTTTTCGGGGTTTTGTAGTTCACTTAACACACTCTTTTACCTTTTGCTGGCGTGGGCCTCGTCTAAGCGGTCTCCTCTCCTATCGACTCCTATTCTCAGGGATGCCTTGGATGTTATCCTAGGCCTACGCTTCACCCTATTATCTCCGAGTGTGTACTTCGAAGAGATACTTATTTTAGCCCTAAGTCCGTCTATTCTCAAGAATGCCTGGGATGTAATCCTAGGCCTACGTTGATCCTCAAATCTCCGAGTGTTACTTCCAGGAGCTTATTATCTTGGCCCTCAGTCCGTACCCTTAATTCTTCGTCCACGGAATGTTATTCCTGGGAAGGATGTAATCCTTCGTCCCACTGATTGTAAATCAGTGCCTAACTCCAGTCTCAATGAATTTGGTGTTACCAAATTCTTGTTCACTATCTACTTTTGTTGTTACCACGTCAGTCTTCTTACTGGCTAAACAAATGTTGTATTGCAGCGACTGCACTCAGCTTTGCTGATAATTCGTTGTTTGTTTGTGGTGTTTGATGATCGGTTGGTTGGTTGTGTCTCCGCGTTGTTTGATGATGTTTCGTTGTTTGTCTGTTGTGTTTGATGATCGGTTGGTTGGTCGTGTCTCTCCGCGCTGTTTGCTGATGTTTCGTTGTTTGTCTGTTGTGTTTGGTAGTCGGTTGGTTGTTTGTTTCGTTGCTGCCGTCATCTCTGCTAGGTTTCCATCCTCTCTGCTACTGCCTTCTTACTAGCATTAACCCTTCCCTGCCTTCATATTTTGTGTTGAGGTGCTTTTGAAATTTAATAAAAAAATGTTGGCGGATGTAATTCGCCCCCTTGATGGATGTAATCCATCACCCCAAGAAAAACCCTCCTGCTTAAAATTTCTTTTATTTAATTTTCCTTTTTAATTTACTTCCTTTTTACATTTATATATATTTCTACATATTATTTTGTGTGGCCGAAAATTCCCAGAATTTGTGGGTCCTTACAGCATGCAATCGGACAAGTACAATTGAAGGTAACTCTAAGACTATATTTCTTTGATTTACGAAAATAAGCATAAGCGCTTAGTTTTCGTGCCACATATGTATGTGTAAAGTTATATTTAACTTTAAGTTAATTAAAAGTAATGCAGAATCGGACAATTGACTACTTCCTAGGACATCGCAATGTTAAAATAGTTAGTTAATTCCATATAAAAGTAATGCAAGTGTCAACCACCACTACTTGAGAAATAGTTAGCTTCAAGTTAATTTTAAGTTAACTGAATGTCCGACAGGGTATATAGTTCTTTGTATGTGTGTGGTGTAGGTAAAATAATTACATCACTCCCATTTAAAAAAGTTTTTCGTCCGCTTCTGGGTATCAACGGATTTTTAGAAACTTTTTAAATAAATTAAAATATTGGGCCTTATTGTGTTTGGCGTAGTCGTGTCGAATGTTGTCGAATTTGCCACAAAAACGACAAGGGTGCTTATTATACAGCACTGGCGTATTTGTTTGACGGTACTAAAAGACTTAAAACGACTACGCCAATCACAATAAGGGCGATTATATAATAAATTTTAATAATTTCTTTTCCAAGTCATTTATTAAATATTTATTTTATTGTAATTCAAAATAAGTTAACCAATGACCTAAGCTAAATTCTAAAGCGCCACCCTTCTTTTTATATTCTTTCCATTAGTGATAAGGTTATATATAAGTTTGTCGTTTCATTTCTTAAAGAAATTACATCCATTTGCGACCCGAAAAATAATATATTTTCTTGATCCGTATAAATAGGGTAGTTTTACCGTTAACCTGTTGAATTCAAGGTGCTTGATATTCTTCGAAACTGTTTTGGTATCAAATCATTAAGTATACTTTCGCGAATTTTGTTATGGAAATTTAGAAAAATCGCCCGATAACTAAAGGAGATATAAGCCAGCAACCACGACTACCTTTGTTTATTTCTTTAAAATTTGTACATAAACATTTTTGTGGAACATACTTACATCCTATCTCCGCCCCCAAACAGGGTTGCCATACAAAGTTTAATTTTTTTAAAATCCCTTTCACAGCTTCCAGGGGTGCTCCTACAAAGGTCAAATGTAAGAACGATCCCAATTAGTTTTTCCTCCTTAATACTTTTTTAAAACATACTTATCCCCTATTTCAAGCCGCTAGAAGGGTTGCCATATTAAATTTGAAAAATTTTTGGTAAAACTCCCTACAACTTCCCCAGGAGTTACCCTTAGAGAAATAAAATGTATCACAGATCCCATTAGCTTTCCCTCCCAAACATATTCCTAGAACATACTTACACCCTATCTTCATCGCCTAAAGAGCCTCCTGAACAAAGTTTGGGAAACTGTAATGAATTCCCCCTACAGCTTCCAGGGTGCCCGTTAACAGGTCAAATGTAGGACTGCCCTAACTCACTTTTCCTTGTAGCCGAATATAGCGCTCTTACTGGTTTAATATGCAAAAATTTTATGAAGCGAATGTAGATAAAGTAGCAGAACTTTAATATAAATTAAATTCTTATTATCTTTTATTTACCATTATTCGTTATAATTAAAAAGTAATTGTGTGTTTGTGTTTGCTCTATAGATTGTAAAAGAATATTGTTTTATTTACTTTAAATGAAATCCTTTTTCTGTTGCTACAAGATTGTTAAAGTACATTGTTAATTAACACTCGAAGTTAAATGTAGCATCGAAGAAGACTTAATGTTTTTAATTTGTGTCGAAGAGAAATAAAAAAAAATATCAGAAAGATTTTATGAATAATTCTTGGCCACAATTAATTTTTGTAATAATGATAGGACCTTTTAATGTTTGTTTCTTGCTTTCTCTTAACGTCTTTAGGGCTGTGTTATAATTTTTTTACCTCTAACTTCGTCTTCTATGCTTAAAGAGAACTTTATATATGTTTCTATATACAAAAAAATAAACCAATTAATCTTTACTTAAATTAAGCGGTAGCGATGTCAAAAGTACGTTGAGTACGGACTTTCTTAAACCAAGTACCAAATTCCTTAAACCAATTACGATTTATTTAGTAGGAATTTTTAAATTTTACCCACATTTAAGCCAAAAAAGGAATTGATTTAGGTTCGAAACCATACTTGATGTAAGCTTGATAATATTGATTTGAGAACAAAAGTGATAATTTAATCCAAAAATTAAAGCTCGTATTTTGTTCTTACAAAACTTTATTAAAGAAGAAGATTTTTATATTTTTTATTTTTTTATTTAAACTGGGACTCTTCAAACTGCATTACACAAGCTCGCTACCATTTAGCCCATGGAGACACTTTGCTTTTAAAATATTAAAATAAAAACTACCAGTTTTTTCTGCAAAATTTTTTGAAGAAATCCCGACTAGACTTTGCTTTAGAAAGCCGACTTACGGATCGTATCTTAAAATTTCAAGTACGATTTTAGATAAACTGAAGAATAAAATTGTTGATTTTAGAAAGAGTTTTCTCTATCTGCGTGTGGACTTCAAACCCGAAACAAAGTAATTTTTTAAACAACTTGGCTTAGTCATATGGCTGGGTATATAAAAAGAACAATCGGAAAGGTATATACCATTCGGCAGCGCCTAATATAATGCTTTCACTTGTGATAATTACCGATCTAGAACCAATATATGTAAAAGAGGTATGCACGATACGGTATTCTTTAAGAGTGGAATTTATGGATATGAGATGGATCATAATCAAATTCAGTAAGACAGTTCGTGGCACAAGTCCTAAATAAAGTAAAATTTTGTGAAGACACAAAAATGTCTGTAGCACTTAAGTGAGGTCTAAAATGCTATCTCCTTGAAGACGTTTTTATAAGGGCTGTCTAAAGAAATGGGCCGACCATAGAAAAAGTTTTAATTAGAGTTGATTGTATTAAGTCTTTGACATATACAAAATCTTGTGGGTATGATAGATTAATTATCGAGCCACGTGTAGCCCAAAATACTTATTCTGGCAAGGCATGCAATATGATGAACCGATTGCACCAGTTTCATTAAGCTTAGTTTCTATGCCAAAAAACCTTTCTGTGGCAAGTTTGATAGAGGCATGGACGAACTAACGGGCAAATGAAAATCACTTTCCGAGTCGATTAAAGATGAGCCTTAGATTGTTGTTGCTAACGTCTCAACAAATTTATAATTTCCCTTTCACCTATATTATGTTTTCTTAAAAGTATTCAATATTTTATGTTTTTAGCTTTATATATTTAATATCAATCTTTATAAGATTTCAAATCATTTACAATCTGTTTATTTCATATTAAAATTTCTTGAAATATAACAGTTTTTTTTAACATTTTTTTTTTTGATTACCTAACAAAAGAACGTTTTTTTTTTGGATTCTTTTACTTAAAATTTCTTATTGTATGCAAGACGTTTTATTGAAATTTACCTTGAGATAACAATAATAGTTTTTCAGCGTTAGCAGCAGTTACTCCTTACTAACGAACTGACAAAGTTTATAAATAAATGGATGGTTGCATAACGAAATAAAAGTTTAGAGAATTAGCAATTAACCCGCTACTTCGTAAACGCAGTTTTGAATGTGAACTTTAACTAAGTATAACAATTTAAAATAAGCACTATTTTCTATGCAATTATTATCTAGAATATCGAATTTTCTTTTATTTCAAATACTTAAAAGTACTCCAAAATAAAAAGAAAATTACTTTATATTTACCTTAAATGTAAATTTTTAAAATCTAAAACTATCAAAAATGGAAGAAAGTACTCTTAGTCAATTTGCTGATTTTTGGCCACAAACGAACCAGAATGTTATTTCGCATTTCCAGGCTCGAATTCCAAGAAATGCAAAAAAACAAAGAATTTAAAAATTTACTTTTTGACCACCTAATTGACTTTTAAGTCAATCTGGGCCAATAGTTGCTAATTATATATTAAAATCTATAAAAAGTTTAAAAAAAATATAAAAGAATTACTTTATCCGAAGTAATTTCCGGTCCTTGTTGGAGCCCTTAGTCGTTTCATTCTTATTATACCCTTCACATAGTGATAGGGTATATATCACTTTGTCATTCCGTTTGTAATTTCTTTATTATTCATTTGCGACCCCATAAAGTATATATATTCTGGATCCTTATAGATAGGGAAGCCGATTTAGCGATGTCCGCCTGTCCGTCTGTCCGTCTGTTGAAATCAAGTTTCCGGAGTCAAATAAAAAGATACAGACCAGTTAATGGTGTCAAATTATTAGAAATATCCTGGAGACAATCGCTATTTAAAATCAGCAAAATCGGTTCACTATTGACCGAGATATAAGCGAAAACCCAGAGTAACCCATTTTTTTAGGACAAAATCCGTGCATATATTCCTATATATCTCAGTAAGTATAGCCACTCTTGCCACAAAACTTGGCACGGATACTCCCAAAGAAAGGACCTAAATAATGGGAAAAGTTTTTTCAGATTGGACCAGGGGAAGGGGTAGTTTTCCTACAATTGCACAAATTTGGTGAAATATTTTATGCGCTATATCTCGTAAACTATAACAGCTATCGACTTAAAATGTTCTACAAAAAATAATAATACGTAAAGACCTATACTTTACAGAAAAAATTTTTTGAGTGGGGGCAAAAATAGGGGTAGCTCCCATACAAATCGCTAATTATTATAAAATATTCAATACGCTATATCTCGGAAACTATTAAAGATATCGAAATAAAATGTTCTACAAAAAGTAATTGGGCGAGAATGTTTACGCTTTAAAGAAAAAATTTTTTGAGTGGGGCAAAAATAGGGGTAGCTCCCATACAAATCGACAATTATTATAAAATATTCGATACGCTATATCTCGCAAACTATAAAAGATTTCGAAATAAAATGTTCTACAAAAAGTAATTAGGCGAGAATGTTTACGCTTTACAGAAAAAATTTTTTGAGTGGGGGCAAAAAAAGGGGTAGCTCCCATACAAATCGACAATTATTATAAAATATTCGATACGCTATATCTCGCAAACTATAAAAGATATCGAAATAAAATGTTTCACAAAAAGTAATTGGGCGAGAATGTTTACGCTTTAAAGAAAAAATTTTTTGAGTGGGGGCAAAAATAGGGGTAGCTCCCATACAAATCGACAATTTTTATCAAATATTCGATACGCTATATCTCGGAAACTATAACAGATATCGAAATGAAATGTTCTACAAAAAGTAATTGGGCAAGAATGTTTACGCTTTAAAGAAAAAATTTTTTGAGTGGGGGCAAAAAAAAAGGTAGCTCCCATACAAATCGCCAATTATTATAAAATATTCAATACGCTATATCTCGCAAACTATAAAAGATATCGAAATAAAATGTTCTCCAAAAAGTAATTGAGCGAGAATGCCTACGCTTTAAAGAAAAAATTTTTTGAGTGGGGGCAGAAATAGGGGTAGCTCCCATACAAATCGCCAATTATTATAAAATATTCGATACGCTATAACTCGGAAACTATAACAGATATCGAAATAAAATGTTCCACAAAAAGTAATTGGGCAAGAATGCCTACGCTTGTAAGAAATTTTTTTTTGAGTGGGGGCAAAAAAAGGGGTAGCTCCCATACAAATCAACAATTATTATAAAATATTCGATACGCTATATCTCGGAAACTATAACAGATGTCGAAAAAAAATGTTCTACAAAAAGTAATTGGGGGAGAATGCCTACGCTTTAAAGAAAAAATTTTTTGAGTGGGGGCAAAAATAGGGGTAGCTCCCATACAAATCGCCAATTATTATAAAATATTCAATACGCTATATCTCGGAAACTATAACAGATGTCGAAATAAAATGTTCTACAAAAAAGAATTGGGCTTTAAAGAAAAAATTTTTTGAGTGGGGGCAAAAATAGGGGTAGCTCCCATACAAATCGCCAATTATTATAAAATATTCGATACGCTATATCTCGGCAACTATAAAAGATATCGAAATGAAATGTTCTACAAAAAGTCATTGGGCAAGAATGCCTACGCTTTGAAGAAAAATTTTATTGAGTGGGGGCAAAAAAAGGGGTAGCTCCCTTACAAATTAACAATTTGTATGAAACATTCGATACGCTATATCTCGGAAACTATAACAGATATCCACATCAAATGTTCTACAAAAAGTAATTGGAACACAAGGCCTACGCTTTAAAGAAAAAAATGTTCGGATGGGGGGTGAAGAAGGGATAGCTCCCATACAAATTTACAATTTTTATAAAATTTTCGATACGCTTCTTCTGGAAAACTATTACAGCTATCGACTTCGAATATTCTACAAAAAGCAATAATCAAATAATTTATACATTTTGGAAAAAAAGTTGGAGAAAAGCAGCGGGACTAGAACATTTAATAAGTTTTATTAACCTTTAAATATGGATAATGTCGAAAACTTTTAAAACTTTCGACCTCAAATCTTCTTCATCTATTTCTATTATTCATACGAACGTTAAAATTTTGTTATTTTTTCTATGGGCTTTAAAACTCGCACAAGGTTTCTTATTATATTATTTGCAGTACAAAATTACTCGGCTGGGTATATTTAAAGACCAATGTGAAGGGTATATAAGATTCGGCACAGCCGAATATAGCGCTCTTACTTGTTTTTATACTCATAATTTAAAAAAATGCAAAAAGTACTAAAAATACTTCTTGTCCACCAAATTAGCTTTTGCCTTTAATGGCGGTCAAAAGTCCTTACTTTCATTATTATAAACTCACAACCTTAAAAAAATTCAAAAAAGTATCCGAATATGAAAAAGTACTTTTGTTCACTTAGTCGACCTTTATTTAATAATTTTATATTTCTATACTCATAAATAAAAAAAAAAACAAAAAAGTACTTAAAATATAAAAAAAGTACTTTTTGTCCAAAAAATACGACAAATCCTTTAAAAGTACGTTTTACATCTATCGTTTTAAAATTCAAGTGTGATTTGTATGCGTCGAACACGAGTTGAATTGTGTTTCTATAACTATTGGCTTAGGTTTACTAAAACCCCGTTAAGGTACCTTTTCACCCCTACACACAAAAAATTAACGAAGCAGTCTTTACTTTAATCAATCTAAAGCAGTGTGTAGGGTACAGACTTTTTTAAACCAAGTACAAAATTACTTAAGCCAAGTACAAGCACGAGTTTCTTACTTTAAGCCATGTTAAAGCCAAAAAGGGGTTGATTTTAGTTCGAAGCCGTACTTGATGTAAGCTTAAACAACTTATTTATGCGTAAAAGGGGATTATTCCAAAAATTAAAATTGATTTTTTTGACAGCGAAGCTTTTTTTTTTAAAGAAGAGTGTTATATTTTACTTTTATTCAATACATATATAGTTATTATATCTTAAACCTTTTTTCTATATTTGTCATGGGATTTGAACCTGGAACCCCCTCAGCTAAAACGCCAGCGCACCACCATCTAGGTCAATGAGACACTTTGTTTTTAAAAATATATTGGGTTAGGTAGGTATAACAGGCAGCCGGTGAAGGAAAGGATACAGCTCACTTGGGTCCGCTTAATTCGGTCCCTTTGTGTTACCTAGAGAGGCAAATAGAATAGGTTGAGGTGCAAGGAAAGAAGAAATCTAGAGAAGGATAAGAAAGAGCAGAAGAATGAAGCAGATTTACCACGGTCTCTGGTGGGAATCGAACGCACAACCCCCAGACTGGTAGACTCGTGCACTTACCACTGATCTACCGGGGCACAAAAAAAAAATATATTCAAAAAGAACAAGTTTTTTCTGCTTGATTTTGGAAAGTATTTAGAATGGACTTTTTAAGTATGGATCGTACTTAAAAATTTTAAGTACGTTTTTAAATTAATTCAAGAATAAAGTTCTTGATCTTAGAATGTGTTTTTTCTTTCTGTGCAAGGGTCCAAAATTTTTTTAGGGGAACATTTTGTTTCTATCATATGCAGCTTCGTTTCGGTTTCGTTAATCATTTGTGGTTTTACGGCCCTATGCTCCTCCTAGGAACTATGAGAATTATATATATATATGCAGCTTAGGAGGAATTAACTTATTGATTTTTCCATATTTAACCCATGTTTATCTCCTTCGGTTGCTAAGTCAAAAGTTAATTGTTGTACGCATTTGGACTGTGTAATTATGAAAAGTTTGTCAGCCAGTCAGTCAATCAGTCAGTTCTTTTACATATAGAAAATGACTGCTTGTTTTTTGTTAAACTCTTCATATAATTTCTCTGCTTGTTTTCTTGCATGTGTGTGTGTCTTTAGTATTTTCAACAATATTGATTTTTATATTTTTAACCAAATATAAATTTTTGGTAGCTTATGTATGTATGTATGTATGTGCGAAGGGCTTAAAATTTTCATCGTGTATGTTGTATTGTGGTATTGGCTTCACCTTCTTATACAACATTACTGTCATTTTAAAAAGATTATTGCATCTGTTGTAGTATGAATATTAAGGGATTTGTTTTTTTTTATACATTTATATTTTTAAAAGTTCTACTAAAGTGTTTTTTTTATAAAGAATAATCTATTTTAAGCGGGAATTCATTTTACTTCAGGAAAGTGTCAAATCTATATGCCATTGAAAACGACAATGGTCTCGTCATAAATATTGAAAAAATAGAGATTTAAATATTTCTTAAGCTTTTGTGTTAAAAAGTGTTAAATTTTTAGAAATATTTTTAACTTATTAAAGAAAAATAAATAAAAATATTTTTTTTCGGCAAAAAATCCAGGATGTCTTCAAAAGACAGACATTGTTTTTTGTATGGCTTAGAGATAAATAATATTTATTCTTCCACTTCAACAATCTAATAAGACTTTTAAAAAAATTGCATGTAAAAGACGTATCTCGAATATATCTTAAAGTTGGGCAACCTTAATGTTGTCAATCATTTAATTAAACACAAATGGAATTCATTATCCATAATTTCCTCTAATAAAATATCATAAAATTATCTCACTTTATAAATTTATGTTTCGCGAATTGCTTTTAGTTAAATATGTATTTGTAATTAAATTAATAATTGGATTATTTAAGAAAAATATTTAACATCGTTTAATACTACAGGGTGTCTGGTGGCAAATTTATATTTTTAAATAAGATTATTACAAAAAGTAATAAATGATGTGAAGGGAGGGTGGCGCCGTTGGAATCATCGCAGTGAGCGGTGTGAGCATGGCGTGCTTGCTGTTAAGACATTTTTTTAAGGTGTAATAATTCTTACGTAATTACTCGTCGACAATTTTGTTCAAAGTTCGGTATTGGGCAGACACGTAATTAACCGAGTGTAAATATAATTAGTTCGTAGCTACAGAAATTCCGCGCAATTGCTTCGGCTATCAATGTTCCACGGCCAGGGCCCCGTCGATCTTCAAGGACTCCCGAAAACATTGAACTGGTTGAAAGTAGTTTACGTGAAAATCCGCGAATTCCAATACGGAAAAGAGGGGCCTTACTGAGACTTCCAAAAGCGCATATTCATGAAATTTTAAAAAAAGCATCTGAAGCTCAATCCCTTAAAAATTTACGCAAAAATTTTTGTAAAACGTTGCTGGAGCGTTTTCGCACTGTAAATCCAATTTTTTTTTTGGAGTGAAGAGGCTTATTTTCACTTAAACGGCCACGTCGGCAAGCAAAACTGCTGTTAGTGGTACCTAAGAACCCGCGACTCTCGATTGAAACATCAAAAACCATTGCATTGCCTGGTTGGTTTACCTTCTCTACGCATTAGATAATTGGACCATCTTTTTTAGACAAATTTTCAGGTCAGGCGACGAGTATTAACGGTTACTGAATTCTTTTTGTCAAACCTGCGAGCTTTTCCATCGTATTCTTCACACACATGGTTCTAACAGGATGGGGCGATTGCACACACAGCCAAAACTTCGATAAGATTGTTTGGGAAAATTTTCCCCAAAAACTGATCAGTGGCTTTGGGGACATCCCATGGCCACCAAGGTCTCCCGATCTAACTCGCATGGATTTTTTTGATGGAACTACGTTATGAAGAGGGCTTATAATGACAATCTCCAATCTCTTGTGGCCTTAAAGGAAAATATTCGTCGAGAAATCTGCTCAATTAAACCAAGTTTACTGCAGCGTGTGGCGCAGAACGCAAGGCTCCGTTTTGAACAGTGTGGTCAACTCGACGGAAGACATTTGGATGACATATTATTTAAAAAATAAAATCCGCATTTTAATTCTATCGTTCAATGCTCTTAGTACAACTTTTTGTCAAATATTACGTGTTTTGTTTAAGTTTGAAAGTTTTAATCTGTCACCAGACACTCTGTACTTTTATACAGTTTTTTGCCTCAATTCTGAATGCATTCTTTATAATGATTTTGATTTTTTAACAAAAAATATTAAATGTAAATATACTGAATTTGAATTTTTTTATAAATTTATTTTGTTAAAAATTATTAAATGTTTTCGAATATATTAGATAAACTAAAGCTTACACTTTAAGCAAATTGAAAATATTAAGAGGTATTTCCAAAAGAATTTTAAAGTTTAACATAGGTTTTTTCATAATAAATTAGTAGCAGACTTTAAGTCTACTTCAAATTTAAAATAAATTTTTTTTGGATGCCCCTAACAGTTTAATATAAAAAAAATTTCTAAGATTTTTTAGCGTTAGAAATATTTAAATTTTACTGAAAATTTTCGATTGTATTAACGTTTAGTTTTTTAAAAGATTTTGTAAAAAATGTTGTACCTCATTCTACTTTTAGTTAACTAACTTCCTTTTGAAGCAAAATCTTTATGTTATAAAAAAAAAGAAAAATCGGAAAAAGTAACAGGATGTCAAAATGGTCAAAAATTGCATACCAGAAATACGCAAAACAACTACTAAATTATCGATTTTATTTAATATAGATTTTCATATATAAATCTTATTCATTTTGCTTCCAATGTAATATTAATACAAATGTATTTATAAAATGTTTTAGGTGAACATACATACATATTAGAGGCCAGCTCAAGATGTCACTAAATTAAGTATCATCTTGATTTTTCAATTCATTTCATATACCATACGTGTGCACACACAACAATAAGTGCTGTGATGTATTGTTCGCCATCTCTTTTGTTTGCTTAACTTTACTTAACTTAAATGAAAAAAATATTTACACTTAAGCACACCTAAGTAAACAACAACGGCACATCAATGCATCATGATCACACATTTCAATTTCAATTCATCTTGAAACTTTACTGTTGACGGGATGTTCCTGGTGTGATAGTTTTAAAAACGGGGTTGATTTTTAATGTATGTATGTAATTTAATGTAATTATGTATGGATTTTATATTGACTTGCCTGCTTGTTTATATGTTTGTTTATGAATCTATTCAACATTGTATGTAATACACACAGTTTTGTTGTTGTTGACCACACATCATCACAGTCATTTTTTTTTATCTACAACCGTGGATGACACCACTCTTTATTCTTAACTACACTACATTGCATCACACAAACTGTGTCAGCTACCCTACATTACAGCACTTAAACAGTTTAGTCGCACAACAGCACAAGAGTTAGAAAATCATCCGGGTCTTGAATTAGCTTAAAATAGGATTTGATGCAGGCCTCTAATACATATGTATATGTATGTGTGCATGCATGTTTCAACATGCTTGATTATTAACAAAATTATTATTTGTTTCCAATTGATTTAACGTATAATGGGCGAAATCAAATTAAATTTTGTTTAAACCTTTAAATGAAGTGAAAACATTTTAAATATTTAAAACCAAGGCACATTTAACCAGGTAATATTAAGAACCCAGCTGATTAAAATCAATTCGACATTTATACGAAAAAAAAATGAATTTTACATGAAAATTTGAGTTTTTCTGACATTCTACCAAAACACAAAAAGGAAATGCAAAGGGAAAATTTTTTTTAATTCGCCTTGAGCTTACCTTGTTGAATGTGCCTTATTTAAAACTAAATTTTTAATTAATTTATAGGGTTTATTGTAGGCTAAGTTTGTCTATATGCACCTCATGGGTTTTTACATCACATCATCAGGAGACTTAAATCAAGTTCTTGGAAAACCTCATGAATATGTTCTGCCTAGGGGTTTTTCCCCGGAGTTTCCTTCCCGAAAATTCCCGGGAAACTCGTCAATTTTCATTTCCCGATTTTCCGGGAATTTTGTGCCGAAATTTCGGGACATACAAAACCTCGCACTTCAAGCATTTTCGTAGTATATTCACAATTTTTTTTTAACTTTTTCCTTATTTTTGGTTTATAAAACATTAAATGCTAACCCCCATATTCATAAAAAACTAAGCTATGGTAATTAGGGGCTTTTTTGAGGGATGTCTATGCGAATTGTCAAATAATCCTTTAATAAGCATATTATAATAAATATAAATACGAGCGTAAATATGAAACAAACTCGGATTTTTGCCTAACGAAGACTTTACAGTGGTTGAAATTTATTCAAAATTGCAATCAGGGTACAGTCAAAGAGTTAATATCAAGAGCCCAGCTGACTATAATAAATTTGACATTCGTACTTTTGAAATATATATGTAATTTTGTATGAAATTTTTAATTTTTTTTTATATATGTATGTATGTATTAACTTTTATATATTTTTTTATTTAAAAATAAAAACAGGGATTCCCGGGAAATTAATTTTTGATTTCCCGTTTCTCGCCTTTATAAAATAACTTTAATAAACTTATTGAGAATTACTTAAAACAAACCAAAACAATCAAGAGTTCTTTCAAAAGTCCAACAAACTATTTTTCGCTATTAGCTGTTTTGATTTATTCTTCCCTTTTACATTTGAATAATCATTTGTATTCACTAAATGTATTCTAAGAGCACTGATCCCAATTTTCTTAGTTTATTTAAAGGATTTATTATAGGTTAAATTTGTCTATATTGACTCTAACACGAATTCGTCAGTAGACTTCAATTAAATTATAAAAAAAACTCATTCAGAATTACTATAAACAAACCAAAACATTCAAGAACTTCTTAAAAAGCCCACCAAAAAAACTTTTCGCTATTAGGTGTTTTGATTTTCTTTTTCGCTTTTTCCCTTTTTTACTTTTGGAAATGTTTGTATTAAATAGAATACTAAGACAAATGTTAAGAAAGCGGATTAATTGTGCGAATTAAGCGGATCTAATTGAGCTGTATCCTTTCCTTCAACGGCTGCCTGTTTTAGCTAACCTAACCTAGTATGAATAACCCTGATTTCTAAAGATTTGTTAAGGGTAAAACGCTATGGTCACGGGAAAATGTTCACGAGTATTTTCATCATTGTTTGGTTGCGAAGATCATTATAATGACTGCCACAATCATGCTATAGTTGTAGTAGGTTTTTGGTGAAATATGCAATCATAGTTATAATTAAAATTACCATTATATGTAAAACGTCCTCTATCAAGGACGTACTGGCGTTCGCCGTTGAACTTTAGATAGTTTACAAGGTGATAATTAACGATACCCTGCATAACCTTGGATAATGCTGAACAAATAGCTATGGGCGGTAATTTTGAGCGTTTTCCGTCTTTCTCATTTTGGGGAAAGTCAGCATATAGGGAATAACTCGGTACGGCATACATTGCTGAAAAGGCTAGCTAATAGACATGCCAGCGTCGAAGAGCATTGTTTAAAGACCTGTGCTGGTATAATATCCGGCCCAGGAGACTTGCTTACTTATTTACTGCACGAGCTTGAAAGAATATCTCAGGCATAGTCCAAGACACTTTTTCCCGTTGATTCCTTTTCGGAAAACTGTGAATTCCTTGCAAATATTTAAGTCAGCGTAGCGAACCAGTATCGGTGCTCTTGTTAGCATGCTTAATACTGAATGCCTCCTCCTTGGACCTGCAGTTCTGTAAGTCTTATAAAATAATGATTTCTGTCTAGGTCTTTCCATTTTTTTCGTCCTGGTATTGCCTTTCATATATCTATAACGTAAATATAAAAAAAGGATAAAAAATGTAACAAATAAACACTTTTTTTGTAAGCTGATTGTAGCCTTCAATCTGGGGCATTAGCCTTTATTTTCATATTTCTAGACTTACAATATCCGAAAATGCTAAACTTCTTTTGTTTACCTAATTGGCATTAGCCCTTTAGTCTTGGTCAATAACCTTTAATTGTAGTTTTAGACTTAATATCAAATATTGCAAAAAAGGCACTTTATTAATTGGTTTTCAGTAAAGTTAAAGAGCTCTTAATGTCGGATTTACTAAGAGTTAATTTGACAAATTTCTAAGGAATAATTGTCAAAAATGTTCTTAAAAAATATAAAGTAATTTTTAGGGATAAGATCGTAAAAATTTATTAAATATTTTATTAAAAAATGTTTTTATCAGAAATTATTTAGTAATTTATGAAAATTGAAAACATTTCATATAATACTTTCCCCTATGTTTAAGGGTGACATATAAAACATATTTATGTATGTAAGAAAAATGTTAGAGGAATGCTATCGGATATGCTGGCTTTTGTTTAAGGTTATGACATAAAGGCACAAATTTATTAATACACTTAGAACACTGTATAGTTTAAATTTAGAAATGTATATGTACAAGGACATACTTTGTGTGGTATGTCTCTAAGCAATTCAATAAATACAATGGCTAGCGAAAGTTATTTCTTAATAATTTTATATATAAATTTTTTAAACTCATATTTTTGTACATATGTATATGTATGTGTAGGCATGTATGATTGTTGCCTTAATATGTTATTTAGAACAATTCGAAAAAGGGGAAACAAGATTTGAATTCCATATCATTATTTTCACTTTAATTTGGAATATATATGCTCATATGTATTAGTATTGACTTGTGGTTGTGCTATTCATTATATTTAAATAAGTAAAAAAATCAAAATTTCGCAATAAAATATCTCTTAATTTATTTTTCTGTTGTTTTAAAACTTGCTAAGCGGCTTAAGAGATTTTGGTATATTTTCTAAAAAAAAACTCTTTTTTTTTTGCAAAATTTGAAAATTTTTAATTTTTAAATCATAATAAACATTTTAAAAATAAGCAAAACTTTCCCTTGTTGTCTGTAGGTGAACCGATTAAAAAGTTTTAAATTAGTTTTATGATTTTAGAGATAGCGGTATATCTCCAAAGTTAGAACCAATTTAAAAAAAAAATATATGCAGATTTGAATTCAGATTTCCAGATGGCCTTAGAACCAACTATCAGTTGCTTTTATCAAAAAGTTGACCTCAGTTTGTAAACTTGTGTAATTAAACATTTTTAAAATTTTAATTTTGTTCAAATAATCGATTAAGGTTTTCTAATAACTCAATTAGCTCTAGCAATTTAAGTTATTCGTGCACACGGAGTCAGTATATTTCTGTTTAAAAATGTAAGGATGAAGTTTGTATTGCATGAGCTTTGTTACCAGCCTCTTCTGAAGAGAGTGACAATGGCTTTTGGTTATGTATAGGTGATGTTTAAATGCTCTAAACCAGTCATCGGCACACCAATACATTTATATCTTTTGATTGTGTTGATTGTTTGTTTTTAAGCGTAATTATTTGTCGCTTGTGGCACTAGGGTGGCCATAGTTGAAAGTTTAAATATGAAAAAATTGCATTGAAAAAGTTTTGGAATGTAATATTAAAAATTAAGCCGCTTATGTTAAACTAAAATTCTTATAAATGCGAAATAATTTTGCCATGCCACTGAGTTTTGCAAAATCTTATAGATTTAAAATGTGTTTTGACAATATTTTATGCGGATAAGACCTTTGACGTGTTTATTACTTAGCATATTTCTGATTTTGCTTTTAACTATATTTTATAACGAAAACGAAGACTTGCAGATATAAGCTAAACCAATCATTTAATGTAATTTTAAAATTTGTCCATTAAACATTTTGAAAATCCAAGCTGGTCACACTGGTCGTCTGGCACAAAAGACTACAAAACAATTTTTTTTATTCTTCCTCACTTTAATGCTTAGAGAGCACGCATACGCATGTGCGGTTTTTCAGATCACCGCTCTATACTCTAAATATTGTGGGAAAAAAAATATTTTTTCCATAAAATGTGTTAACGTTACGCCATAAATTTGTATTAAGGATTCTGAGTTTGTTTCTGATGTAAACTGATAAAAAGCATCTTTCTTGGCAAACTGTAAAATAAAAATTTCCAAATAGCTACGTAAATGCGTTCAATGACCCCTATCTGTCTGTGAGGATTTTGTACTGGTTATCAGAGTTTAAACACTCCAATAAAATTGGAACCTTCTTAAACTAAAATCATTGCAATTTGAATAAAAGTTAAGACGTATGAACCCAGTGAAGTAACTTACGTAATATATATTCGGAGTGATATATGAAAATGGATCTTCTTAAGTTGTTGAACGCAGTTCAAGTTATAATTCTGGCTTTAATTAATATATAAGAAGTAATAAAAAGTACCTAAAAAAGTAATTAAATATAAAAATTATCTTCCTGTATTCCTTAGGATTTAAAATGTTTTCTATTTTGTTTTTATTGTGGTAACAAATAATCAAAGTCCAAATTTAAAGTCTTGAGATTTGCGCGTTAGAACTCTTCGACAGTGAGTCAGTTTCTAACTTTACCACTTTATACTTGCATATATTTATGTTGATGAAAGAGGATAGGTTTTTTATAAAAAGGTTTTTAAAGCAATATTTACTAAAACATGTAATATTATGTTAATAAGCATAATTTGAAACATACTTGCATATGAATACTTTCGAATTTAGGTAAATATACATACATACATATACATATGTATGTGTGAGTGTAGGTATCTTTTTACTTTATTTTATTGTTGTTTCTTCATAACGAAGATGTTTTTTTAAATTATGTATTCTCTTCTGCACAATGTGTCATGATAAATACTTCATATTTAATTTGTACACAAATGTACATATGCCAACAGACACTCACAAACACACAAAAATACAATGCTGCAGATTCACAACAACAGCTATAAAAAGTTTAAATTAAAACTCTTACACACACACACAAATAAAAATTGCATATTTTTGTGAAAGCTGCATGCATGGCGCAATTATGAGTATCAGGTGGTGTCGATTCTACAACAACAAAATTTGGTGAATATAATTTTCGTTTTTGTTGTAGTTTTCGTTGGCTCTGTTGTCAAAAAAAGATATGTAAAAGTAAACAACTTTGACTACCCAGCCTCGATTTATGCATGAAAAAAGTAGATCAGCTGTGCTTGTAACACCACCTGGTACGATTATTTCACCATGGCTGCATGTGTGCTTCATACGTATACGGAATAATAATAAAAAAAAATTTCTTAAGTATGAAAGAAAATGTAATATGGAGTGTGAAGAGTAATAAGAAAACTTGTGTGCAGGTTCTTGCTGTGTTTGTTACATGTGTTTTTACGCTTAATTGAAATTGTGTGCTTAAATCTTAGTTTTTCTTTTTGTAAAACTTTTAACACACGAAATACTATTTAAAATGATTTTTCTACAATGTTTTTCAAAGTTGTAGTTTTAAGAAATTGAAAGTTAAATTAAAGTTGTTTAAATTGAAATTATGAAAAAGCTGAAATATGTTAAGCAACTATGTGTTGCAAATGTTACAAATTTTGTTAAGCTTTAAGAAGAAATTTCTTTGACTTAAATTGAACAAATTAACTTTTTGAGGTAATAGGAAAAAATAATTATATGTACTTTTTCTTAAGAGCAGCAATAGAAAATGAATGTAATTTCGAAGGATTGAAATTTTTTTTAAAATAAATAACCACTGATTAAGGTTTATGTACAGAAGAGCACCACAACAGCAATAGATAACACTTCGATAGTAAACATGATGCATGAACAGAAAAAACATGATCAAAATTGCAAAAAGGACTTTCATTTAAAACTTAAATATTAAATTAAATATTATTGGTAAAAGTAAGCCCTACAATGATTTATCCCACATTGCAACTAATGTTGGGGGTAAATTAATTTACGGATACAGGCCTACCATTGAAGGCGGGTATTTGTAGAATTAGATTTGACAAGATTTCGTGAGCCGATTTCTGCTTGAAGCGTTTAAAGGCTTTGTAACAATACCTTAATAGCATTATACAGGATGGCAAATTTATTTTTTCAAACACGCTTATTTCTAAAAAGAGGGTGGCGCCGTTGGTATTATCGATTGTGCGGAGATTCAAGCAACTGCTTCGAATATGATTGTCCCACGGCCAGGGCTCAGTCGATCCTCAAGGACTCTCGAAAACATTGAACTGAAACGATGCTGGAGCGTTTTTTGCACTGTAAATCCCATATTTTGCAGCGATGAGGCTCTTTTTAAATTAAGGGGCCACATCAACAAGCAATACTGCCGTCACTGGCCTCCAAGAACCCACAACTCTCGATTGAAACATCGAAAATCATTGTATTGCCCTAAGGTTAGTGCTTCGTGCGCCTGATCCACGCATGAGATAATTGGACCATTTTTTGTTGAAAATTCTCAAGGCCAGGTGATGAATGTCAATGGGAAAAATTATTGGCGCATAATTACACAGAAAGAAAACTCGCTTTCTAAAATCAAGAATTTTTTTCTCGAATTTATCCAAAATCTTTCTTGAAATTTTTAAGTACGATCCTTACTTACATTTTCTTAAATCAAGCCTATTCGGATTGCTTCAACAAATCAAGCAGAAAAAACCTTGTTGTTTTAATATATTATTTAACATTTGAAAACAAAGTGTCTCGGTGGCCTAGAGGTAACGCGCTTGTACTGCAGTGCAGAAATCCCTGGTTCGAATCTCAGTTTCGGTAAATGCAAAAAATGAAATTTTTAAATTATAAATTTAAAGTATCTATAAAATAAAAATAAAATATAAAATTCTTCTTCTTTAATAAAGCTCCATAAGTCAAAAAAATTACATTTCACTTTCGAATTAATCCAGTTTACGGCTTAAATCAATCTTTTTCACGCTTACATCAAGTACGGTTCCGAACTTGAATCAATCCTTTTTTGGCTTAATTGTGGCTAAAAGTAAAAAATTCGTACTGGAAAAATTTTACTTGGAGTAAGAAACTTCGTACTTGATTTAAGAAAAACCGCACTCACCGTACTTTTGACACCGCTATGGCTTGATTTAAGTAAAGTTTTCTTAGATAATTTTTTGTGTGTACGGAACTGGGTGCCCCGGTAGGTCAGGGGTGCCCCTGTAGGTCAGTGGTAAGTGCACGAGTCTACCAGTCAGGCGGTTGTGGGTTCGATTCCCACTAGAGACCCTGGTAAGTCTGCTTCCTTCTTCTGTTCTTTTTTTCTTATCAATCTTATCTATAGAATAAATTTTAGTTGGAAAGCCTAGATTTGAAAAAAAAACATTTTGAGATGTTGAAGTACACTACCGCATCGACGGCTACATACCTTTGATTGAATCTGTTTAACGGACTTAAAACACTTTTCTTTAAGGGCGTCCTTTATTTGTTTAACATCTAACGATTTTAAGCTTTTATGCAAAACTGTCTAATTTTTTAAGGATCACATTTTTGAATATAAAATATCATCTTAAATAAAGTTAACCGATTAATTGTTTAACAAAGGCGGTACTAATAGAAAATATATTTTTTGCATTTTATTTGGTACACTGTGCTACCCCATCGATTCAAATAAATACAAATATTTATTACTTTTTCGGTACTATTTCCCTTTTTCTTCCGGTTGTATTTTAGGTCACATTAACTTAAATTCAATAATTTTTTGCTAAAAAGAAAAAAATTAAAGTTCCATTTGCCTTGAAAATGTCACCAAAATTAAAGCGTAAAGAAGCACTAAAATTAATAAAGAAAACCAGTATGACCTACAAATTCTATCAATGTTTTGCAAAGAAAACTAAAGTTTAATTTATAACCTTTTTCTTAGTTTTTGCGCCAAAATGTTTAATCGTTTGTGGCAACGATATCAAACTTCAACAATAAAAAAATTAATTTTTGTTGTCAAAAGAAAAAAACTTCAATAAACACAAACTGAGTTTTTTTGGAATTAAATAAAATACGAGAATTTTTTGTTTGCGACACAATAAATTGCTTTAGATGTTTTAGCTTCATCGGGTTTTCTTTCTGCCCCTTAACTTGCCTTTTACAATTTTCTACATTTTTCTGCTCCATCATGCATTCGTTAATGCTGCAAAGTTCTTAAAAGGCTTTACAACTTTTTTCAAAAGAAAAATAAACTATATTTTACACTTTAATTCATAGTAACTTGTAGCTGCAAAGTAGCAGTCTTAGTTGCTCAAACTGTTAAAGTTAAAGTTACAAGCTGTAGAGCATTACTTGACATCAACCACAGAAACTACGTGTTTCTTAGTAGTTTTACACATTTGTGTGTTTTTATCTTCAAAGTCAAGCAATCGCTAAATTCATCTTGTGGCTTTTAAAGAGACATAAAGTAAAAAAAAAAAAAATAAATAAAAAAAAATAAATACTAGAAAATTAATGCAATGGATTTCTTATTTAATACAACTACAAGAACATTTAAAATTAAACGTTTTACAATTTGTAAATGTCTGGTGCTCTGTTGTTGTCAACATAAAACGGAAGTAAAGCATAAAGAAAGTCAATGACAAATTTATTGCAACAATTTAAAATAACCAGAAAAAAATATTATTAAATATACGCATCAAATTGAGCAATAAATTACAAAATAATGATGTAAAGCAGATCTTTCAAGGACTGTGGAATCCTTGGAAAACAAGATTTTTTAGATCATTAAATGTACTTTTAAAAGAAATAACAATCTTTTTCTATTAAAGATCTGTATGCGTGGTATCTAGAGTCTCTAGAGTCCATTTTTGAGCTACAAAAAAAAGTTTAATGTTTTAAACAAGTGATGCCACTTGCCTTATTACAAACCTACTCACATGTTTAACTGATGTTTATACATATGTCTGTACACCTGTCCTGCTAGTTTTACGTCTCAACTGTCATTTTCGAGTTTAAAGAGGTTAAAAAGTTGTTGCTGTAAAAAATAAATAAACATTTTAATTTTATTATAAAAGTAATGGTTAAGGCCAGGTATTCTTAAATTTATCGTTATGAAGATTTCAAAATACATTCCAGCCACAAATTTGTTAAGACAAGTAAACGAGGTTGACAGAATAACTGTTTTTTGGGGTGGAGAGAATGTCCATTAATAAAAAACTAGTCAAGTAATATTCTCTTTACAGCTAAAGTTTCACTCGACGGATTTAAATGTCAAATGTCATATAAAGGAAATGCAAATAAGTAAGTCACCTTTAAACTATTACGGTCTTGAGAATTAATGTTGCTTTTGACATGAAAAATGGCGTTTGACGGCAGACAAACATTTTCTCTGAAGCGGTACAGACGAGACAAAATCATGTGCAAATAACATTTTGTTCAATTGCAGAACAAATTTATGGATTGTCAAGATGAGCTTGCGGCATACAACTGTTAATTTACAGTATCGTGCAATTAAACAGCGGCTCATAGAAGATACTACGGAATGTCTGGGGGAAAGTTTATATTTTTAAATCCGATTGTTTAAAAAACTAACAAACGGTGCGAAGGAAGGGTGGCGCCGTTGGAATTATCGATTCTGCGGACTTGTCAGTCACGATGTCGCAGTGGTCGAGTGAGCATCGCGCATTCGTTGTGGAGACATCGCTTAAGAGTAATGATTCTTATGTAATTGCTTGTTGACAATTTTGTTCAAAGTTTGGAATTCGGACCCATGGCCAGGCCCCAGTCGATCTTCAAGAACTCCCAAAAACACTGAATTGGTTGAAAGCAGTTTACGTAAAAGTCCGCGACATTCAAAACAGAAAAGAACAGCTTCACTGGGACTTCCAAGAGCGATTATGCATGAAATTTTAAAAAAGAATCTGAAGCTCCATTCTTTTAAAATTTTTGTGAAACAATGTTGGAGCGTTTTCCATTTTTTTGGAGCGATGAAGCTCATTTTCACTTAAACGGCCATGTCAACAAGCAAAACTGGCGTTACTCCTCTCCAAGAACCCACAACCCTCAAAAAAATATCGAAAACTATTGCATTGGCCCAGGTTAACTGTTTCGTGTGCCTTATCCACGCATGAGACAATTTGATCATTTTTTTTTCAAAAATTTTCGAGACCAGGCGACGAATGTCAACGTTGAAAATTATCGACGCGTGATAACGAAATTTTTTTTTCCAAACCTGTGAGCCCATCTATCATACTCTTAACACACGTGGTTTTAATATCATGGGGTGATTGCACACACATCCAGAGCTTCGACGAAATGATTCGGGAAAATTACTCCAAGGACTGATCAGTCGCATTGGGGACATTCCATGACCACCGAGGTCGCCCGATCTAGCTTCCATGGATTTTTTTTTGAGGCTACCTCAAAAAAAGGGTTAATAATGGCAATCTCCAGTCTCTTGTGGCCTCAAAAGGAAATATTTTTCGAGAAATTGAACCAAGTTTGCTGCAGCGTGTGGCGCAGAACACAAGCTCCGTTTTGAACAGTGTGTTAAACTCGACAGAAGACATCTGGATGACACACGTATTTCCATTCTATTGTTCAATGCTCCTAATAAAACTTTGTGTTAATTATTACGATTTTTATTTAAGTTTGAAAATATAACTGTGCTACCAAGCACTGATTATCCTTATGAGCGGCAAAAAGTTTACCACCATCCGCATAAGTTTTTAATAAATATTGGTATCGACAAAACACCCTCAAAAAATTTTAAATATTTGTTATGTTTGACCCCCTCTCTTGCAGGTTACCTTTTTCTGAAAGTAATAACAACGATAAGTTGGACCTTGTGTTAATCGCAAAGCCAGGTGGCATCAAATTCTGATTTTGAAAAGAAATTAAACCATATTAAGCTTGAGTCAATTATAGCCATGTAAGTGTTTTTTTATTCGAAGTCGAAAAAATTGTTGTTTTTAAAACAAATTTCTCTTTAACAAGCGAATTTTGAAAGAATTTTTATTACCAATTTTATTATTTTTATTTTAATTAAATTACCACTGTCACTTATTATGGTGTGTCATCCATTGACTGTAGGTAGAGCTCCGGTCTTACTTAAAAAAAATAATGTCCGATTATGGTATAATAGGTTTTAAAGGGCCTGCTGTAAATAAGTCCAAACCCATACATGACAATTATATTTATGAGCAAATACATTTAGGAAAAAATTATTATTAGGCTGACAGCCTAATTGGGCTTTTGAACACCCTTTGAGTAAATATTAATATTATTTTATTTTATTTTATTTTATTTTATTTTATTTTATTTTATTTTATTTTATTTTATTTTATTTTATTTTATTTTATTTTATTTTATTTTATTTTATTTTTTTTATTTTATTTTATATTATTTTATTTTATTTTATTTTATTTTATTTTATTTTATTTTATTTTATTTTATTTTATTTTATTTTATTTTATTTTATTTTATTTTATTTTATTTTATTTTATTTTATTTTATTTTATTTTATTTTATTTTATTTTATTTTATTTTATTTTATTTTATTTTATTTTATTTTATTTTATTTTATTTTATTTTATTTTATTTTATTTTATTTTATTTTATTTTATTTTATTTTATTTTATTTTATTTTATTTTATTTTATTTTATTTTATTTTTTTTATTGTGTTAAATATATATATTAGCAAATAAGCAAGATTGTGTTTCTACTTCCATTAAAAATATTTTTCGAAACTTTTAAGGAATAATTTTAAGAATCCCTGATCTAAACCAACGATATATTTAGCACTTTTATGTGCAATGCATTTTACAACTTCTGTAATTGTGTGGGTGTTTGTGTGGTGTTGCTTAAGTGTTTGTATTGCATGTAAATGGCATTTCTATTGGATGGGACCGTAAACAACATGTGATTTATTTTACCGTATGTAATTGTGATAGTGTGTGTGTGTGTGTGTATTTTAAATTTGTCGCATTTAAAAGATTTGCAGAGAGATTTGTTTCTTTGTTATAAAACCCCCAAAATAGCGAACTCAATTTGAAATACAAATATAAAATCGACATTTAAAATGATTTAGAAATTAACTCACATGCATTGATACATTTTTATTCCTTTTTTGGAAATTTGTTTTCCATTACTAGTGCATTTAGTCGTACACATTAATATTAATATTACGTGCACGAAAACAAAAGACGACATTTATATGACGTTTAATGGTTTTATGTTAATTTTTAATTGGAAAATAAAATTGAAAATTAAAAGCATTCAGTAGAGACGTTTACGTCAATAAAAGCATTCAGTAGAGACGTTTACGTCAATAAAATTAAATATAAAAGACTTAAAGCAAAAATTTAACAACTAAAAATAATTGAGAATTTTTTTTTTTTAATTTTAGAGAAAAAATTTTAAATCTAAATAAAGTTATGCTAAAACAATTTCAATTATTAAAAAAATAAAAAATTATTTGTTGGGGTAATAATTCTCAATAAATTTATTAAAATTATTCGGACATAAAATATTTATGAGGTTTTTCAAGAATCTGGTTGAGGTCTACCGCTGAGTTATTGTAAGAAGCAGTGAAATGCAAATAGACAAACTTTACCTAAAACAAACCAATTAAAGTTATAACTAAACTTTTAAGGAAATAAAACAAAAATTTTGGACACATAATCTCAATAATTCTGATCTTAATCTGGGTCAATGGTTCCTATGTAGGTAGGTAGATTAAACCGGCAGGTCCGGAAGACGAAACATGTACCCTTTGGATCGTTCGTGTTATCATACAATAAGAAACGATAACCAGTTTAAGGATGCTCCATACTCTCTTGGATATTGCTAGCAGCCTTTTCTTACCAATCCCAGACTTTTCTTGTAAGTTTTGATACAAACAAGACCCTTAAAAGGCAGTATGAAACAAAATAAAAGACAGTTTGCTTTGGATCAAACTAGCGCCAAACGGTGATGCAGGATATGCTCAACAATCTTCTTATCCCTGGGTTAATTACAGAAACCACAATCATTGCTGCTCAGTCGTCCTGCTCTTTTGTCATAAGCCGCTGTCCAACAATAAACTGTTATAATCTCCACTAAGAGTCCACAATCGCTTTTTTGAAAAGGCAAAAGCAACCTTGTCGCTCCGGGTCATAAGATCCTCACATGAAAATGGAGCTTCTAAAAGAAGTGAAGTGTTATTCATCGAGCCCTCCGCAGCGCTGGCCCTAACCAAAGAAGCTAACCCCTTATTTTATAACTAAAATGGAACACGAACGTCCATTGCTTTGTCAGCACGTCTGCTGTCTCCTTAATACCCCTGTGACCCTGAACCCAGTAGGTGTGCACTTGTCTCACATCACACAGTCAACCAATAAATTTGGTTCATATTTAAAGAACTTGAGGAGATTGCCCTCACCGCCGCCTGACTATCAATAAAAATGTTTTCCTGGTAATTTTCAGTTTGAGAGGGCAAAGAAAGATCTGTGACTTATTTGGCTGTTAGAATCTCTACCTAGAACGCACTACAGTGACGCACTACAGTGACCAGTGACCTTCTATCTTGAACCCATCCGTTGAAAAGATACAGGTCTTCTAGTCTGGACGAAGTCCTGCCAACTAGCCGTCTTCCGTAGTTACAATCGGCTTGCAAAAGAAGCTTTATTTATAAATTATGTAGTCAATGCTACATTTTACGCTCCCAATAATCCTTTTATGACAAAATCGCACCCAAATAAATAGTACTGTTAAACCCAAAATATCGCATGCCTCCCTGCAACACCAGCACCAGCTATACACAGTCCTGCAGTCTACCACACGAGTATTCAATAGAATAATTAAGGCGTAGCAAAGGCAGTGTAAATTAAATGCAGAAGACTCGGAATAAGATTCCTTCTTCCATATTGAGCTTCCATGACAAATTATTGTGCAGTATCACTCCTAGGTACTTTGTGGGTCCCTTTAGTACCAGATTGGTGCTATTTAATATCAGTGTGGCTTATGTATCAACCTTCACACACAGCCACACTTTCCTTGCATACTTACTTCCAGAACCACTCTTCTTATTTTGCATTTCCCTATTCCCCACACACAATTCTGTGCCTTAAGAAAATAGTCATTCAGTCAATAACCGCCTGGGCAGTTTTGGTTCGTGCCACGCTTTCAATGATTGCGTTTGTGGCAACATTATTAAAAGCGTCTGCATTGTCTAGGAAGTCCCCTATTGCATATTCACCTTAGCGAAGGGCTTCTAAGCTGAACTCCTCTTCGTTTAGTGTGCAGGTTGTCACTAAGCCAACCAGGACAAGTAATGCGTAAAGTCAAATTCAAGAACTCTTTCGAAAGTCTTCAAGATGAATGAATAGAGACTCATGTATCTTTAATTTTTGGGATAAGTAATTGGCCTCCACCCTCTCAGAATACAGACAGTAAATCCATTTCGGGCATTCTCTGAAGATGCAAAGAAGTCAAGTATCAACCCGGTCTTTGTAATGTTAAAACAGAGCCCCAAATATCTCAGCTGTCAATAGGTTCTAACTACTTGGACTTGTATTTCAAAGTTTTACAAATATGTGTCAAAAACATAAAGAAGTTATTTTTGTATTTCTTTATTCATAATTCCTAAAAAGGACCATTAATGCGAAGAAGTACTTCTTATCAGCTTAGTTGACTTTCAACCTCAACCGGGGTGAATAAACTGAATATATCAGAAGAATTCTCATTGTCCACTTTGTTGACTACCGACTTCAATCTGGGTCAAAAGCCTGTAGTTGTATAGTACTAGACTTATCATATCAAAAAAATGCAAGAAAGTACCAAAGTTACGCAAAATTTTTTGCTAAAAAGTATCTCTATTTTTATGCCAAGCCTAAGGGGGGGGTGTTAAAAACTTAAAAAAAGTCAGAATCATGTCGAAAGCAATTCCGATTAAAAAGTTCCAAAAATCTAATTTTTTTACCTTTTTTACCCTTTGGCGTTCTTTTCCAATGCCTTCGAACCCAATTTAATTTCAATTTAAAGTAGTCTAAAAGTAAATAAATTGCGTAAAAACACCAAAATATAACCTTTGGCATTTTTTACTTATGACCAAAATTTTAAAAAAGTTCCAGAAAGGGCTCCGTTAATTTTTTTTAAGTGAGCTAGGAAGAAAGCAAGAAATTGGCTTTTACTTTAAATGACCCCGTTTTACCTCTTAAGGGACCGATTTTTTCGAAATTTTGTCTTAACGAGAGACGTACTCGCAGTTCGGAACTAAATTTTCTTGCTTTACGATTTCGATGTATATGATAGTAAGTCCCATTAGCGCTGTTCCTTTTTATGTAAGTGATTAAGGCCAATATTCTTAAAAGTTATTTCATACATATTTGTCAAATTAGCCCTCAATTAACCTACAATAAATAATACAGGGTGTCTGGCAGCAGATAAATATTTTAAAACTTAAATAAGTAAAAATCGTTAAAACTGACACAAAGTTTTATTATGAGCATTAAACTATAGAACGGAAATGCGGATTTTATTTTTTTAAAAATATGTCATCCAGATGTCTTCGGTTGAGTTGAACACACTGTTCAAAACAGAGCCTTGTGTTCTGCGTCACACGCTGCAGTAAACTTGGTTCAACTGAGCTGTATTCTTGGAAAATATTTTCCTCTAAAGCCACAAGAGTTTGGATATTGTCCCTATAAACCCTTTTTTTTAATAAGCCCCATAAAAATATTCCATGGAAGTTAGTTTGGGGTAACTTCGGTGGCCAAAGCGACTGATCAGTTTTTGGGGGAAATTTTTCCGAAGCAAATTTATCGATGCTCTGGCTGTGTGTTCAGTCTCTCCATCCTATTGAAACCACGTATGTGAAGAGTATGATGGATAAGCTCGCAGGTTTAGTAAAAAGAATTCCGTAATCATTCATCAATAATTTTTACCGCTGACATTCGTCACCTGGTCTCGAGAGTTTTCGAAAAAAAATTATTCAGTTATCATATGCGTAGATAAGGCACACCAAACAGCTACCCGAAGGCTGTGTTCTTAGAGGCCTAGTAATGGCAGTTTTACTTGTTGCTCGTCGCTCCAAAAAATGGGACTTACAGCACAAAAACGATCCAACATCGTTTTACATCGTTCAGTTCTTAAACGATTTGAGTTTTAAAAGGATGGAATTTTGGATCCTTTTTTATAGTTTTATAAATAATCGCTCTTGGAAGTCCCAGTGAGGCTGCTCTTTTCCGTATTGTAAGTCGTGGATTTTCACGTAAACTCCTTTCAATAAGTTCAATGTTTTCGGGAGCCCTTAAAGATCGACTGGGCCCTAGGCGTGAGGCATTAATAGCCAAAGCAGTTGCGCAGAATCTCCTTACCTGCAAACGAATTCAATTTATACCCGGTCCATCTCGTATTCGCGGAATACCGAACTTTAAACCAAATTGTCGACGAGCAATTACGTAAGAGCTATTACTCTAAAAAAATTCACCTATTCTCACTTGACCGCTGCAATATCATGGCTGACAGATCCGCACAATCTATAATTCCTTTAAAATTATAATTAAGTATATATGTATGCTTACGACCTTAATCCTAGAAATTATTTTATACTTACAATAAAATTTAACAAAATCAAAAAACATAAAAACGTCCCGTCACAATGGAACCACCCATATATAGGCAATTCTGGGAAAAAGTAACGTAACGCCAAAACGAAATATTCTTGTTTGTTAGGGAAATACTTTAATTTTTATATTAATATATATACAAGCAATTAAAAAAGTCCTTTCTTTCAATTAAACAGTAATTTCAAAAAAAAATATAAGCTTTTCCCAAAAAAAAGATATGTGAATTTTGGCGTTACGTTACTTTTTTCCTGGGATTACCCATATACATATGTTTAACCTTGGTTCAAATTTATATATATTTTTTATATTGACTTTAACAATAATATTTGTATAAACTTAAATCCTACCTATTACTCAAAAATCTTTTTAACACTTTGAAAACAACTTCCAAACACATTTCATAACTAAATGCTTTTTAAATAACTCACTTTAAATGTTTTTTTTCTACTTTTATGTTTTTGACATCTTTAATGTTTTATCAACTTTTTTTTTTTTTTTCTTTCACCGACAAAATCTCATTTAAAATTTGATTTATTGTGATAAATCCTTTTCAATCAATTACAAAACAAGGTTGAGAAAAGCAGAACGACAAAAAAATATCTACAAAGCTGGAAATGCGCTTTAATCAGATTTCGCACAACAATAAAACAAAATTGATTATTGTGTTTGTTGGTATATTTTCTGTTTTTCGTGTTGTTGTTAATAATATAGAACAAAAATATATCTAAATTAGAGATGTGCACGTGATACACGATTTTTTTTGTGTTACGTGAAAAGCACTCGAGATAGTAATTTAATTAAAATTCGTGCCTCATTTATCAAGAATTAATTATTTTACATTTTTGAGATAAGTAAAATCTTTAAAAAATGTTGGTAAGAAAATTTATTAAAATTAAGGTGATTTAATATTTTGTCTTAAAGCATTAAATGATTTGCAATACATTTGATATTTTCCGGGACTTAGTTTAGACAAAAAGTATCGTTCATAGCACAGTCTCTACAAGAAAAACGAAATGTATTGTAAAGCCCACAAAATTGTTTGGAAATAAAAAGTATTACTTACCTGGAAAAACAAGTAAGTGCGCTCTATTCGGCTGTGCCGAATCTTAGATACCCTTCACATTGGACTTTCGAAACCCCAAACCTTTTCTTATTTTTATCCGTTTTTTTTATAAAATATTTCTAATTTTTAAATAGGGGTTGGTGTCATATTTTAACCCTCTTAGGGTGATAAGGACAGCTGCAGGGTAACCCCCTTGGGTGATGGTGATAGGAGGTAAGTATATTATAGGTATATTTTTGGGAGGGAAAAAATTAATGGTGGTCTGTGATATATCTTATTCCTCTAGGGGGGACTTTGGGAAAGTTGTAAAAGTTTTTACATCATTTCAACATTATTAGCGTTCGTCTTAGAACGAATTTTTTTCACTTGGCTAGAACGAGGGTTGCATTTTATATTTCTGGATTTGAGAACAAAAACAAATATTAATAATCGAAAATCACTTAATTGTTTTTCAAAATATAGCCCATGAGGGTCTATACACTTGTGCATGCGTTTGCAGGTTTCTGCAAAAAATGCATTCTGAATACAGTAATCGCTTCTTCAGGTGTCGAAAAATGTTGGCCTCTTGGTTTCTTTTTTACGTACAGGAATAAAAAGTAATCATTCGGTGCCAAGTCAGGACTAAACGCCAGAGGACTCATTAAATCGATGTTTTGGATGCTTAAAAATGCAGTTGTTTGAGCCGATGTGTGAGAGCTCGAATTGTTGTGATGATGAATGATCCATCTTCGACAGTTGGTTTTCCTGATTTACTGACAGTCAAATGTTTATGCATTATTGAATGTATGCTGGTTCCACTTATGCCTAAGGTTGTCTCAATCTCACGATAGGTCACAAGACGATCTTGTAATATTAGTTAATGCACAGCATCAATGATTTTTGGAACAACAACTTATTTTGGACGACCTTCCCGAAATTCGTCTTGGAGTGAACTTCGACCACAATTAAATTAACCATATCATCGATATACACTGGTCCTTGATGGAGCGTCATCACCAAAAATAGAATTAAGCTCATCTAAATTAATCCACGTCGAAAGTTGTCAAAAATAATCGCACGAAAACGTTCACGATTTAATTCCATTTTCGGGTCGAGATAAAACCTTTATGTTACTGTAAACAACACAAATAGCGTTCATATGTCAAAACGTTCTAAATGAGTATAACCTTGAAAATGTCAAACTTTATGATAGAGCTGTCAGTCGTCAGATTGTAACACAAGGGTTGCCAAATCGCGAAACAAAAAAGGCAACCCCTGTATTGTATTGTAAGAACTTGTTTTTTTTTAATTCTTTCTTAAACTAACGCTAGTATTAAAGAAAAATAAAAAAAAATAATTTTTATTTATTGTTTATTTATTGTAGTAATAATAAGAAACCGAAATATGCCGGGTACAAACAGCTTCTAAGTAAAAAAAAAAAAAAAACAAAAAAAAAATAAAAAAATCATCAAAAATCCGTCCAGATTTCCTTTCAGTTAAATTCTAAACAAAAATAAAAACGTTTACAAAAGTTAACCGGAAGAGCGTTGAAAAGCTTTTCTTTGACTTTAGTTAGTAAAGCAAAGGAAACTTAATCACATGGGCAAATACACACACATACACAAATAAAAAAGTTAATTAATCGCGGAAGCACAATCACGTTTAACAAATTTATACGAGTCGTTTAAGCTAAAATTAGGCAAAATAGGCTGAATCAATTTCATAGATTAACAAAAATCATTTAGAAAAATTCAGTTTTAGTTCAAAATTAATTCGATTTAATCCTGACGTAAATGATCGTAGATGGCCACCGAATTTTGGAAGGAAACATTTGTCTGCCGATTAATTATTTATAGTCGAAAAAAGTTGGTTTAAAAAATATGGCTTACATGTTAATTTTTATTTATTGTTGAACTAATTGTTTTTAATAGAAATTTTTGATTTTTAGTTTGGCTTTAGTTCATATAATTTCTTTTTTTTTTTATTAGAAGAAATTATTATTTTCCGTTAATGTTGAAAGAAACTTTCAATTTGAAAAAAGCTGATTCTTCTACCGCTACTAGCCGAGTAGAATGCATTTTCGAAAGCAGCTACGCAATTTCATCATCAGTACTCTTTGAACGGTAGTAGTGTATATGGTTGTAAACATCACCTATTTAACTTACATGTAACAGAGAAAAGTATACGGTATCAGTGTTTTCCTTCTGTTTTTTATTTTGTAAGTTAGGACGAAGTTTATTTTTCATATAAACTATGCTTTTTTCCATTAAAAGTCTCTTTGGCAACACTTGACTAACATTAACGGAAAATAATAATTTCTTCTAATAAAAAAAAAAGAAATTATATGAACTAAAGCCAAACTAAAAATCAAAAATTAGTATTAAAAACAATTAGTTCAACAATAAATAAAAATTAACATATAACTCACACATGGCACGGTGCAAAATGATCTTTAATAATTTCTATCAATTTATCGTTGACAATAAAAGAAATTAAAAAGTGATTACCCCTATTGTATGATATACAATAATAAAAAGCGTTTCGTTCCATCTGAGAGATGGACAAATGCTTGTCCGTTAGTCAAGTGTTGCCAAAGAGACTTTTAATGGAAAAAAGCATAGTTTATATGAAAAATAAACTTCGTCCTAACTTACAAAATAAAAAACAGAAGGAAAACACTGATACCGTATACTTTTCTCTGTTACATGTAAGTTAAATAGGTGATGTTTACAACCATATACACTACTACCGTTCAAAGAGTACTGATGATGAAATTGCGTAGCTGCTTTCGAAAATGCATTCTACTCGGCTAGTAGCGGTAGAAGAATCAGCTTTTTTCAAATTGAAAGTTTCTTTCAACATTAACGGAAAATAATAATTTCTTCTAATAAAAAAAAAAGAAATTATATGAACTAAAGCCAAACTAAAAATCAAAAATTTGTATTAAATATGGCTTACTTTAACTTTTATTGGAAAAAAAAATTTGTAAAAGTAATAAGTCAAATGAAGGGAAAAGTTAGGCGAAGAATTTTTTCTTGCAAACTGTCATAACATTTGGTGCAGTTTTCGTAATTTAGGGGTATGAATATTATGCTTTTGTGCAGGGGAATATAACGCCTAAAAATAGTGATTGGAGACCTACCTTTGATTATACCGAATGATTCAAATTCATTTCTTGAGTCAATTTAAGCATGTCCGTTCGAAATTTGGCACAGAAAATTTTTTTGCCATAGGAACCAAGCCTATTGCAAAACAAAAAAAAAAAAAAATTAAGTCATTTCAACTTTTTGCAATAGTCCTCATAAAAAGTCCTTCATTTTGAAAGTACTTATAACATTATCTACAACCCACATAACTACAAACCTACTATCAAAGGCTGGGCTGCCTCTTTGAAAGTAGCTTTTTAAGAGTAAAAAGTTTGTGATTGGAGACGGGCGACACCTCTTTTGGTAGTCGGGCTACATAAGCAAATGAAGTTTAAAAGGGTAGACAGAAACTGTCCTTGAAGATTGGTATACCTTTCTTAAGGCTAGTCTGTGCTCAAACGCTGTGTGCTATTGCTTGCTGGCCAGAGTGTCGCACCACCCCCAGCTACTTTTTCCTTTTTGATTATAATTGTTATTTTTCCCCGTATTATTATCTTATCCTCAGATAACTTAAAGCCTTTTCCGCTGACTCCACCCCCGGATTCGATTTGAAATCGAATCGAAATATCAGTGCAAACGAATAATATCTTCACCTATTATAGTAGTATTGATATACAAAACAATGAATAACACGTAGGTAAATTTCCCGCAGAAAATTTTGGACCATTAACTACGGGTGTCCGCCTGTTAGCCTTACAAATACGAGGCCTTTTGAGCACATTTTCACACATTTCACGCAGTACTTCATTAACTTCATCACGAATATTTGGCTTAAGTTGCTCCAGCATTTTTGGTTTGTTTGCATAAGCCTTACTTTTCAGATGTCCCTTCAAAAAGAATTCCGGAGCAGTCAAATCAGGCATCACCATTTCTTTAAATAACTTGTTGTGGAAAAAGGCCTCGCAATAATTCCATTGTAATTCTGGTTGTATGCGTTATAGCACTGTCTTGTAGATACCACGTGTTAACTAGGCCCAAAGCATGCGGTTGTGGCATTAAAAAGTTTTCAATCACATCATAATATCGGTTTCCATTGACAGTTACCGTTGTGCCGTTTTCAGTTAAAAAAAGTTAGGACCAATTATTCTTCCTAATAAAATTGAACACCAGACTGTTACTTTTAATGGATGCAAAGGTGACCGATGAATAATTTGAAAGTTTTCCATTGCCCCGACTATTCTGTTTATTCACATATCGATTCAAATAAAAATTTGCCTCGTCACTCATTACGATTTTTTCATGAAAATCGGGGTTGTCATGTTTTAACGATTAAATCGCATTGATTTACCGAATATTTGTCCACAATAAATTTACCACGTGTCTACTTTACGACTGACAAATATAAACTGTCAAGACTGCAAAACAAAGTAGTATACTTTGCCGGCGAAAACTGGTATAAGGTTGATTTGGCCCTTTTTGGTTAGCAAAAGAACATTAATATTATTTTTATTTGTTTCCTGTTCTACAGACAACAGATATCTTTAATAGCACAAGGAGTTTAGTGCGTTAACAAGAAATTTAAAGGAAATGTAGGGCTGCCAAGTTTAAAAATCAAAAAAGGGAAAAATAATAACAAATGAGCCACGCAAATAACCGAAAGCAAGTTTTACAGGAGAAGCGGAATATGTGGCAGCACTACTTAAAGCTAACTTCTATATAAATACACTAACTAAGCCCCGGTGTGCTTCTCTACCCCAATCATAGTAAAATTACCAAAATATGTAAACAAAAGCATTTATATATTTTTATACCCTTCACATAGTGATAGGGTATATATCACTTTGTCATTCCGTTTGTAATTTCCTTATTATTCATTTGCGACCCCATAAAGTATATATATTCTGGATCCTTATAGATAGGGAAGTCGATTTAGCGATGTCCGTCTGTCCGTCTGTCCGTCTGTTGAAATCAAGTTTCCGGAGTCAAATAAAAAGATACAGACCAGTTAATGGTGTCAAACTATTAGAAATATCCTGGAGACAATCGCTATTTAAAATCAATAAAATCGGTTCACTATTGACCGAGATATAAGCGAAAACCCAGAGTAACCCATTTTTTTTAGGACAAAATCCGTACATATATCCCTATATATCTCAGTAAGTATAGCCACTCTTGCCACAAAACTTGGCACGGATACTCCTAAAGAAGGGACCTAAATAATGGAAAAAATTTTTTCAGATAGGACCAGGGGAAGGGGTATTTTTTCTACAATTGCACAAATTTGGTGAAATATTTTATGCGCTATATCTCGTAAACTATAACAGCTATCGACTTAAAATGTTCTACAAAAAGTAATTGCACGCTAAGGGCTACGCCCTAGAGAAAAAATTTTTTGGGTGGGGGCAAAAAAAGGGGTAGCTCCCATACAAATCGACAATTATTATCAAATATTCGATACGCTATATCTCGGAAACTATAACAGATATCGAAATGAAATATTCCACAAAAAGTAATTGCACGCTAAGGGCTACGCCTTAAGGAAAAAATTTTTTGGGTGGGGGCAAAAAAAGGGGTAGCTCCCATACAAATCGACAATTATTATCAAATATTCGATACGCTATATCTCGGAAACTATAACAGATATCGAAATGAAATTTTCTACAAAAAAAAAATTGCACGCTAAGGGCTACGCCAAAGAGAAAAAATTTTTTGGGTGGGGGCAAAAAAAGGGGGTAGCTCCCATACAAATCGACAATTATTATAAAATATTCGATAAGCTATATCTCGGAAACTATAACAGATATCGAAATGAAATGTTCTATAAAAAGAAATCGCACGCTAAGGGCTACGCCTTAAAGAAAAATTTTTTTGGGTGGGGGCAAAAAAAGGGGTAGCTCCCATACAAATCGACAATTATTATCAAATATTCGATACGCTATATCTCGGAAACTATAACAGATATCGAAATGAAATGTTCTACAAAAAGTAATTGCACGCTAAGGGCTACGCCTTAGAGAAAAAAATTTTTGGGTGGGGGCAAAAAAAGGGGTAGCTCCCATACAAATCGACAATTATTATCAAATATTGGATACGCTATATCTCGGAAACTATAACAGATATCGAAATGAAATGTTCTACAGAAAGTAATTGCACGCTAAGGGCTACGCCATAAGGAAAAAATTTTTTGGGTGGGGGCAAAAAAAGGGGTAGCTCCCATACAAATCGACAATTATTATCAAATATTCGATACGCTATATCTCGGAAACTATAACAGCTATCGAAATAAAATGTTCCACAAAAAGTAATTGCACGCTAAGGGCTACGCCATAGAGAAAACATTTTTTGGGTGGGGGCAAAAAAAGGGGTAGCTCCCATACAAATCGACAATTATTATAAAATATTCGATAAGCTATATCTCGGAAACTATAACAGATATAAAAATGAAATGTTCTACAAAAAGTAATTGCACGCTAAGGGCTACGCCCTAAAGAAAAAATTTTTTGGTTGGGGGCAGAAAAAGGGGTAGCTCCCATACAAATCGACAATTATTATCAAATATTCGATACGCTATATCTCGGAAACTATAACAGATATCGAAATCAAATGTTCTACAAAAAGTAATTGCACGCTAAGGGCTACGCCTTAAAGAAAAAATTTTTTGGGTGGGGGCAAAAAAAGGGGTAGCTCCCATACAAATCGACAATTATTATAAAATATTCGATAAGCTATATCTCGGAAACTATAACAGATATCGAAATGAAATGTTCTATAAAAAGAAATTGCACGCTAAGGGCTACGCCTTAAAGAAAAAATTTTTTGGGTGGGGGCAAAAAAAGGGGTAGCTCCCATACAAATCGACAATTATTATCAAATATTCCATACGCTATATCTCGGAAACTATAACAGCTATCGACTTAAAATGTTCTACAAAAAGTAATTGCACGCTAAGGGCTACGCCTTTAAGAAAAATTTTTTTGGGTGGGGGCAAAAAAAGGGGTAGCTCCCATACAAATCGACAATTATTATCAAATATTCGATAAGCTATATCTCGGAAACTATAACAGATATCGAAATGAAATGTTCTACAAAAAGTAATTGGGCCATAAGGGCTACGCTTTAAAGAAAAATTTTTTTGAGTGGGGGCAAAAAAAGGGGTAGCTCCCATACAAATCGACAATTATTATAAAATATTCGATAAGCTATATCTCGGAAACTATAACAGATATCGAAATGAAATGTTCTACAAAAAGTAATTGCACGCTAAGGGCTACGCCTTAAAGAAAAAATTATTTGGGTGGGGGCAAAAAAAGGGGTAGCTCCCATACAAATCGACAATTATTATCAAGTATTCGATACGCTATATCTCGAAAACTATAACAGATATTGAAATGAAATGTTCTACAAAAAGTAATTGCACGCTAAGGGCTACGCCTTAAAGAAAAATTTTTTTGGGTGGGGGCAAAAAAACGGGTAGCTCCCATACAAATCGACAATTATTATCAAGTATTCGATACGCTATATCTCGAGAACTATAACAGATATTGAAATGAAATGTTCTACAAAAAGTAATTGCACGCTAAGGGCTACGCCTTAAAGAAAAAATTATTTGGGTGGGGGCAAAAAAAGGGGTAGCTCCCATACAAATCGACAATTATTATCAAGTATTCGATACGCTATATCTCGAAAACTATAACAGATATCGAAATGAAATGTTCTACAAAAAGTAATTGCACGCTAAGGGCTACGCCTTAAAGAAAAATTTTTTTGGGTGGGGGCAAAAAAACGGGTAGCTCCCATACAAATCGACAATTATTATCAAGTATTCGATACGCTATATCTCGAAAACTATAACAGATATTGAAATGAAATGTTCTACAAAAAGTAATTGCACGCTAAGGGCTACGCCTTAAAGAAAAAATTATTTGGGTGGGGGCAAAAAAAGGGGTAGCTCCCATACAAATCGACAATTATTATCAAATATTCGATAAGCTATATCTCGGAAACTATAACAGCTATCGACTTCGAATATTCTACAAAATGTAATAGTCAAATAATTCATACATTTTGGAGAAAAAGATGGAGAAGAGCAGGTGGACTAGACATTTAACAAGTTTTATTAACCTTCAAATATGAATAATTTTGAAAACTTTTAAAACTCTCGACCTCAAATCTTCTTCATCTATTTCTATTATTCATACGAACGTTAAAATTTTGTTACTTTTTCTTTAAAACTCGCACAAGGTTTTTTATTATATTATTTGCAGTACAAAATTACTCGGCTGGGTATATTTAAAGACCAATGTGAAGGGTATATAAGATTCGGCACAGCCGAATATAGCGCTCTTACTTGTTTTAATTTACTGGTTGCCCCACATAAGCTGCAACAAATTACAAGTCCGCCCTACTATTTAATAAACAGATGAAAATTGGGAATTTACCAGGTTTATAGTTTTGGAGATATTCAGAAAGCTTTAGTTGGCAAAAATTCTTTTACAAACTTCTAAAAAGTACCAAAAAAATAAGTCAAGCCCTTTAGTACCCTTTGGAAATGTACCAAAAACATATAAACATATTTTGGTAACCTGTCGAAGGCAATTTAAATTATGTTTCTACACAGAAAGAAATCTCGCTTTCTAAAATCAAGAATTTTATTCTTGAATTTATCCAAAATCTTTTTAAGTACGATCCTTACTTACATTTTCTTAAATCAAGCCTATTCGGATTGCTTCAACAAATCAAGCAGAAAAAAGCTTGTTGTTTTAATATATTATTTTACATTTGAAAACAAAGTGTCTCGGTGGCCTAGAGGTAACGGGCTTGTGCTGCAATGCAGTAAGTCTCTGGTTCGAATCTCAGCTTCAGTAAATACAAAAAATGAAATTTTTAAATCATAAATTAATTATAATAATTATAAAATAAAAATAAATTATAAAATTCTTCTTCTTTAATAAAGCTCCATAAGTCAAAAAAATGACATTTCATTTTCGAATTAATCCCGTTTATGGCCTAAATCAATCTTTTTTTGGCTTACATCAAGTACGGTTTCGAACTTAAATCAATCCTTTTTTGGCTTAATTGTGGCTAAGAGTAAGAAATTCGTACTTGAAAAATTTTTCTTGGAGTAAGAAATTTCGTACTTGATTTAAGAAAACACGTACTCACCGTATTTTGACACCGCTATGGCTTGATTTAAGTAAAGTTTTCTTAGATAATTTTTTGTGTGTATCTACATTAGTCTTAAATTAACAAAAAGCACCAAAACATAATTTTAACCCTTTTCCCCCCTTAGGGTCTAATAATTAAAAAACGTACTCATATTTTTTAGGCCTGTCGCACGTAATTTTAGTTATGTTCCTATCTTTATTGGTTTAAAAGCTACAAAAAACTCCAAAAAAATCAAAATATATTTTTAACGCCTTTTTCTCTTTGGGGCCAAATTTGAAAAAAGTACGAAAAACGTTAACATATTTTTTTAAGACCTATCGAACGCAATTCGAATAATGTTTCTATCTTTATTGGTTTAAAATAAACAAAAAGTACCAAGAAGTACCAAAATATAATTTTAAAATTTAAAAAAAAAACATTAAATTTCTGTCTGTTTATTTCTCAAGGCAAACGCAAAACTTTTTAAATTTTGTTTATATCTTATATACTTCATAAGATAGTGGGTTAGAGAGTTTTCAATTTTTGCACCCTTTTTATCCTTTTACGGGCCGAATTTTTAAAAATGTATCTGTATTTAAACAAACATGGAAAGCTTAACACGTGTTATAGATTTCATGTATTAAGCTCTACGCGTTTGATCACTATGGCTATGGTTAATTTTGTTAGGCAATTCATAACCTGAGCTTCCCACACAAATGGGCGAAGTGTGGGCGTGGCAGCAATATTTTCCAAAAAAGTAGCCTATTGTTCCTTCTACACTTGAAGTAACTCCCTGCTAAAATTTAAAAAAAATCGATCCACTGGTGTGGTCAGCTATAAAATACAAACATACAGACATAAATATAACCCTTCTTAATATAATAGATTTCTAAAGAATTTCTTTTGATATTAGTAAATGCTTTGCCTTTTAAAGGTTAAATAAATATTTATTTCTTAAGCAATGTTATTGTTGCCTTAATTATTTCTACTTAATTAAGTTTCTTAATAATTAATGAAATATATTTTTGTTTTTCTTAAATTAAATCCGCTTCTTTCGCTGGTTTTATACTATTTTCTCGTTTCTCATTCTCTTACCTTTGTTAGATATTTTTGTTTAAAAGTGTGTTTATTTCAGTTGAAAAAACTATTAAGAAAATTTATCCCTGTTAAAGCGAAAAGTTTAATAATAAATATGAATTAATTTTTCTGTTTTGTTTTTCTTTTCTTAGAAAATTGATTCGATGGTGTATAAATATGCTGTAATGATAACATTTATACTTTCTTCTTTTTGGGCATCTTTTTAGGGGGTTGGGTGTATTTGGCTTTCTGTACGGTTAGTAGACTACCGGTGGATTAATTAGAAAGCATATTTAATTGCATAAGAATTTTTTCCATCTGTTTTTATTTCGTAATGTATTCCGTTTTTGCCTAATAGTAATTCAATACGTTTTGTGTAAAAAAGTTAAAAGTTAAAAGTTTAACAAGCCTTAAATATGGTCTTTATATTAATATTTTTGTAATCTTTACATAGTTTGGTATATAAATATTTTTGTATGTTTTTGGAAAAATATAAAAATCAATAAAGTTTCCTAAAAACGTTAATACTTATTTGAAACAACATTAAGTTGAAACTACTTTGTTTCCCAAAAAAATAAAAATACTAATAAGTTGATGTTGATGCCACTTTCCATTCCTGCCCAAATACATAAAAACTATACTACTCACTCCTCCGACTTCATAGCATCATAATGTTTGTAACAAAGAGCAAATGAATACCACCCAACCCACTCAAGATATATTTTTAACATAAACACGAAATGTTGCCTTAACTTAAAGTTTTAGTTTATTTTATAAAAACCATTTACAAAAACATTTACAAAAATAGACATTTATCCCAATATAGGAAATCCGTTTTTCTTAGAATAACAAGTTTCTTAAAATAAACTTATTCAGGCCTTCTTAACAAGAAGTTTCGTACAAGAAAAAAAGTTAAATTAGGTTTTTAACCTCAATCAGGGCTTATGGTCACCACTTTTATATTTCTAGACTGTTGGTGCAATAACATTTACAAAAAAAAAACACTAAACATTTTAAAAAAGTATTTTTTGTCCAATTTTCTGGGTTCGGATTTAATCTGGGCCAATAGCCTAAATTAAAAAAAAATTTTTGCCTACTTAACTTGCTGACTTCTGACCTTACTCTAGACTAATGACCTTTAATTTTATACCACTAAAATCGTAGTCTCAAAAAATGTTAAAAAGAACCAATTATGTAAAAATAATTTTTTGGACACTTTGCTTATTTGCGACCTCAATCTGGGTCAAAAGCAGTTTAAAACGGGATTTACAGTGCGGAAATCCTGCAACATTTTCTCACAAAAATTTTTGGGTAAATCAAAGTCACTTTCTTTCAGTTCCTGAACGGCTTGAATTTCAAAAGGATGGGACTTTAGATCCTTTTTTCAAATTTTATAAATAATCACTCTTGGAAGTCCCAGTGGGGCTGCTCTTTTCCGTATTGAAAGTCGCGAATTTTCACTTAAACTGCTTTCAACCAGTTCAGTGTTTTCGGGAGTCCCTGAAGATTGACTGATCCCTGACCGTGGGACATTCATAGCCGAAACAGTTGCGAAGAATCTCTGCATTAACAAACAAATTTATTTCACACCGATCACGTATTCGCCAAATACCGAACTTTGAACAAAATCGTCAACGAGCAATTACGTAAGAATCATTACTCTTAAAAAATGTCTCCACATCAAACGCGCGATGCTCACTCGACCACTGCGACATCGTGATTGACAAGTCCGAATAATCGATAATTCCAACGGCATCGTGTATTACTTTTTAAAATAATCGTAATTGAAAATATAAGTTTGCCACCAGACACCCTGTACTTTTTGTCCAATTCTTATGACTTCTGACCTCACACAAATTCAAGATATCTTTGTTCCGAGCCATATGCTCTTTTGTGAACTTTTCTGGATTTCGACTTAAGTCTGGATAAAAAGCATTAAACTTAATATTTTAATTGTTATAATATGCAAAAGTGTACCAAAATATTTAAAAGAGTACTTTTTGGTCTTAGTAAGCATTTTACCTTAATCTGGGTCAAAATTAAAAAATTCAAAAGGCGCTACGCATTCCAAAACGGACTTTTTAACCGCTTTCGACATTATTCTGGGCTAATAGTCCTTAATTTTATATTTCTAGACTCGTTTTATTTAGATATGCAAAAGAGTACTAAAGTGAACAAAATTACTTTTTGTCCACTTAATTGAGTTTTGCCGTCAACCTAGATCAGTAGTTCCTTATTTCATATTTCAAGACTCATACTTTCAAAAAATGCAAAATAATACTGTTTTACCACTTATTTAATATTTGACTTCATACTTTTTGACCACTTAATTGATATTCCACTTCATTCTGGGTCAATAGTTGTTAGTTTTATATTTCTAGACCCAAAATCCTAAAATATGCTAAAAAGTGTACCAAAATGTGAAAATGCACTTCTCTTCCCTTTAGTTGACTTTCGATCTGGATTGATTCCTTGAGTCGTTGTCCTAAAATTTGCAAAAAGTACCAAAAATTGTAAGAAAGTGTGTTTTTAAGACCTTAATTTGGCTATTTAATTTGTTGTTTGTAGATTTTCACTCCACAAAATCAAAAAAGTTCCAAAAATATGAAAGAGGGCATTTGCCCTAACCGCCGTCCACAGCCCTTTCTATAATTTCTCTATATTTAAAGTCTCAAATAATGTAAAGGTACCAGAATAAAACTTTACCATTTTTTACTGCTTATTCCTAAAATAAAAGAAAGTACCAAAACCTTTTTTGTTTTTTTTTTTCAAAACCTGGCTTAGAAGTTGCAAAATGTACCTAAAAGGAACTAATATATAATCTTACCCTTTTCTCTACCCTTAGGGGCCCAGGATGTAAAAAAGGTGCCTTAAACATAATTATTTATTTGCTACATCTGCCAACTCAATATCGTTTCTATCTTTTTTGGTTTAAAAGTTACATAAGTATTAACATAGAATTTTTACCTTTTTTTACTCCAAAAGGTGGGAAAAACATATTCAACATTTCTTAAGACCTGTCGAATATAATTTAAATCAAATGTCTTTAGTTATTCGTTAGAAGTTACAAAGTAGACCTAGACTCTTAGACAATCTTTTAGGCGTTACAAATAGCTGCATAAATGCAAAATTCCCCTACCACGAATGATATAAAATATGCCATAAAGATTAAAAATTTATAAAATTAAAAAAAAAATGTTTCATTTTCCCTAATACGTTACAAGAGCATTCATTATGCTATGCAACAGTGAAAAAAATCCAAATGCGAGATACTATACGTTCGATTACACTATCAAAGAGGAGGTAACCCATATACTCGCCCTTTCTTTTTATGGGCCTCCACCAGTTGACCCCTCAAAAACTGGTGTCATCAGTTTTTTTAAAAAGCTGATTCTGATCTGGTTATAACGCTTAAATTCATTCGGCAATATAATTTTATAAAAAAAAAATTTTTCCTGGAGATTTAATATAAAAAAAAGCAAAAATTTATTTTTTCATGATTTGTTTGGGTATTAATGTTGATTTCTTAACACAAAAAAAATCACAAAAAAATCACAACAAAATAAAAGAAAACAAAGCAAAAAAAAGATTAAAAAATTAAAATCTGAATTAACAACAAATTGCACTTAAATTATTTAAATAGTCGTGTAAAGTACTTGTAACAATAAAAAGGAAAATTAAAAAAAGAGCTTCAATCGAAGTAAGCACACATACGTACATACATACACACATACGTACAAACATATGTACAAATATAATACATCTACAAATACAACATGAATTATAAACAACATTTTAAATAAATAAAATGAAATAAAAAATAACAATTTTCCCAACTCAAAGAGTGATATATTTTACATTTTTTACTTTCCCCATTTAAATGCAACACTACAAGTTTAAATGGGAATTGTGGTTTCAGTTGCACTTTCATTGCTGCTTCTCCATACGTTTGACAATTGTTAAGAATTAAAGACTTTGCTTGTATCGTCGTATTTATTTATTTTCTCTTCTTTTATGTGTTTTGTATTTATTTACGTTGTTGTGTGTACTTTTGCTTTTAATCATTTTATTCCCAAGTGTTTAATATTACTTTTCGCTGTTCATATTGCTGTCCAACTATAGGACTTCCCGCAAGTTATCACGGTCGGAAGAAAAAAACTCTATAAAAAACAACATTTATTTCGGAAAAGCAATAAACTTACGGGCGATGGGGCATGAATAATAGTTTTGTATAACTGTTTTTAAATCCTTTTTTTTCTCGAGAGAAAGTATTTAAATAAAAAACTGTAAAAATAGCATTTAATTTTTTTATCTTTTTATGCTTCAGCTGAAGGTTTAAATTGCAAGAGTAATTTGAGTGTGTGAATGTCTTTATGAAATAAGCTTAAAATTATTATTTAAAACCATTTAATTTTCCTAATGACGTTGATTTAAATTTATTTAAAGTGTCTTACACTCTAATGTTTTCGAGACAACAGGTCGCAATTTAAGCCCTGTGTATATACATATTTCAAAGTATATATATAAGGTGGGCCAAAAAAAATCCCCCTAATGGAAGATGCTCTTATTTTTGCAAAGGGCGGCCGATATCAAATCTGTTTTAACATTTGTGAACAGGACAGATGTAGAATATAAGTGAACAACCCATTGAGCGATACACTCTCCAAGAACGCGAAATAATGTTTTTTTTTGGCGTAACAATTTGTCTGTTGTGTTAACGCAGCGCGAATTCCGTCTCCGACTCCGCGGTCGTCCAGCACCAACTGCACAAACACTGCGCCGTTTAGACACCAACCTTAAAGAGTATGGGAGCACACGAGATGCCCCCAAGAGTGGCCGGCCCCGAACCACCCGTTCTGCCGAGAACATTGTCGCTGTTTGCGAGGATGAAGAGCTGTCGCCAGAAACATCGATCAGACGCCGTGCCTTGCATTTAGCCATCAGCCGGTCGTCTTCAAGGTGAATTATGGTCAAACACCTACGCATGTCCCCAAACAAAGTTCAGTCCGTGCATTAGCTGCTGTCTGTCGACCGCCAAACGCACGTAACCTACGCCCAAGCCATGCTTGATCTCGAGGCCGAAGTGAACGATTTTTCGACCAAAATTATAATGAGCGATGATGCTCATTTTAACTTCAGCGGGCACGTGAAGAGACGTTAAGGGTTTAACGTGATACCTACCATGCTGGCATTAACTCACGGTGCTCTCAACGCCCCCAGAATGGCTCACCAAACCACCCAGGTACCAATTCTCCGTTATGACTCTGTGTAGCCTCAACATACCCCTTGGTGAGGAGTTGGGCTATTTAAACCCGAATTGCATTTGTAGTTTTGATCTCGCTTCTTCATAATCAAAACAAATCCGCGCCGACAAGACACCTCTCCACACACTTGTAAAACAGCACCCAACCTTAAGCAAGATGGATTATGATTATTATGTCGCACCCAACACGAATGCGACACCCAGCTCTTTTAGAAGGATCTTTTCTCATCTAGACAAATCAATTACTCTACTATAGTCAATGCTTTATAATCTTCTCACCGCCAGTCAGGGCCGAGTCACGCACATGCTTAAACATGCCAATGCCGGCCTTCTTATTATTTGCTACTATTTTGACGGGATCTTATCTTAGATCCTAGGGTCCCCAGCCGTAGGCAGTTTTCCTATGCACCTAATTCCAAACACACTTACACCTTTTCAGCTAATAGCCTACTTCAACAGTTGCTCATGTGCAACTCTTTCTTGTTCATATAAGACCGCTTACACGGTCACTCTGGGGCCCGCACAGGACGGACCCCAGCATACCAACTTTCGTTCTACAGTTGCCCCGCTTGGAGATAACCACAGCCACCACGTGAACTCCCGAAGGAGACCTCACCATTAATCAATTCATGCACTGGTAAGCACATGGAACCAACTGATTCCCGTGGTACCAGATAGGACTCTGGTCAGCCTCGGAAATCTACTTCCGCTTCATTCTTACCAATTTTTAATTTACACAGTTAAGGTATTGGTACCCTTTTAACCCTGTATTGCTGTGCCACTTAATTGATATGTACATGGCACAGCGCAACAAGGACAACCTGCCTCAAGCCAGATCATTGAATCACTGATTACACATTTAGCTCAAGACAGATTGTTTTCGTCTCAGCCTTGTCTGTTAGCCTTTCGGCAATTATTCCGAATATTGCCCGGTTGATACCGCTAGGAGGTAGACTTAGGCACTTGTGTAATACACTTATCAACCGGGTACGTGAACAACAAAACTATCGCTCCTGGGGCACCGAAAATCCACGAGTGATGCACGGTCAAGCGACAACCGTGGACGGGGCGCGCTATAGGGCCATGTTAGCCGAGTTTTTTCTGCCACAAATAAACAAATTGGGACTGGAATACATGTGATTCTAACAGGATGGAGCAATGGCGCACACTGCGCGAGCCACAACCGATAATCTGAAGGCGGCGTTCCCGAATGGCCTAATCTCTCGTTTTTTCAATTGGCCCGCAAGATAGCCCGTTTGACCCGTTCTAGACTTTTTTTGTAAGGTTTTTTGAAGTCACGTGTTTACATCGACAGGCCAGAGACCCTGGAAGCCCTCAAGGACATGATTCGACACGAGTGTGAGAATCTGTCGCCAGAAGTTTTCGCCGAAATAATAAAAAAAATGCCATAAAACGAGCCCGTATGTGACAGCGCCCATTTGGCTGATATCATCTTCTCGACTTGACTTTTAAAATTCTAAAGGTTCAAACAAACAGAATCGAAGATTTTCATTAGAAAAGAAATAAAAGCCAAACAACATCGGATGACTTCTTTTGGCCCTCCTTGTATAAGGAAACAACGTTGGTTAGACTCACTCATCACCGTGCAACCCAAATTCGTATGGGAATCGCGAATAAATTTCCCTATGAAAAGGTCCACCAATCAAATATGGCAAAATTAATCTGCTCAAGTTTACACGATAGAAGTAAAATTTAAAAGAATCGTATTGTGCGTAAGAAATAAACTCCCCAATATCTTGAACATTTTCAAAATAATAAGGATAAAAGTGAAATTCAAGTTGGGCTTAATAGATCTCAAAAAAATTTGAATATGCTGTTAGTGATTTTTAAAATTTTGTTTCCTAAAGCATATCAAGAGGGTAGAAGTTATATATTGATACTTTTTAAGTACTTGCAGCGTTAATTAAAACTATGTCAGCTAAGACAAAATTAATAAATTGCAATTAGTGGTTATTTTAGAATTTTTCTTTATATCCAGTGCCAAATTGTTTGAACATGTGCATAAACAGTTTTACTTATAAATTTTGTAAAATAACAATGAAATTAAATAAACAAAAATACAAAAACAAAATGATTTAAAAACTCATTTCATATTTTTTAAAGTAACAGAATAAGCAACACCTTTCTCACTGTCATCACAGCTATTGTTACAAAAAAGTTAAAAGTCTTTTGGGAAAAAAGTTTTTATAACTTGTGAAAATTTTTTATTTTCTTAATTTTTTAAAGAAATCACTTAAGTTTTTGTTTTTTTGGCTTTATTTTACTTTAACGAAATAACACGATTAGAAGGAAATAAGTTTCTTAACCAAGTAAAAGAGTAGATACAAGAAGTTGTTGGTCGATTAAGAGATTTATGCAAGTTTACAAAGAAAAAAAAATTAAAACTAAAATATTTAATCTAATTTAATTTAATTAAAACTTTTAATTTAGAAAAACTAAATATATGTTAAATTATTCAATTAAATAGATATAAGGGCAGTTCCATTGGGAGAGGTGTAACCACTTTGCTCACGTTTTTGCTTATATCTTAAACAATTCAAAATTTTAATTTGAAAAAAGGCTATGATATCGAAGGATGGTGTGTTTTAACCGACTAGTAGTAAGTAGACACTGCAAAAACATAATATTCTGCACCCAAAGATTACCTGAAGATTGTGACGGGGGTGACCTTGTGTCAAATATTTTTAGGAACAGGTTCAATAGTTTGAAGTGTTTTAGTCGTATTTGATTCATTATTTCTACAAAAAACTATGTTTGCTTAGGGAAAAAACTTTTAAAAAAATGTGACGGGTGTGAAATTTTCATCAAAACGTGAAAAAATATTTAAAAATTATTCAATATGTGATTATTTTAAGTTCTTGCAAAATAAATTAAAAAAAAATGAACAAATTTATTTATGTGTCAGTAATTTTCTTTTTCTATTAAATGTAAATTCATAGATTTTTTAATTAAGAAGAAATCGGTTTTTCCAGCTTGGGCCGTTTTACGGGGAATTGACCATATTGAATAATTTTTTATTAAAAACCAAAAGAGCTTTTAGTTGTAAATGGAATTAAGTAATATTTTTAACTAAAATAGATAAATTAAGTTTCTTAAAATTTAAATTTTTTTTGTTAAACCGTGTAACACGGCTTTAGACTATGTTACTTGTAGCACGTTACTGTAACATGTTACATTTTTTTGAGGGCGAATTGGGTAGAGAAGGCAGAGACGTTACAAAAGTAACACGATTTCTGTTTTTTATGTTACTTTTTGACGATTCTCTTTTGACGTTTTCGTTTAAGGTAATTGTAAAGTAATTGTACCATGGTCAAAACGTTCAAAATGAAGAATAAACAACGAAACCAAAACAAAATATAAAAAGAGACAAGTTTAAAGTAACATAATCTAAACTCTTGAAGTTTTTGGAAGTTACTTTAAAACGAAATAAGAAAAAAGTTATGTTACAAGTAACATAGCCTAAATGTCGTGTTATTGTGTTAGGAAAAAAACTTTATATACAGGGTGTCCGCCGGCATGCTATACAACTTTGTTTACAATTTTTGATTAAATGAAAGAGAATGAATCTTATATTGATAAATGTTTTATTTAATGTCGGCAGTTATGTATATAACACAATATCAGGCAAATGTTCGCCTCTGTTACCCTCACAAAAAGTAGCTATTTTGAGAACATTTTCCATTACATTCTCACAGATTTCACGCGGTTTTTCAATAACTTCATCACGAATATTTTGTTTGACTTGCTCCACCGTTTCTGGTTTGTTTGCATAAACCTTCCTTCTCAGATATTCCTACAAAAAAAGTTCGGAGCAGCCAAATCAGGCGACCGTAAAGGCCAATCAACATCACCATTTTTTAAAATAACTTGTTGTGAAAAGAGGTCTCGCAGTAATTAAATTGTAATCCTGGCTGTATGCGATGTGGTACCGCCCTGTTGATACCGCATGTTGGCCAAACCCAAAACATGCAGTTGTGGCATTAAAGATTTTTCAATCATATCACGATATCGCTCCCCATTGACAGTATTCGTTACGCCTTTTAAGTAAGATCTAATCTCCTGACCTAATTGCACACCAGACTGTCAGTTTTAATTGATGCAAAGGTGACTGATGAATTATTTGAGGGCTTTCCATTGCCCAGAACCAACTATTTTGCTTATTCACTTACAAATTCAAATGAAAATGTGCTTCATCACTCATTATGATTTTTTTTATAAAAATCTATGATGGGATGGGTTGTCATGTTTTAGCGATTTAAGCACGTTGGCTTACCGAATATTTTTCCATACTAAATTTGCCACGTCTCTGCTTCACAACTGCCAAATATGAACTGTTAAGACTAATGTTTACCAAAATGGTGGCAAAGCAAAGTAGTACACGTTGCCGGCAGACACCTTGTATTTGTTTTGTTTTAAGTTTAATTGTTAATTTATTTTAATTGACCAGTAAAAATTATTTTTAGTATATAAAGAAATAAAAATATTTCATTTGAGTTTTCATCGACAGAAGCCAAACAGAATGTATTTTAGAAACCAGCTTAGAATTTTCATTTTTACGAGGGTTGCCTTTTATGGTTTGGGATTTGGCAACACTAGTGTTTCAATCTGACAACTGACAGCTCTATCGTAAAGTTTGACATTTTCTAAGTTATACGTACTCAGAACATGCAAGCGCTATTTGTGTTGTTCACAGTAACTTAAATGATTCAACTCGATCCAAAAATGGAATTAAATCGTGAACATTTTCGTGCAATTATTTTTTACAACTTTCGACGTGGATTAACTAAGCAACAGTGCATGGATGAACTAAATTCTGTTTTTGGCGATGAAGGACCAGTGTTAATCGATGATAGGGTTAAATCAATCGTGATCGTAGTTCACTCGATGACATATTTCGTGAAGGTAGTGCAAAATCAGTCTTTGTTCCGAAAACTATTGATGCTGTGCATAAACTGATATTGGAAGATCGCCACGTGACCTATCGTGAGATTGAGACAGCCTTAGGCATTAGTGGGACCAGCATGCATTCAATATTGCATGAACATTTGACTGTCAAAACAAGATTTTTAGGTTGAATTCCACACAATTTGTCAATCGCTCAAAAAAAGGCTCGTGTCGATAAGTCGAAAGAAATGCTCAGGAAATACGATCGCGGTGCTTCAAATTACGTCTATGATATCGTGACAGGTGATGAATCCCGGATTTACGCGTATGAGCCCGAAAGTAAACAGCAGTCGACTGTATGGGTGTTTTAACTTCTAAGCAAACAATCGCCAGTTTTTTCAGAAAACTGTACATGTCGCACTTTAATAACGCAGAACAGTCAATTTTGAGTGATACACAACCATTTGTTTGCCAGTTGTGTTCCAAGGAATCTGGAAAACCAACCGCCGAAGATAGATCACTCTTCACCACGACAATGCGAGCTCCCACACATCGGCTCAAACAGCTGCATTTTTAAGCACCCAAGACATCAATTTGATGAGTCATCCGCCATATAGTCCTGACTTGGCAACGAATGACTTTTTTTTTATTCCGGCTTGTAAAATACAAACTTAGAGGTCAATGTTTTTCGACACCTTAAAAAGTGGTTGCTGTATTCAGAATGCATGTTTTGGAGATACCTTAATCAGAGTGGCAAAAGTGCTTTGATATTTGTTTCAAACGCATGCAAAAGTGTATAGATCTTCATGGGGAGTATTTTGAAAAACAATAAAGTGATTTTCGATGAATCATATTTGTTTATATTCTCTGATCTCGAAATATAAAATGCAACCATCGTAACACTCTTTAGCCAGTTGTTTGCTTTTTTATCTAAATGTAAAAATAATTTTCTTTTCCAAAACTTAAAGTCTTTAAAAAAATAAATATTTTTTACATGTTTTTCGGAACTCAATAATAATAAAAGTTTTGGGCTTTTAAAGTTTCTTAAACGTCAAATAAGTCCTTGTACTGCATCCTCTTTAACACATTAATTTTTTAACGTAATTTCAAAACAATAACACTTTTAAGCTGGCAATTAAAACTTCTGTGTAATTTGCTGCAATATTTAAAATTAAAGTTATTAATGTATTTCATTTAATATAAATTTTTCTTTAACAATTTAATTTCCCTCTATCATACATTGAGCATATCTTTAACAATTTTAATTTAACCAAGAAAAAAGAAAGAATAAAAAAAACTCTTGCACTTAATTAACAGTTTTAACCCATTAAATAATTGATAAAAACTTTATCCTTATTTTAAGGCTGTTAAAGGGAGGGTGAGTATTTGTTAAACTTATAAAATACTTAAACAATATACCTTTTATAACTTTTTTTATCTTATATCTGCCTCCACAGCGTTGTTGTTAGTTATAATTACTATGTCTACAATAGCGTTAACTTTGACTGCGGCAAGAAAAAATACATAAAATTATACCTCATTCACCATAAGTGTATGATGTAATTAACATTTATATTAAATAAAATTGGGTTGAAATATATATGAAATTATGAAAGTTAATTCAATTAATTTAAACAATGAAGATTGTTTTTTTATACCCTTCACATTAGTGATAAGAGTATATATAAGTTTGTCATTCCGTTTGTAATTTCTTTAGTATTTATTCGCGACCCCATTAGGTATATACTTTTTTGATCCTTATAGATAGAAAAGTGATGCCCGTTAGTTTGTTAAGCCAGCAACCACTACTACCTCTGTTTATTTTTCTAAAATTTGTACTCAAAAATCTCTACAACTGCCCCTACATTGGTGCAATATAAGACTAGTTCCCATTAATTTGTTCTCACAAACATTTTTGTGGAACATACTTATACCCTATCTCCGCCCCCTATCAGGGTTGCCATACAAAGTTTAATTTTTTAAAATTTTTTTAAACCACTTCCACAGCATTCGAGGTGCTCCTACAAAGGTCAGAAACACCGACCCCAACTTATTTTTCCTCCCAAACATTTTTATAAAACATTCGTATCCCCTACCCCCAGCCCCGAACACGGTTGCCATATAAAACTTGGAAAAATTAGGGTAAAAACCCTAGAAATAACATGTATCACAAAACCCTTATAGATAGTTTTCCCTCCCAAACATATTACTAGAAAATACTAATACCCTATTCCATCGCCTAAAAGGGGCTCCCATTCAAAGTTTGGGGAAGTGTAGTAGGTCCATACCTGCAGCTTCCAGGGTGTTCGTGGATAGGTCAAATGCAGGACTGAGCCTCACTCATTTTTCTTTGCAAACATGAGGAAGTTGCCATACAAAATTTGAAAAAAATAGTACTGATTGAATGGTACTCAGAGAAAGAAGCCCGTATTGTTATATAGCTCTACGGCGTAGGTTGAAATAAGGTTTAGCATATTAGATAAAAGTCCCAAGAGCGAGATTTACCCTCGCCTCCCCGACAACAAAACTATCATACGGGCGAAGGTCATGGTATATTCGTCTTGGCTCACGGCACACGCAGGTTGAACGAACGTGAACATTTGTATAAATTGCCAAACTTTGTTAGGACCAGTTATATATGGGGGTACTTAATCTAACGCAGGGTTGCAAAGCAAGAAGATAATAATTTTTAACTCGGAATATGGTGTCTGGACATTGTGACGTAATCACGAATGAAAAGGTGAATAACGCTGCGATTAAGCTGCAGACAGGCCAAGTTAAAAGAAAGAAACGTCCAGAAAGAACTGTGGAACGATAAGAAAGATTCAAGAGTGATTAAAATTCTCTTGGCGTTCCGAACGAATATAAAACTTGCATATTTCCAAAGCTAAGGAAATCTGAATAAGGCAACGCAACGGAGTTGCGGAGAACAGCATTTGTAGAGCATGCAGGGAGGACATTGGATCGATTGAGCATTTTCTGTTTCACTGCCAAGCTGTTGTACAGAACAGAGCCTAAAGCTTGGGGTCTGATGTTATACCAGGAAAAGCTCACTTGGAAGATTTAAATTGTAAAATGTTATAACATTCGTTCGAAAAATTGAATTTAGGTAAACGTCTCTCCCAAAATTTAGATTTCCACTGCTTGGAACTAACAACAGGCTGATCACTGGCTTGAGTGGATACCTTGCGAGACTGGAAGCTTTTTTTAAGGCGTCCTCTTTTTAATATCACAGACATTTTTAATTTGTAAAATTATGTACCACAACATCCTTATTTTATAAGAGTAGAAGCACTACATTAATGTGGAGAGCTGATGATTAGCGCTTGTTTGTTTAATTACACAAACAACAATATGGAATTAATATTATCTGAAACTGCACATATACAGGAACAAATGCGATAGTATAATTGTGCCTATCCCTGCTCTAAGTGGTTATATATTGAATTATTATTTTATTATTTTTGATCGTTGCTTTATGTCTTGAAATGAGTCTTAGATAAGCATAAAAAGCCTTATACGACACACTATTCAGTTAAATATTCCAAAAATTTTTTATCCCACATAATTAAAAAAAACTTTCAACTGCTCTAAAAAGGTTGATAACAGTGTGCATCAGTGAAAAAGAGTTAGAAAATTATAGTCGGCCAAGCCGGCCATATTTTACCCTACATTACATTTGTATGGAGGCCTTATAAAAAAATATACCGATTTGTATTCAGTAGTAGCACAAATACAGGGTGTCTACTTGCAAGGTATACTACTTTGTTTTTCCGCCATTTTGGTACACATTAGCCTTGACAGTTAATATCTGGCAGCCGTGAAGTAGAGACGTGGAAAATCTATTTAAGAAAAAACTGTAAACTAACGTGTTTTAATCCATTAAACATTTTATCAAAATGAATCATCGATTATTGCGACGGTTTTCATAAAAACATCATAATGATTGACGAATCACATTTTCATTTAAATGGATAAGTGAATAAACAGAACAGTCAGTTCTGGGCAAATGAAAACCCTCAAGTTATTTATCAGTCATCATTGCATCTCCTACTTTTGTCAGGAGGAATCATTGGGCCTTACTTTTTTGAAGCTGAAAACGGCGTTACTCAATAGAAAGCGCTATCGTGATATGATCGAAAACTTTTTAATGCCACAACTGCAAGCTTTGAGTTTGGTTAACATGTGATATTAACAAGATGGTGCCAAATCGTATACAGCCAGGATATCAATGATATTACTGCGAGACCTTATTTTTCGCAACAAGTTTTTTCAAGAAATGGTGATGTTGATTGGCCTGCACGGTCGCCTGATTGAACTCATCCGGACTTCCTTTTCTGGGGATATCTAAAGAGTAGGGTTAATGCAAACAAAGCAGAAGCGCTGGAGCAACTCAAACAAAATATTTGTGATGAAATTAATAAAATACCGCGTGAAATGTGTGAGTATATAATGGAAAATGTGCCCAAAAAGGCTCGCGTTTGTGAGGGTAACAGAGGCGGACATTTATCTGATATTGTGTTTCATGCATAATTGCCGACATTAAATAAAATATTTATCAATATAAGATCAATTCTCTTTCATTTAATCAAAAGTTATAAGCAATCAACTATGTATATCTTGCTGGCGGGCACCCTGTATTACCTTGTGTAAAAAATTTTAAAAAGTGTAGTAATTTTTGTTCTATTTTTAGCCCAAAATGCTTAATCCGGGAGAACACTTGTATGGAGGCTATGCTTAAAAATAAGCCGATAATTATCAAAAAAAAAAAGGCTTCATGCCGTTGTCAAAAGTTTTATTTGAACTAAATTTTATTAAAATATCTTCAAAATTGCCACCTGTACTTAGATTGGTGTGGTTGGTGTCCTTTTCCTTTTTTTGGGCATCGAAACTTTGGGAAAATCAAGGGACTCCTCAAAAAGTGGTGCTATCAGTTATTGTTCGAAAGCAATATTGTACATAAGACTCCGTTTAAAAAATTATGTTACATTTTGTGGAAAAACAATTTTTTCTTGGACTTTTTTAATATTAAATTTGTTGTTTCAAAAAAAGTAAAAAAAAGTTTAATAACGAAACTTCGGATGCCTTCTTTGCGATTGCCTGCCTTAGCTATCAGGAGGCTTAAATCACAGGCAGTTGCTTACTAGACGACCTAAGCGTGGTGGTTTTGTCATGTTAAAACAAGATAACTCCAAACTCCATTTGGTAGCTTGCAATTTAAGCAAACTATCATGTAAACCAACCAGGCAAAGGTTAAGTTTTTTTCTTATTTTCTTTGTCTCAAACTTTTGTTTTGTTACTAAAGCACCCTTGTGTTGCATTTTTTTTAACAGCAAATTGTATTAAAAGTTTAATCTTATTCAAAATTTATTTTCTTTTTGCATTTGTCTCTCTCTCTTTCTCTCTGTCTCTCATGTAATTTATATTTTTTTTCCAAATAAATAAACTTTTTATTTAATTTGAATTATATCTTTCAATTCTTGCACGTGTAAGAAAATTATTGTAAAATTCATAATAATATTGTGAGAGCATGTGGGTTTTTACTTGTAAATGTTTTCCTTAAGTGTAGCAGGTGTTTTTATCTAGAATTTATTAATGTAAATTTTTGTGTTGTTAAATATTTATTGTATTCAGTCATTTTCATTTATTAATGTAACGAACATATTGTTGTTTGCATTTTGAACTAAGGCAAGTGGAAAATGTTATTTTTCTAAAGAAATAAATTATTTATATTTTGTTTTTTGATTTTTTTATCAAGATTTCAAAAAAGAAATTTTTAAAGTCATAAACTAGGGAATTCAATAAATTATAAGGTTCTTTGTTTAAATTTTTTTTTGAAATATTAAATTTGTGTGTGTTTCCGCGTTTAAAAATTGTTGAAAATAATGTACTTAAAGATATTCTAAAGAGATTTCAGGATATGCCACTACCGACGTTTGCTGTTTGAATTGACATTTGAGAAGATTAGAATGACATTTTTTTAAGCGACAACATGTTGACATTGTATTTCATGCAACTTTCTTTAAATATTTAAGGGAAAGTTATTTAAAACTTCTTCTCACTTTTGAGAAAATTTTTTATTATTATTATTATTATTATTATTATTATTATTATTATTATTATTATTATTATTATTATTATTATTATTATTATTATTATTATTATTATTATTATTATTATTATTTATTAATAGGATTGAAAATTCTGAAATACAAATCAGTTACTCAGTAAAGCATATAACGATAATTTTTTATAAAGTACATATGTTTGTTTGAATAAATATGTTTTAAATAAATTTACATATTTTGTGTTTAATTAGAATAAGATAAACACTTCAAAAATGTTTCTTATTCTCAAAAGAAATTATAAAAAGAGAGAGAAAGCGATAATATTTTAAGTGACATCAACGCTAAATTATGAACTGATTGTCGTAATTTTTTTGCAATAACCTCTTCTTTTTATACCCTTCACATAGTGATAAGGGTATATATCACTTTGTCATTCCGTTTGTAATTTCTTTATTATTCATTTGCGACCCCATAAAGTATATATATTCTGGATCCTTATAGATAGGGAAGTTGATATAGCCATGTCCGTCTGTCTGTCTGTCTGTCTGTCTGTCTGTCCGTCCGTCTGTCCGTCTGTTAAAATCAAGTTTCCGGAGTTAAATAAAAAGACACAGACCAGTTAATGGTGTCAAACGATCAGAAATATCCCGCTAACAATCGCTATTTAAAATCAGCAAAATCGGTTTACTATTGACCGAGATATAAGCGAAAACCCAAAGTAACCCATTTTTTTTAGGACAAAATCCGTGCGTATATCCCAATATATCTCAGTAAGTATAGTCACCCTTGCCAAAAAACTTGGCACGGATACTCCTAAGGAAGGGGCCTAAATAATGGGAAAAGTTTTTTTCAGATAGGACCAGAGTAAGAGGTATTTTTCCTACATTTGCACAAATTTGGTGAAATATTTTATGCGCTAAATTTCGTAAACTATAATAGCTATCGACTTAAAATGTTCTACAAAAAGTAATTGTACGCTAAGAACTACACTTTAAAGAAAAAAATTTTTGAGTGGGGGCAAAAAAAGGGGTAGCTCCCATACAAATTAACGATTTGTATGAAATTTTCGATACGTTATATCTCGGAAACTATAACAGATATCGAAATGAAATGTTCTAAAAAAAGTAATTGGGTGACAAGGGCTACACTTTAGAAAAAAATTTTTTTGAGTGGGGGCAGAAAAAGGGGTAGCTCCCATACAAATTAACAATTTTTATGAAATTTTCGATACGCAATAACTCGGAAACTATAACAGATATGAAAATTAAATGGTCTACAAAAAGTAGTTGGACAACAAGGCCTACGTTTGAAGGAAAAATTTTTTGGGTAGGGGCAGGGAAAGGGTTAGCACCCATACAAATTAAAAATTTTTATGAAATTTTCGATACGCTACTTTTGAATAACTGTTACTCAAAATATTCTACAAAAATCAAACAACTCATACATTTTGGAGAAAAAGTTGGGGGGAACAGGGGGACCAGAAGATCCCATAACATTTAACAACTTTTATTAACCTTTTAATATGAATAATGTCGAAAACTTTTAAAACTCTTGACCTAAAACCTTGTTCATATATTTCTATTATCCAAACGAACGTTAAAATTTTGTAAAGTTTTCTGTGGGCTTTAAAACTCACACAAGGGTTTTTATTATATTATTTGCAGTACAAGATAACTCGGCTGGGTATATTAAAATACCAATGTGAAGGGTATATAAGATTCGACACAGCCGAATATAGCACTCTTATTTTGTTTTGATGAAAAATTGGGTGGTTTTGGCGGGATAGCTGAATGTAATCTGGAGTTTAGAACTTATTAATCTGGTTGCAAAAAGTTCTCCAACTCAACTGGGGGATATTCACGCAGATGTCATATGAACATGAAAAAATTTTGGGGAATACAGAAAGTAGTAGTAACTACATGATCCTAAACCAAAGTTCCTAGTGAAGCCGGGTATAAATATGTAGAAATACGAACGTAAAAAGAGGGTCTTTGCTCAGGCCATAGGACCTACATAATCTCTACGAATTGAAGGTGGTATCAAAGCTCTGATCTTCTTTCGAAAGCTGGGAATCAATGAGTCCTATAATATGACCTCTGATCTCTTCATTTTCTAACAGACTGAGAGCCAGTTGAATATTTTAGTTGATAACAAAATGGTGTTCGAGGCAATCTTAAAAATCCCACATGCTATACAATCGTCGAGGCGCGAAAAGAACCAATTGGTAAGCCATGTGCAGTGAGAGAGATGCGCATTTGCTGATTTCGTAGACACAGGGGTATTGAGATCTGACATGTATGCAAAACAAGGGGTCCATCTGCCTTAAAAAAAGGAAAATGGACGTTCAGTCTCCATTTCCTTCCTATAATAGAAGTATAGACTTTTCTTTTGGGTACATTTATGTAGAGACTCCGCGATTATGTGTCCATATTATAACCTAAGACAAAATGAAATGAAATAAAATAAAATAAAATAAAATAAAATAAAATAAAATAAAATAAAATAAAATAAAATAAAATAAAATAAAATAAAATAAAGTAAAATAAAATAAAATAAAATAAAATGAAATAAAATAAAATAAAATAAAATAAAATAAAATAAAATAAAATAAAATAAAATAAAATAAAAAAAATAAAATAAAATAAAATAAAATAAAATAAAATAAAAGTAAAATAAAAAAAAATAAAATAAAATAAAATAAATTAAAATAAAATAAATTAAAATAAAATAAAATAAAATAAAAAAAAATAAAATAAAATAAATTAAAATAAAATAAAATAAATTAAAATAAAATAAAATAAAATAAAACAAAAAAAAATAAAATAAAATAAAATAAAATAAAATAAAATAAAATAAAATAAAATAAATTAAAATAAAATAAAATAAAATAAAATAAAATAAAATAAAATAAAATTAAATTAAATTAAATAAAAAAAAAATAAAAAACTTTACGTTAAATTTCCATACATAATTATTTAATACCTCCCAGCTCTGATGTCAAACTTTTAATTATATTTGTTTTAGCATTGTACCTCTTTAAGATGTACAGAGTTATTTTATAAATCCTTTGCTAATCCTTTTGTTCAATTAATATGATTATTGCTTTGCTGTTGTTTGATTTTCTAATTTGGATTATTGTTTTTCTCCTTGTGTTTACATTCTAATCCTTGGAGCTAAAATAATTTCCTTTTCAACGCTTTTACTTTTGAATGGTGCTTGTTTCCACGCAAAAGGGATTTAGTTGCTTCTGGCACTTCACTCGTATGTACTTTTTGCCTTCTGTTAGTGATGACGAAGTGAAATATCGATTGGGCTTCAATATTTTTGTACTTATGGACATTTACTTTTATTTTCATAGTTAGTTTTGTTGTTGGTTTGAAATCTCTTTAGAAGTGCTTAAGTAAAATACCATTTTGTAAACAATTTTTTTCGTTCTTATTTTATTAAATTTATAATATTTAACATACGTTAGTAAAAAGGCTATAATATACCTACATATATATCAAACATAAATTATTTTAACAAAAAAAAAAATATTTCTTAAGACACAAAAAATATATTTTATTTTTCCCTTTTTCACATTTTCTGTATTTTAATGTAATTTTGTTAAATGCCCTCCAGACTATGTCACTTTTGTTCATAAAAATAATTTTTATATATTTTTTGCTTTTTTAACACATTTTGCATTTATTTATTTTTATTATTTTTTTTTAAGAAAATAGGAAGTTGATAAATTGAATTATTAGCGTGATCTTTGTGTTTAAACTTTATGTAAAATACATCGTGCATGATGATGGCTAATAGCGATGTATGTTCAACTTTTTTGATATGCATATATGTATGTGTTTGTGTGTGTGAGGGAGCGACTAAATGCTTTTACCTACCCAGCATTTTTAGAAGAATGGCAAAAGATATGGTTATATATTTGTAGATAAATGTTCTCCATGCATTTCTATTTTCTTAGACTTGGTCTTTTACCGTGCGCCTCGGTCTTTCCTGATCATGTTTTTCTTCATATAGATCATCAGATGCCTATGGAGCTTTAGTACCTTAGTTAATGTTCTCGATGTGCCCCGCCCATCATAATCGTTTTAGGTTTCGGTCGAAGAAAATCTCATACAGCTTTTGGTTAGTTTCCCTTTACGCATTTGGGACCATCAATTTTGCGACATGTTTTTCTCATAAAAACGACAAAATTATAGGTACTTTCCGACAATATCCGCCAGTTGGATAGAGGCACCTTTCTTTTAGATATTTTCAATTCGTGGCCTTTTTCCTTTTTGATAGGGTAATACAAGGGAGGCAAAAAGAAATCTTTTGAAAGATGCTCTTAGTTTTGCAAATGGGAGCCGATATCAAAATTGTTTTGACATTTGTTAACTAGGCAGATGTAGAATACAAGTGAACAAGCCATGGAGCGATACGCTCCCCAAGGACGCTGAATAATCGTGTCTATTTTTGGCATAACAATTCCTCTGTGGTTTTGGCGCTGCACGAATTCCGTTACCGATACCCCGGTCGTCCGGCACCGGCTGCGCAAACACTGCGCCATTTGGCCACCAATCTTAAAGAGTATGGGACCACACGAGACGCTGCCAAGAGTGGCCGGCACAGGAGCACCCGTTCCGACGATAATATTGCCGCCGTTGGCGAGGATGTCGAGCTGTCGCCAGAAACATCGACCAGACGCTGGGCCTCGCAGTTAGCTATAACCCGGTCGTCCCTAAGGCGAATTTCAGTCAAAGACCTGCGCATACTTCCGCACAAAGTCCATTCCGTGCATCAGCTGCTGCCGGTCGACCGCCAAACGCGTGTAACCTTCGCCCAAGCAATCCTTAATGTCGAGGCCGAAGTGGACGATTTTTTGACCAAAATCATAACGAGCGTTGAGGCTCATTTCACCTCAGTGAATACGCGAACAAGCCAAACTATCGCTTCTGGGGCACCGAAAATCCACGAGTGATGCGCGAGGTGCCATTATACCCGTTTAAAGTGACTGCATGGTACGCTGTTCACGCTGGAAAGGTCATCGGGCCATTTTTTTCGAGGACACCGCTGGTCAAACGACAAAAGTGGACGGTGCACGCTATAGGGCCATGTTAGCCGAGTATTTTCTCCTACAATTGAACGAATTAGGACTTTGGGACATGTGGGTCTAATAGGACGGAGCAACGGCACACACTGTGTGAGCCACAACCGATATCTGAAGGCGGCGTTCCCGGGTTGCCTCATCTCTCGTTTTGGGCATTTACATTTGTGTATTTGCGCTTAAAGAGGGCGTTTAAATAATATTTCTTTTCGAAAGTAAATCGTGTTTTTCGCATTTAATTTTGTGACTATTTTACACCAGTTCCTAAAAAGTTTTAACACTTTCTTAGACATAAAAAATTTCTTGAAATTTTCTAACCTTTTGCTGGAAAATTTTACCCATGCGCTAGGTCAGGTAAGGTTACAAATGTGGCGACAGAAGACTGTCACTACCCACAGCGTATAGACTTCTTGTGAGTCCCTGCGAAAACAAGAAAACTACAACAGGTATTTATTAAGCATTAAAATTCTTTGGTTTATTTATAAAATATGTATTTTAAATTTTTAAGTAGAGGTCGGTGGCTATGGGAAAGTAGTAGGGCGTTTTACCCTATTTTTTTAAATTTTGTATGGCTACCCTGATAGGGGCTGGAGAGAGGGGGTGTGTTCCTCAAAAATATTTGGGAGGAAAAATTAATTGGGGTCGGTCTTAGATTTGACCTTTTTAGCAGCACCCTGGAAGCTGTGGGAGCGATTTAAAAAAATTTAAAATGAATTAAACTTTGTATGGCAACCCTGCAAGGAGGTAGAGGTAGGGTATAAGTATGTTACACAAAAATGTTTGTGAGACCAAATTAATGAAAACCGGTCTCATATTGTACCCGTGAAGGGGCACCTCCGGGGCAGTTATAGAGGTTTTTATTTACAAATTTGAGAGAAATAAACAGAGGTAGTCGTGGCTGCTGGCTTATAGGTCTGTCAGTTATTGTGCCAATTTTACTGAATTCCAATAGCAAAATTTTCGCAAATATACCTGTTGTTTTGGTACCAAAAACAGTTCCGATAATTATCAAGGGGCTTTAAAAACTTAGCTTCAATGGATAAATGGACTAACATCGCTAGGTCAACTTTCCCATAAGGATAAGGAAAGTATATACTTTATGGGGTCGCAAATTTAATATTCATTTGAAATAGACGAAATACCTACCGATTATTAATGTATTTTGTATTTTAAATGAAAGTTACTTAAATACTGTTATTGGATTTGGTACTGTAAATACTCGATTTTAAACTATTTTGTATTTTAGATACTAGAGGAACAAGAATTTTGTATTTTGTATTATAATTAAAGCAAATTATGTATTTTGCCCAACTCTGCTTATGCACCCCATACCCTTGATGAATACAATGATATCCTTAATGTACAAGTGAAGATCTTATCAAGCCTATCGTGAAAGTATCCCTCTAACCATCTTTTTTAAGGCATTCGCTTACTTGGGCAACGACTTACCTGCATAGATCAAGAGTATACGTATCATATTTACTACTTCTTAGTACTACGTAAAAGTCCCAATTGTGTCTTTTAGATTTAGTTTGCTTTCATTAAGAAGTAGGTGCGAAAGAAACAAAGTCAAGGAAATTCGGCTGAACATATGAATACTCCATACACTATTTGCGCCATCAGACATGCTGGGTAAAAAATTGTTCAGTAGGTGTCTGGCATAGTTTAAGGCTTAAAATGTAAAAGTGAACATAAATCATATTAAAGAACAATGAAAAGTGTTATTTCAACAAGAATGTATTTGTTTGGGTAGTGTGACTGTGTATGTTTGTGTGTCTGGAATAATGCTTTAATGCATGCCTTTGGCATTTCGTTTTTATATAAAATTTCCGCCTATAGGGTTTATTTATTTTATTGAAACACTGACGGCCTAGTTAAAAGACAATTTTCGAATTTAATAAATTTAAGGCGAATAAATACTTTTTTTGTAGCTATTTTGCAAAAAAATAAATTTTATTTATACGTTTTATTTTAAAGTATAATAAACGGAATATATTTTTAACAGCAACTGATATCGTATTTCAAGAAAAAGTTACTATAAATCAAACAATTGCGTTTTAACTTAAAAAAATGTGATAGTAACAACCATTTAGTGTTCGAAGGTAAAAAGAAGGAGAACCAGAGAAGGCCTAAAGCCATCTAAGCCAGTGTTCGGCCTACTGTTCGTACCTTGCAATGGGAAATTTGGTTACACCTCTTTCCTGAGACTCAGCTGGTAAAACAGTGGACATAAAATTTTGAAGACTGGCTTGTGGAAAAGCTAGGTAGTGGCACAAAAAAAGCTATGGCGATTTGATAATCCTCCCTGTATGCCCTGCAATTACTATTCTTCAAAAGGCACGCTTTTCGGTTTAAATGACTTTTCAGTAACTAAGCATCTTTAGTGTGGTTTTCTTAACTTCAGAATTTATATAGTTTTACCCTCATACCAGCCGCTTCAAATGAATTCTTATAATTATGCCAATTGTTTCAAAGAACCCCCAAGGAAATTTTATTTAACTCGGCTTTCCTTGCAACGGGGGTGTTAAAATTCCTCAGGCCAACTGCTTCAAATTCTGAATTATTCTCGATTAGTTTGCGATTGGCCAGACATATTTGGCCATATTCCGATTAATATTAAATTATTTTTCCCTACAACACTACTACTCTTGGGTACAACTGCTTTTACCGATCTTTGGCTATCCGTACAGATATTTGCTAGGACCTCTAATTGCAGGACTGTGTTATTACAAGGGAACTAAAAGTAAGGATAATATGTCGCAATCTTTACCAAAAGGCGTAATCCCCTTTTTCTCTCTGCCAGAATCATCCATGTAACATATTTCTTTAGGCAAAGAGTCCATTTCAACCAGGAAAATTTATCTGCTATCAGTTCTTTTGGATACAGTTAGTCTTTATTTTCACTTAAGATATATGGGCGGCCGGACAGTTTCCCTATTTTCCTATAATCCCCAGGTTTTGCCAAAATGAATTGATGGTTGGATTTAAAACTTTCATTAAGCAAGCCCCACCATTGTTTATAGGAGATTTGCTGTAAGCGCTGTCTCGAAGCATATGTTTATTTCAATTAAGTCAATCTTTAAAATTATCTTGGATATCCTTGCTTGAGTGCTCCTGTTTTTCTTTGAAAGTGGTAAATGTTCCACTTTTTTACCAATTATATTACAGATGCAACATTAAGCATTGACTTAGCAACGCTTTTGTAGAATCAGTGTGTCATCTTTGGACAAAGTCAATACTTATTAAGTTTTGTAGTTCCTATGAGTAACAGAGAGCCACATGGATAAAGTGAATAGCTTTCCTTCAAAGCACCAAACATCAGTGAGCCTTTTCTTTTTGTTCTTTAAATTATGCTTTCAGCTTAAATTTTGATTCAGGCTGGCTTCTAGGTATTAAACCATTGTCTTACCCAAACGTGGCACCTCCTAATACGTGGCTTTAGTTTTCTTGGCGAAAAGACAAAATACACCCTGAAAAGAACGAAGTAGATGTTCTTGCACTCCTCGGCAACCCGGACCATTGCGCCATTTCCGACTCCTTTTCCTTCTCCGAACTTTGCAAAGCTTCGCGGACAGTGTTAAATTTTTTTTTCTTATTGTAAGGCTCGTTGGGCAGATCTCAACCAGTTTTTATGGAAATTTAACTGAAAATTTTGTTTGCTGGACGAGGATGTCAGTGCATTGGCGTAAATGGTGGAAAGTATTATTTTACTGAGAATGATAGCCTTTATTCCGGTTAAAAGGCACTCCAGTAGATCTGGACAGGAATCATGGTTTAAGAAGACTTTAAAAACTGCAGTCAGGGCCAGAGAGAAAAAATTCAGCATTTGGCGTGCTTACAAGAACGCCGTTACTGATTCGCTATGAAAACAGGCGAGATCTTCGTGTGCCAAAGTACTCAGACATAATAAAGCTCTGTTTGAACAGCGTTTGCATGCTAAGATTCTTGATTTCCCATCAGGCAACAAGAGCTTTTGGTTATTTGTAAAAATAGTAAGGGATAACGCTGGTTCTTTAATGCCTGCTCTATTAAGAAATGACACATTAGTCACTGACCCGGTTGATAAGGCTAACCTCTTGACAGAGATATTTTCAGGGACTCACAGTTGCCGAAAAGCAATTAACCACTGCCTGAACTGGAAAGAGTGTCTGGGACTATATCTGACATATTCTCTCAACCTCGTGCAGTTAAAAGCGTTTTATTGAATCTCAACATTAGTAAGACTCCTGGGCCGGATGGTATACCAGCACAGGTCTTAAAGCAATGTTCTTTGACGCTGGCGTGTCCATTAGCTAACCTTTTTAGCAATATATACAGTTCTGGGGAATATGCTGGAAAGTAGCTAATGTTTCGCTGACCTCCAAAAAGGGAAAGGCGGAAAACCCTGAAATTTACCGCTAAATAGCTATTGGTTCAACACTCTCCAAGGTTATGGAATGTATGGTTAATTATCACCTTGTTAAGTATTTAAAGTCTACTAGTTTAAATTTGCGAAGAGACCGCCACGATAGCTTTCGTAGAGGACGTTTTGCAGGGGACTTACTGGCCTCTTTAACAGAAAAATTATGCACCTTGATGCACCATTTTGGCGAAAGTAAGGTGGTTGCTCTAGATATTTTGAGGGAATTTGACAGAATCTGACATTGTGGAGTCGGTGAAAAATTTTCTTGATTTTGTTCCTTAAACCCGGAGTTTTTTCAGAATGCTTGTCTTTCAAGAAGAGCACACCTATTTGTAGTCGGCTGGCCAAAAAATCGAGAAAATTCGTTTTTTAGTCGCACGGTGCGTATGTGGAATAAACTTCTATCCCCTGATTACTTGTTATTAAAAAGAATTAAAGTACTTTAAGTGGTTCAAATTCTCTATTAGACGTTGTAGGCTTGTGCATGAAATTTAATGCCCGTTGTTTTAATGCTTAAAGAAGATAAGATTTTTTATGCAAAAAAAACTAAAATTTATATGCAGCTTATGCAATGTGTTCTTGCCTTTATAGTTTGAAAATTTAAAATAAATTTTTAAGAATATGAAATTCATGCATTTTTATAACAGAGAAACTCTAAGATGTTCGTAAATATTAAACTTTAAATTTGTAGTAAATGTTACTAAGAACACAAATGAAAACGACTTCTGTTTTGCCACACTCACATTGCCTCCTAAATGCTTCACTTTTCTGCTGTTCTTGTCATTGTAGTTGTGTGTAAGTGAAACTTTAATACGCCTGTAACATTTGTGCAAGTGACATGTTGATCCTGGTGTTTGATTATTGTGTTTTAGCGCATTAATTAAAGTCTTCTACACTACCACACTGCCACTTCATTACTTTGTAGTTAATTTATGTAAAGACTCATGCAGATAAACCACTTTTGCTTTGTGCACACAGTGGGAACGAATAAAAAGTATTAAGATCAAATATTCATTCAACTGAATTTAGTCCTTATGGTGGTAAAAACGAAATATAAGATAAAATTTTACAAAAAATATATTTAAGAAACATTAAATTTCCAATATTTAAATATTTAAGAATTAGGAAATTAAGATCTAAAACATTGTAGTGAAAAGACTGGGTTGATATATCTCTTTGAAATTTAATTCTAAAAACGTGCTTTTAGATTTTTAAAAAATTTTCTCAAGTAAAGAAATATATCCCAGAGTGTGGTAGTAAAACTAAAATTTTCATTGTATCGAACATAACTGCTGCTGTTGGTGACTATGATTCCCAAACTTAAAAGTTTGGTGGCTGCATTTTTGCTCATTTGTTTTAATTTTCCTTAACTTTTTCTATTCCTTGACATGTAGTTTTTTTGAGGACTTCTTATGATCGAAATGGGTAATAAGAAACACAGTATCATCAGCAAACGCTTACGTATGCGATTGACAGTTTGGTGGCACGTCTGCTGATGATGTACTCTGGCACCAATTAGTGGAGGACAACTTTAAGGGTCCCCTTTTCGATCATGAACTGTCGGCCAGATACGTATTTTCTAAAAAATTATGAAGATTCATTGGCAAGTTTAAATTCAACTTATTTAACTTATATTTTACTGACTCGAAAGCTTGAGATTTTTCGATAAAAATCACGGACAAACATTTCTTCTTAAAGACTTTTCTTATAATCTTTATCAACACCTGGGTTTATTCGATGATATTATGTTGCCGCCTAAAGCCAAGTCAGTGATTGAAAATGCAGTTGTTGTCGCTCAAAGTCATAGTCTTAGTTCAAAGTAATTAATCGAATAACTTTAAATCAGCTTGTAATAAACTTAAAGTCTTTACCTTCAAAACATCCTTTCCAAGCCCGATAACCATCCTTACCATTTAAAATTTCTTAAAGCTTATTTTATCAAAACCAAGAGCAAGAGTATGAATCGTATTCCTATAGGTTGCCTTGCAATAACAGGCGGAGTAAATACGTTCTCTACAAAAAATATGAAAAGGCCATATGTTTTTGTCTTGAAAGTCTTGAAGGGTTAATTGCAAATCCTCGGGAAACCCCTCAGGTTTAGCAGTCGGGACAGTAAATTTTGAGGTTCCAAAATCTTATTTAAACTAAACCTTAAATTAGACTTGGCCAAGTGAGTGGTGACAAAGCTCACTTTATTTAGATGTATGGACTTAGACAAAAGAATAACTAGATTTTCGATAACGAAAAAGATTGAAAAAGGCATGTTTGACCGGTGTTTCGGTAATAAGAATACAAACAAAAGCTTAAAATATAGTTGCGATTTATTTTTATGCGCCGACTTCAAACAATTTCCATAAGTAAAAGAATATTGAGGCCCTATGAGCAGAAAGAAACAAAAGTGAGAGAAAACTAAGATTTGAAATTTATTGCACATAAAAATAGAACCAAACATTTTTGATGCTATTGGGCTTATCCCTTTTTAGCTTTGTGCCACTGTACGTTCACAATATCAAAATCGTTCACAATATCAAAAGTAACAACTAACGAGAGTGGTGAACAGCAAAAGTGATAGTACAAATGATTTTATCCTTTGCGTTGTTGTAGTCTTTTTTGTTTTTGTACGTAGTTCTAGCAACAATACTTGCTGCACGAAAATACTTAAACTTGTTGTATACTTGAGTATTTTAAAGGACAAACTCATTTTCGTTGTATCTCTTAATATGAAAGTCATAATCGTCAACTTTGTATTCGCTGTTACTTGACAGAGTTTTTTATTTAAGATTTTTTGCTCTCTTTTTCTTTTTGCCTACGGCTATATTCGTTCTGGCAAAAGTATGACAAATTACATTTGGCGGTTAGTTTAGCTCTGTTGGTTGTAATTTTTTTATAGTATTTTTTTACGTTCACTTTCTAAGGTATTTCTTCTTTACCAAGTTCATAAATGTTGGCATTTGACAGACTAAGGTTAAGTTATCTTCCGTACTCTCACACTGCGACCAAATACAAATGCAAACTGATTTTTTAACATCAAATTTTAAAAGTTGTTTAAAAACTTATTCACTGCAGACCTCTATTCTGTATTATTTCTAAACTACTTTTGTATTGTTATTGTTTTTGGTTGTATGTGAACTCATGTTTTTAGTAGCTGTTAACATACCGACTGATGATCTAGGTGTTAACGTAAAAGTTTGGTATCTATGTACGTACACAGAAAAAATTATTCCAAAAATTTTTTCAATTAACTCATTAATCAAAAAATTTTTAATTATTAAAAAAACATTTAATTGTTTCAATTAAAATTTTAATTGTTTCAGTTGTTTCTTCAAAAAAGCTGCAACTTCGCCTAAAGCTTTTTTTGTTTTTCCTTTGCTTGTGCAAAGCTCACCTCACGTTCTTTTACTGAGGTTGCATTTTTAAATGTAGAGGTAAATAAATAAAACTAAGTTTAACACTTTAAAAAATAGAATGCCTTGTTGGCTGAGGGGATAGAGCGTACGCCTAGCAAGCAAATGGCTCATGGTTCGAGTCGTTGTTGAGACTTGTAATGTATACTTAAATGTAAATTAAACATAATAAATACATTCATAAATAATTAAACTATATAAACATAAATAAATAGAAAAAAATATAAAAAAATAAAAAACCAAAAAAAGTTTTTATTTTTAGTATTTAATTTTAGATTTATATGTGTTTTGATTAAATCGATTAACTAATTTTTTAATTGAAAATTTTTAATTTAATTATTTAATTAAATATGCGAATTTTTTGATAGGTTCTAATCTAAACATTTTTTTAATCAAATTAACAAATTTTATAATTGAAAAGTATTTTAATTTTTTTCCGTGTACGTAAATGGCTGCGTGTGTTTTGATTAAATTTACAGAATCAAGTGTTGAATAGGAAACTGAGAGAATAATTTTGCTTTAACACATTCATAGTAATCCGAATTTATTTACTCAAATAGGCTTCCAGGCATTAATTAAAATTACTTTTCCATATACCTTACAAAACACTTTTTTATGGTGGCCAAAATGTGTGAATGCGAATATAAACATTTATAAATATAATGTATTTCATGTAAACAAAAATATAGTGCAGATTTGTTACTTATAAAATTTTAATTTTGTTTGAAAATACCAATTCTCCAATGGCCTTAACCCTCAATAGGTAAACAGCAATAAATTCACTTTGGACGCAAACTCGAAATATTAAAAGTATATTAAGTGACCATCCTAATTCTAATACTTATAATCTCTACACAAATATTTATGTATACTTTAGTGTTAACGTTTGTGGTCTTCGATTTTTATTTCTGGTTTACTTTTGAATTTATGTGTTTACATGTTAATACATGCATAAATATGTACGAATATCTTTTTATGGGTATGAAATTAGGTGTAAATGTTATATGCGTGTGGGCGATTTACCTTTCAGTTAATTATTTTGTAATTTATTATCATTTAAGTTTCGATAAGTTATCAGAATTGGTAATTGTTATTCTTTCCTCTGGTTTACTAAATCACAAGCAGCATAAATATATAATAGAATTTTCAAAATAGAAATAAATTTACGATTGGGATTATATGAGACTTTTTATACTCATGCAAATGCCTTTGAAAAACACTTATTGTTATAACTTGTAAGATTACTAAGTAACTGGTTTGTGTTTTTAAAGTGTATTTTGTTTTTTATTTATTGCTTTCAAATGTTAGAAAATATTAGGAAAACTATAATGCCATGGATAGCATGGATATATAAGTCTGGTGGCTTGGACTAACAGAAAATATTTATTGTAGCAGTAATTTAAGGATAATTTGGTTAAAACAACTTAATTTGAACAAACAATAGGTATTAAGCCGATTGCTGTTCATGGCCAATTTAATGCAGTAAATCAAATCAAGTACATTATTTAATTTAAGAATTTATTCAATTTATGTAATTCAGACATTGATCTATTAGGCAAATCTTATATGTATCTCAATGAAAAGTAATTATTTTGTGTAAAATTTTTTGTAAAACATTTACCTCGTGTTAATTAGATTTAAGATGTTGAAAATCCGTTATAAAAAAATTAAACCTTAGTCGAGGTTTTTAAGTAGAAACTTAATATGAGTTTTAAGCAATAAAACTGTACAAAATGAAAGCACTGTTTCAATTAGAGTTAGTAATCGCTATTAAACTCCCTATGAATGATATTACATTGGGAACAGAAGCTACTTCTCTGTTTGTTTAAAACCAGGCTATTACAAAAGATATTACTTTATTCACTTTTATTATCAAATAAGTTCTTCAATACAAACTAATTTATTTACAATTTCACTCATTTTATTTTATATTATTTTATTTTTTTTATTTTATTTTATTTTATTTTATTTTATTTTATTTTATTTTATTTTATTTTGTTTTATTTTATTTTATTTTATTTTATTTTATTTTATTTTATTTTATTTTATTTTATTTTATTTTATTTTATTTTATTTTATTTTATTTTATTTTATTTTATTTTATTTTATTTTATTTTATTTTATTTTATATTATTTTATTTTATTTTATTTTATTTTATTTTATTTTATTTTATTTTATTTTATTTTATTTTATTTTATTTTATTTTATTTTATTTTATTTTATTTTATTTTATTTTATTTTATTTTATTTTATTTTATTTTATTTTATTTTATTTTATTTTATTTTATTTTATTTTATATTATTTTATTTTATTTTATTTTATTTTATTTTATTTTATTTTATTTTATTTTATTTTATTTTATTTTATTTTATTTTATTTTATTTTATTTTATTTTATTTTTTTTATTTTATTTTATTTTATTTTATTTTATTTTATATTATTTTATTTTATTTTATTTTATTTTATTTTATTTTATTTTATTTTATTTTATTTTATTTTATTTTATTTTATTTTATTTTATTTTATTTTATTTTATTTTATTTTATTTTATTGTATTTTATTTTATTTTATTTTTTATTAATTTATTTATTTGAATGTTGCAAGGTCTGGACATTCAAGTAAAACGACTTAAGCTATATTTTAAAAAAATTTCATGTTAGATCTGTGCACTTTAAGATTCAAAGATAATTATCAGAATATGCTTTGCTGCTTTAGGTGTAAGTATTTGTTTTTAAATTGTATAAGTGAAACAAAATTTGTAGCAAATAAAAGTTCAATATTATTGAAGCTTTTGTTTAACAAATAAAAAAAATCCAAAAGTAAATTTAAAAAAAAGAAGTTAGAGCGCTATATGCGGCTATGCCGAATTACCCTTGACGAAATACCGTCACATTGGTCTTTTTGTTTACCCAGCCGAGTTACTTCATTTTGCAAATAATGCATTTCTTATAAAATTTGTTTATTTATATGGGGGTTTCCCCTACTCTTTCTCCTATCTAACTATTTTTTTACAAATATAAGAATTTTTGTAGCATTCCTTTTTGTAGAACATTCGAAGTCGATGTCTGTTATAGTTTCCCAGATATAGCATATCAACCATTAGAAAAAAATGATTGATTTGTAAAATGTAGGTCTTATTGTCTAATTACTTCTTGAAGAATCTTTTAATTCTATAGCTGTGATAGTTTCTCAGATTAAGCGCACAAAAGTTTTTCACAAATTTAGATTCCTATCTTCAAAGCATCCGTGCCAAGCTTTGTGGCAAGAGTGACTATATTTACTGAGTTATATAGGAATGTAGGCACGGATTTGCCCTAAAAAATGGGTTATTTTGGGTTTTTACTTATACATCGGTCAATAGGGAACCGATTTTGCTGATTTTAAAAAACCATTGCCTTAGGGATATTTCTGATTGTTTGGCATTAAAACGTTTTTTGAGTCCGGAAACTTGATTTCAACAGACATACACACGGACAGACAGACATGGCTATACTGATTTCCCGATCTATAAGGATTCAGAATATGTTTACCTTAGGGGCTGTAAATTGATAATAAAGAAAATACAAATGGAATGACAAACTGACATATACCGTTATCACTATGAGAAGGGTGTTACAATCACACAAGCATACACACAGTATGGCTCTTAAAACAATGGAAAACAAATTAAGCTAAGACCAGGTATGATACGATGTACATATACCATATGTATTGTCCCCGCAAGAGTGCTAACAGCGATAGTAAGCTATAAACTCTCAAACTCTTTTCATAAAAACAGTCTTGACTTTTTTTGTTTTGAATTGTCAAACGATTGCCAAAAATAAATACCAAACATACAACATACCTACATACAGAAACTTAATGGGTATTTATTCACCATCCAAATGTATGCTTAACAGCGTTGCCTGTTGTTTACATTTGTTACATTTTTGTATGGATTTAGTAACAATAAAACTGGGGCAACCACAGTATTTTGATTATGTCTAAGTTCGTGGTTGACCGATCTTGCTCAATTTAAATAGCGATCATATCTATGTTAGATCGGCAATATTTTTAGTTTCACTTAAGTAAACTTTAAAAGTTTTAGATTAAAAAAAAATATTTTAAAATATTTAAATTTTTTATCTGGCATAACGCTTCATAACAGGGTTTATTTTATGTACCCTAAAATAAGGTTAAAACGCCAAAACTCCAAAAATGTACCCGGAAATTTTTTTATTAAAATGTAGAATGCGTTTTTTATGTATTTTGGTTTATTTCAAAAACGTTTTCGCCTCATGCTTAAAAAGTTTACTGTTGTGACATTTTGTAAAATAAACATAAAAGTGTTTTCATGTATGTACATATTTACATCCTTGCAAATTACATTTCGCTTTTGTTTTTATTTAAACTTAATTTAAATTTTGTGTTATCTGCTTTATGAGATTAATGTATATTTAATGCAATCGCAAGGCGCCTGTTTTGCAGAATAAAACATAATGAAATAAAAATGAAAACTTTTTAATGTGACTAAAACTTTTACTCAACTTCCTCCACGATTCTCTTGAGCCAAAGATAAAGGGTATAACTTACTGGATTAAGCGATATTAGGGAAAAAGGGAAAATAACCTTTTCATATTTTTTTAACAATTTCACAAAAACGAAGCATTTTACAATGTTTTGTTTGTAAGTTTATAATTATATTTTTAACTTTTCTATTTTGCAAGGTTTTCACATAAACAAAAACCTCAACAAAAATAGAAAAAAAAATTAACAAAAATTGAATTGTGTTAGAAAGTTGAAAAAAACACAAAATGTTTAACAAAAGACAATATATTTGATTTCAATGCAAACCCAATTAAGGATAATCATAAAATAACAAAAATTTTATACATATTTTGGTAATAAAATAATTGTAAAAAAGCTAATTTACCTAAAAATATTTTGTGCACAATTTTATATCTCAATTCTTACTTTTTGGGGTTTTTGTTTTTCATTTAATAATAACACAAGTTTACAAATTCCGGTCAACTTTTGGAGCTGAGCCGATGAGAACAAATCTGAACGTTACTTGAGGCGCTGAATTCGAATCCGGTTTTTGTTTTTCAAGATTGGTTCTAGTTTTCATGCTCTTGCATCTTGGCTGCAATGCACTGTAATAACGGCAATCAGCTGTTGGCATCGGTGGAAACGCCAATTCAATTGTAAACTTAAAGTTATTTTTTGTTCCAAAACATGTGAAAATGGAAAGAAAAAAGGGCAAAGTTGATTCTAAGAGTTTTTGTTATGTTTGGGGATGTTATATTATCGGAAAAAGTGGAAGAAATATATCAAAAGCGCTGAGAGATGCATATTCTTATTATTTTAGTATCTGTGTGGAAAACACTCACAAGCCGTGGGCACCGAAATTATTTTGTAAAGCGTGAAGCACAAAACTGTACAACTGGTCACTTAGTCAAGAAGCATACTTTTTAGTTTTAATGCCAATATTATGGAGACAGCCGAAAAATCATGTAGATGATTGTTATTTTTGCTTGATGAGTGTGATCGGTTTTAATGCAAAAAAACTATCAAAGTATAAATATGCTAAAGTGTCATCAGTGTCAAAGCTACTTCCCCGTACGAACAATGACCCTTTGCCAATTTGCCCAGGTGTGAGTGCAAATGCTAGGTGAACTTTCAGTTTGTCACCGACGAACTGTTCGTCACCGACCGAAGATTTTAGCATGGAAGAAACACACATAATATCGCAAAGTATGTTTATGACTTGATTCGTGATTTAGATTTATCGAAACAAGAAGCACAATTGCTCGCGTCACGGTTGCAGGAGTGGAACTGTCTTCACACTAAAACAAAAATCACTTCCAATCATTTGGAAGCAAAAAGTGGGTTTATTTACTAAATCTTCTGTAGCTTTGTCATTTTTGCACCAATCTGGGTCTTGTTTAGCGAAAAATGTGCGTATTGAAATAAACTAATGTCTTGTGTAATAAAATAGCAAAATTTTTAATTGTCTGGTGTAAAAAAAATTAGTTGAAAAGAGCAAAATTTCAATATATCATAAAATGTTTCATGAATTTTGAAATTGTGTCCACTGTAACACAATCATTTCTTGACTAATCTTCACAAACGACCCATGGTTGTTTTAGCAATTTTATTATCTTTCAATAAAAAATAACAATTGCATAAACCGACGAATACTTTTGAAGATATTTGCATATAAGTAACATCATCTTTTTAAAAAACGCAAATAACGGTAATTATGCAATATCTCGAAAACTAAAACCAATCTGGAAAAACGGAACCCGGATTCGAATTCAGCGCTCCAAATAACTTTAGGAATAACTTGTAGTTGCTCAGCTCCAAAACCGTGTATACTTGTGTAATTAATGTTTGTAGACGAAAAGTAATTAGAATGTTGATTTATTGTGAGAAAGAAGGGAACTTGTGTAAAATGTTATTTATTAATGTTTATCAGTCCTTAATGGGAGAAATTGGGGATCATTCTTCATTTCGATTACGATTCCGCATGCAAATATAAAGAAGCATAATACTTAAGTACTTTTAAACGAAAAATTCAAAATATACTAAGAAAAATTTATTTGTGGCCAAACGAAGAAAATATTGATTCGAATCGAAATGCAAAATAGGGGTGTATTTTTTTTATTAAAAAAAAATTAAAAATAAACTTCCAAGCTCCTATCAAACAGAAGTTTTTTTCTTAAAATAAAAGAAAATTTAAATTAATTTAAAGTCGATAGTTGTAACAGTTTTCGAGAGATAGCATATTAAAAATTTCAATAAAAATTGGTTATTTGTATGGGGACTTTCCTTCCACCTGTTTCTATCCATCTATTTTTTTTAAATGTACGCATTTTACTGGCACTACTTTTTACCTGAATTCAATGTGATTGCTCTTATAATTTTCATGCATGATAAATTTCATAAAATAATGCAGTTGCCAATATTTTTGGTAGCAACTTTCATCAGCCATCCTGTGTAAGCGTCCAGAACATGTATACTTTATAAGATGGCAAATGGATATCTACGAAATTACACATGAAAGGGTAAACTGATATAAACCCTTATCAGTATGTGAACGATACAAAAGAAAGATGTTAACTCAAATGGTTGGCAACAGCCGCCCCGTAATAGTTTCTTTCCCCGAACCAGCCACTATTCCTGGTAAAAAATAATGGATTAGATAGGCCAATGTTAGCTTCGACAGGCTATGCAGTCTGCGCCTCAGTGCTTGATTCGATTCATCCGTTTTCGATTTTCTCTGCATGTTAATTGCTCTTATAGAAATCATTGAAAGACAGTACCAATCCACTGGCATGGCTGCCATTAGAGAGATTGTCCTAGTGATTTCACATCCAGTTTTATTAGACCATCCTGCATCTGCAACTTCACCGGCGTATTTATCCGCGCGAAGTTTACAAGAAAAAAAGGATGCCACATAAGTCTTCGACCGCCTTGTCATCCAATTTTTTATCATTTTTGGCAAGTATATCAGCAAAACAGTTACCCGCACTGTTCCCGTGTACCCGCGCCCATACGAGTGATGTTAGAATGCATCGCCTTTAAATTTAACATTGGCATTTGCAACTGTTTAATTTGATCCAGGGATGATAAAGGTGGTAAAATCGTACTTTTTTGGTACAACTCAAGCGTCAAAAGTGCGTTGGTACACCTTTCGCCAAATTATTATTATTTCAAGATTTCCCAACCAACTTTTGTAAAAAAACATGGCGCAAAAAATATTTATTATGAGTATGATTTTTTGAACTTTTTAATACATACGTCCATAGTATCTTTGTGATAAACATAAAGTAAATTTTCGTAAACATAGCTTTCTAGAAAAAGAAAATTCTAGAAATGTAATCGAGTAGTGAAATAAGAATTTTAAAAGAAAAGGTTATCAACTGCATTACTTATTCGATTCTTTTTACAAGACAAAATATGGAAGTAATTTAAAGGGAATAAAAGGAACCTAAAATGCATTGCATTATGTATCAATTTGTTTTATTTCAAATATCAAATTTTTTATTAGCTTGCGACAAACGTGACTTTGATTGATTTTTGGGCAGCTTAACCAAAGGAATTGATTTTCTGCTTCTGTGTAAGACCACGCAGATTTCGTGCAGCAACTTTAACTGCAAGTATTTCTTTAAGCAAAGCCAAAGTGAGAATTCGAAACGATGCATCTGTTATGACATGACAAATATGTAATGTAATGAGGGAAAACAAATAATTTATGTCATTATCACTACAAAATTATATTTGATTTGTTATCTAAAAGTTAATGCTTTTAATTACGTAGTTGCTTTGGTTTTTTAGTACTTTTTGTTGTTGTTTAAAAAAATATATTAAATACTTTTAATAATATGTCGAGCTTAAGTTCAATCGTTTTATTTTTTATTTTAATTTTTTCCGGCTTTGAAAAACCCCTGTCTAAAGAAGCTTCTCATTATTTGGAATCGAAATAATGCAAAATAAAAACACGTTTGACGTCAAACTCGACAAAATAACAAAAGTATTAAGAAAAAAGTACTATTTGGTTGAAAAAAGTACCAATCTAGAAGGTTGTTGGTACGAAATCTATTACCTCATTTGTCATCCCTGATTTGATCAAATTCTGCACAATTTTTTTCAAATTTTTTTTTAAGAAAATAGTTTTTTTTTGAAATATTTAATTTATATTTTCTTGGCTTGTTAAAAAAAATTAAAATTTGTCCTCAAGGAGAGCAGGGGGTTCTGAGGTGCATTATTGGGACTCTCACAGGGCACTGACATAGGACGAACAAATGGGATAGAAACTCTCCAGATTTCTGCAGGGTATGCGGGGACTCCTCGTCGGTAGAACATTTTGTCTGCCACTGCCCTGGGCTGCAGATTCGCCGAGAGAGGTGGTTTGGAGGGCGCTTCTTAGATGGACTTGGTGAGTTCCCTGGCTGTGGGCTGGGGAGCATCATAGGTTTCATAAAGGTGGTTGGGTGGCTGGGCAGATAGGTGGTTAAGTGCCTCTGACTACTGACTTTCTTAGACATCTTGCGAACGGTACTCTTGCTTTTTTTCCTTTGCCTATAAAATGCTTGTTTTTACTTTTATTTTTCTTCTTTTGACTCTTCTGAAGGGATTCACAATGGGACTGAGGGCCTCCAAGTGGAGGTGGTGAGTTGGTAACCTAACCTAACCTAACGTAAACTATTAACTAATACATACAAATAATACTAATGCTTAAATTAATTTTCTTTCTTGTCTTTTTCTACTTGAAATTCCGTAAGAAAATTCTTATTTTTTATGTGGAAAACAAGTGTTTTCTTAAGTAAGTGACTCTAACTACATAGATCGTTTTTGTTTACGAAAGCAATAAATTGTAATCAACTGACCTACAATTTCTTGTATAATCAGCACTTGTTACAAAATCCATAGCCCTATCACCACTACTCTACCAACACCATCATCAGCTTTACCTTCAACATTATTGCCATTGCCACCAACACAGTCCCAGGCATGAGATAATTAATTTTTTAGACCACAAAACTAGAAGCAAACGTTGGGTATATTTTACGTTGTTTGCTCGTTAGAGCAAACGATTAATAGCCCTTGGAGAAATCAAGTTATTACCTGGTTGTATATGTTTTATTATTTGTTTTATATCATCATACATTCTAAAGAAGAAAGTAAAAGAAGTAAATAAAAGAGATTATTTTTTTTACCGTTTTACTTGTAGGTATACTTGCATCAAAAAATTTTAAAAATGCAATAACCACTGATTTCACAGGTAAATTTTTTTGAACCTTTTCCATGGCCAATCAGAAGCATTTCTGTTTAGTTTGACTATACCTTTTGTAAACTTTTAAATACTCAAAGGATTCAAAAAAGAAAAAATAAGACTGAATTAATGACATTGAATTTCTTGAACATTTTTACATTTTATTTATTTTTGTTTGACACTTAATCATATGAATGCCCCTACAGTGTGTAAGAACCCATTCTTCTGCATATGAATTACGGCTGGTCATTTATCTAAAAAATTTTTAAAAAACTACTATCAATCTTCCAAATGCTAATCATAAGTCTTTAACCTTCTATTGAGCTACTTTCAACAGAAAGTTACTGAATAAATTTCTTAAATACTTACAAAAATGATAATATTTTGCAGCAATATCAAGCAAACAAATCCAAGATAACTAAAAAAATTAAGTTTGTAATACATATCTACGTAAAAAGTGCTCTCAAGGTAAAAAAATAAATAGGGATAGTTTAAAGTTAAAAAAGAATAATATACTTAACCAAATTCTTTTATTTGATGCATAATTAAAAAGTTTTATTTTTAACGAAAATTTTAATTGTTCCCATTAAATATTTGGTTGTTAATAGAACTCAGCAATGAAACCTTTTTTTTTGGAATTTTCGTAGTTCAAACAAGAAATTTATTTGTATAAACAAGAATTAACAACAAAGGTGAACGCTTATAAAAATTATTATTCAACTTGGAAAACTAAATATCTGGTTGAGAAATTTTTAAGGGTGCTGGGCCGGCAGTCGCAAAGTTTCTGTTCGTTTTCTGGCAGTAAGTGACTCTTGTATTGTGCATACTTAAATAACATTGTCTCTGTAAATTTAACTTAAAACATATAAAAGCTCATATATTAAAAAAAAGGGGAAAAAATTACTTAGACAATTCTGTTATTTTTACTTTTGACTCAAGTTCAATTCCTAAATTCATATTTTGTGTACCCTTTACATAGTAATAAGTTTGTAATTTCTTTACTATCCATTTGATTGGTCGCAAATATATCCTGAAACCTTAAAGATAGGGAAGTGTATTTAGCCGTGTCCATCTTTCCGTCTGTGTGTCTGCTGAAATCTGGAATTCGAAGCTTTCTAAACTACGTAGGGACTCGCGCAGAGCATTTAATGAATAATATGTCAGTTAATCATGGCAGTCTTACCGGGATAAGCTTAAAGAATACAAGAAGGCAATAGCAACCGCAAAAAGGAAACCATGGAGAGATTTCTGCGGGGCGGTGGAAAGCACTAGAGACTCTGCTAGATTGAGCAAAATTCTGGCCAGGGGACATTCAAATCCAGCCTATGTTAAGAGGGGGGACGACACCTGGTCAGAATCATCAGTTGAGTCGCTTAATATTCTCATAAGCACCCACTTTCCTGGCTGTAGGGAAGTAGTCGAAGAAGTTGAGTGCTAAAGTGGGACACCATGCTATATTGATGAAGGTATAATTTATTATAGAATTTTGTGGGCGTTTGACAGATTCTCCCCATATAAGTCATCTGGACCTGACGGCATTTTTACGCGGATGCTGCAAAGTGCTTCGTTAGTCAAAAAAACAAATTTTAATTTTTGGATTAACCCCTATTACGCTAAGGTCAACCTTTTTAAGCTTACATCAAGTATGGCTTGAACTTAAATCAATTTTTCTTTGAGTTGAATATGGCTAAAGGTAAAGGCTGAAGGCAGATAGATTTTACTTCGTTTAAGAAAATCTTCATTTGGTTTAAAATAATCTGTACTCATTGTACTTTTGACACCGCCACGGCTTGATTTATGTAAAGATGACTTGGTTTGTTTAAAGTAGAGTTGTTAAGTGCAGACAGATGTCTATGGAATAATTGTTAAATAAGCCCTTAATAAACCTTTTTTAAATATCATGCAAATAAGCGCTACACTTTTTATGCTTATCTGTTTACCAAGTTTTTTTAAATTTGTTTTCTGAATATTTTTTTTTTTAAATTAAATCTTTTAATAATTTTCCTTTGTGTCATAAAACTTTCATGATATTTTGGAAGAAAGAAAAATATTTATTTCTTTCTAAATTCTCTTTTAATATCCTGATGGTTATATTCAATTTAAAAATCATTTAACCGCAAAGTTAAGCATTTGTCAATTGCAAAATAATTGAGCAAATGTTTGATACATGGATTTGGAATGTTAATAAAGAGAAGAAAAAGCATTTTTAAGAATTAACTTAAATAATCGAATATTTATTGTACTTGTATATTATAAATACAAATATACTCAAACTTGAATTCATCAAATTTTAAAGAATCGCAAAACGAAATAATTGGTCGCCAAAGGATAAAGAGTCATTTAAATTTAATTAAAGCACTTTGGGGAATATATTGACATTTCATGCATTTTATTTAACATATTTGTAAAATATGGCCATTTTAGGAAAATTAATTATTTTATTTATTTGCTATTTAATCTTAAGAAGTTTTTTTATTAAAAAGCTAAGGACTATTTACTTATATAAAATTGCATTTTTTTTGTTTTAAGTCTTAACTAAATATTAAATATTGTTGATTTGAACTTACTTTTAAAACTAAAAAAAAATATTCTATTTTATTTATTTGCAAATCTTAAACTAGATTACTTTGAATCCATTGCAAATGCTTTGCAACATCACAATAAACAACAAACTCTAGTAAATCACACTGACGATCTTTAGTCTGACCAGCCGATACTATGCCTCTTAAGTACCAGCGGCCATTGCGTTTTATCATAAGACCACTGCCTGAGTCACCCATGCAAGGACCCGTATCATCTCGATTACCCGCACAGAAAGTTCGCGGTGAGGTCAGCATATTGTAGGCGGGTGAAGAACGTAGACACTCACTGTCACTCACAATCTTCGAAGAGACTTTTTTGGGTACTGGAGTAAACTTTCGCCCCTGTTCATCCGCACCCCAACCGGCCACAACACCAGATTTTCCCACTATAAAGCGTAGGTCTGTATCATAACTCCACAAACAAATTGGACGTATGGTACTTGTAAATCTAAGGAAAAGTTTAAAATTTACAACTTATTCGAAATTAATTTATATGACTTACTGCACTGATTGCTTAAGATGCAACACAGCCAAATCTGCATCCGGAAATAGATTAGAATCATATTCAGGGTGAACGATTAAAGTTTCTATTTCTCTGGTTACGAAACCCTGTCCACTAAAGTCTTCTAAATTATGTTTGCCCAGATTTACTACCAAACGACTAGCTGTTACACTTCCAATTTTAAAACAATGACCCGCCGACACCACGGACCTAGATGAAACCAAAGAGCCACCACATAAGAAACGTAGACCGGCCGACTTAACATAGATGGCAGTTAGCCAAGGAAACTCTCCACGCATCACTTCATCACCACCAAATACAAAGGCTGTAACTGAATTACCCACGCCGCATTGAGTAGTTTGTCTTGCTGGTTGTACGGCCGTTGTCGCTTGTGTGTCCGTTCTCGTTGGTTCGAATCTGTTTAGCACTTGAAGTTGAGATTGAGATTGAGGTTGTGGTTGAGATTGGGTTTGTGGTTGAAGCTGCGGCTGTGTTTGACGAAATTGTTGCACTTCTTGTATGGGTTGAAGCTGTAGAGAAGTCGTTGGGTATTCTGGAAATGTTTGTATATTTGTAGAATATTGCTGTGTAGATATTTGAGGCAAGGAACTAGACAACGCTTGAGTTGTTATATGTACACGGTTATGCAGTAAAAGGCGAGTGCTAGGAGGAGGATCTGAAATTTACAAAACGACAATTAGCAATGATGTGCATTAATATTTTATTCATAATCAAGCACCTACACTCGTTTGATCTACATATGTCCTGACCATTCACTGTTATTTGAGTTAATTTGGGCACTTCACTAAGGGAGGGAAAATCCACCCGATAGATAATTGGGTGCATACTTTCCAGTGAAATTCTACCATAATAGTTCTGTAAAGAAAACAGGTTTAAATTTAAAAATTATTGTCAAATAATCTGTGGTAATAAATCAAGTCGAAATTTCGTGTTTTGAGATATCAAGGGTTTTGTTCAAAATAGATTTCGTTTGGTTCTTTAAGGCACAGATGAAGATGCACATTTACTTAAAACAAAATTGATATTTAAAAAAATCATTTTGCTACTAATTGCTCAAATCATTAATTGAAATTTTGTACGATAAATTGAGCTCAATTAAGCCCTTATTTGCGTAAATGTGCTAATTACGCAATTAAGGTCTTTGTTTAAACATGGTATAAACAAGTTTTAATGCTCAAACATTTTTAAATCCTTGTAGTTACTAAAAAACACTAAGTTGAGTTAAGATGTTATGGCGGAAAATGTGCGTCAATTGGTCGGCGTGCTTGTCCTGTTATAGTTAGAAAATATGAATTTGGCAAAGTTATTGGTCGTGATCGGTTAAAAAGGCACATATCAAGTAACTGGTTAAAAGGTGTTAAAAAAAGTTAAGGAAAAAAAAAGAAATACTGGTTCCTACACATATACATATATGTGTTTATAGATACACATACACACAATTAAATACAAACATGATCTTAAACAACTAATGCAAAATTTGCTTATATAGGATTGGATTGTGACCCGCAATTTAAAAGTGACAGGTTACCTTTATATAAAGTTCAAGAACTGGAACCAGTCTACCTACCTTAAGGAACCGGTCACGTCAATAGTCGTAGACTATCCTTCTTCCCCGTAGGGTTATTTTCCAAAATTATTTAAGTCAAAATTTAAATGCCTATTGGTTTAAAACATGAAATTAACGACCATAGATCTGAAAGTCACGTGGGAGGTGAAAATTTTCGGTGTATTTTTACTTATTAGTTTAAAACAAGCAAGATCTCTATATTCGGCCCAGTCATCTTTTATAGCCGAGTAATTTCTTACTGCAAATAATGTAATAAAAATACCTTGAGCCAGGCTTAAAGTCCACAGCAATCTTTGTTTTCGAAATAAAAAACTTTAAAACATTTAACGTTCGTTGTATAAAAGAAATACCATGTCGAGAGTTTTGAAAGTTTTCGACGTTATTTGTATTATAAGTTTGATAAAAGCTGTTAATTTATATGGCGAGTTCTAGTCCCCCTGCTTCTGTCCAAATATTTTATTCCAAAAAGGTGTTAATTATTTGATCATCAAGTCGGTAGCAGATATAGTTTTCCAGATATAGCGAATGAAAAACTTTCTTAAAAGTTGTTCATTTATAAAGGGGGATCCCATCTATCCAAATATTTTTTTTTCCAAATATAAGCCTTATTGTCCAATTAATTTTTGTAGAACATTTGAATTCAATAGCTGTTATAGTTTTTAAGATTGTAGGAGAAATACCACTTCCCCTGGTCCTATCTGAAAAAATTTTTCCATTATTTAGGTCCCTACTTAAAAAGTATCCTTGCCAAGTTTTGTGACAAGAATAATTATATTCACTGAGGTATATAGGGATATATGCACGGATTTTGTGCAAAAATGAATTGTTTTGGATTTTAAATAGCGACTATTCCTAGGATATTTCTAATAGTTTGACACCAATAACTAGTCCATATTACTTTATTTGACTCCGGAAACTTGAAGTTAACAGACTAACAGACAGGCTATATCGACTTTCCTATATATAAGGATCCAGAATATATATATGGGGTCGCAAATGGATAATAAAGAAATTACAAACCGAATGACAGATTGATACATACCCTTATCACTATGTGAAGGGTATTGGGCTTATAGCCAAAAGGCAACTTACTAGACAAAACATACTTATTGCCATTTTAGGTAGTTTTGTGCATATTTTTAAGATCCTGATTAAAGAGGTATGAAGCTAAGGTAACAAAAATGTTTTTTCTTATATTTTTTAAACATTTTTGCATATTTTTAATAAAAAAGTTAGAGAAAATCATTAAATTTTAACAAAATTATGCTCATAGTACACTTTTGTACCAAGAACTTTGTTTTAGATAAAGTTAAAAATTATGTTTTCAAAGTTGTGCTGTAGCAAACTTAAGCTTATCTAAAAATTCAACGAAAAGCCTGTCAAATGTTTAATTAAATAAAGATATTCCCAGTAGCTTGTCCTAATGTATGTTTTAAACACGCGCATAAATAGAACAATTAGTATTGCAAAATCAGATATACATTGTACTTATTCTTTTTGGTATAAGTGTGTGAATGAGTGTAACTGATATTGTATGGTTTTGCTTTTGCGCACTCCCTCTACTCTTATAAACAAAATTTATTGCTTATTGTTTTGCATTAAGTGCGTAACGTATTTGTTTTTTTTTTGTTCTGAATAACAATAGTACCATGCATATTTTCCTATAACTGTTGATACAACAAATAAACAAGATCGTTTATATAAAGGGTTGTGTATTACACAAAATTTTGATTTTTAAAGCTTATTGTAGCTGTAGTGTTTAAAAATGATAAAATAAATAAAAAAAAATTTTAATCTCAAGCTCAAAAATTAAGATAAAATAATATATATTTAATTTGTATTTTTTAATTATTTAAATTTTGATTTAGAATTTGAGTTTAATATATATAGTTACGATGCAGTTTTAATTTTTTTTAGCTAAGTTTGTTTTATTTATTTAAATAAAATTTAAGAAATAGAAAAACTGGCCCATGTAGCCAGAACAAGAAAAATAACAAAAGTACCTATAGTTAACCATCATTATTTGTATGTATCTGTTTAAACGAAACATAGAAAAACAAATTTGTTACTCTTACTCTCATTTTACCAAACCACACCACATTTAGTAAGAGTAAATACCAATACCAACTTATAACAAAAACACGAAGCTACTTATCAATACGCACTAAAAGCTAAAAAAACACACAAACTGGTGTAAACAGATATATCTTTGCACGTCTTTAGTATGTTTATATCAGTGGTCTTCATCCATATTACCCAGCTAACGAAGATTTTCGGGTTTTTACTTACTCTCTTCGTGAATAATACAACCAGGGTTTTTCAAAATAAATTGTTTTTCTACCAAAATGTTTCTTAAAATATGCCAACAGCAACTGAATAACTAATCCTGATTAAATTGTATTTTAAAATAAATATCGTATTTTGTTAACTGATATTGCTTTTATAATTCATGGCGAGCTATTTTTATTTTATTTTTCGATCGTAAACTTAAGAAAACATAATAAATTATTAACATTACACACTCTTTCATAAATAAGCAATCCATACGCTTTGTTTTCATCATAGCAAACGGTAATCATAATCAAAACAACAAACATATGAAAAATAAAAAATTTCAATTAGTAGCTTGTTAGCTTTCAAACAGAGTAGGTGTATGTCGCATGTTTTTACTTTTCAGAGAGAGCTAAAAATGTTTTTTCTGCACTGCAGCGTTGCCAATTAGTGTGTAATTATCCAAAAATAATTTGAAGCTCTTTATGTGTGCAATATAGGTAGAGCTAAAATTTTTTTGATAATTACAGTAAGAAATTGATAGCAAGCTACATAAATTTATGCAATTTGATAACTTTTTTATAATTCAGGTAAAAACCTACGGACATACATATACATTTTTTACAGCATTTTAGAAAAAAATATTTATAATAATTATGTGGGATATTAAGTGGGAAAATCTTTTTTGTTTTCTTTAAACATATTCAAAGAGGCTGAGTGCCTTGTATGCAACCAGTTACTAAAGAATATGTTTGCATCGCACCTTAAGCGGCATACAATGCATATTGAGTTTCATTCAGGAAAGGAGAGAAATTGTTATAGTGTCTCCCACTATTCCCTTAGTTATAGTGTCTCCCACTATTCCCCTAACATTATTTTGGTCATACAAATATACATACATTTGTTGTTTTAACTTCTTAAGAATTTCAATAATTGTTTTAAACATTATGCAACGCAAAGAATTTTAATTCCAAAGAATTTTAATAAATATTTTATTTATAACTTTATTAATTGTATTTTTTCCAAAGAATTGTTACACCTTGTCTGGGTGCATTTCCGCTGACAAAAATGCAACTAGTATCAATATTGCCAAATATTAATTTCCAAAGAATTTTAATTAATTCTTTTCCAAAGAATTTTAACATTTTAGTTTTTAGTTTATTTGGGCTGCATTTTCACCAACGAAAATGCAACAATTAACAAAATGCACCAGACAAAGTTCTTAAGAATTATTATGTAAATTATTTATTTTAAACAATTAACTTGTATTTTTTATAGCTGCATTTCCAATAACAAAAATGCAGCAATAAACAAAATAATAGTATTTAAGAAAGTAGAAAATAAAGAATAAAGGCTTTTTGTTTACTGAACTTCAAACTGTTTGTTTTATTTTTTTCGTTGCTCCTCGTATCGGAGAAAAAAGTGGCGCAGTCGGTAGGATACCCGAGTATTCTCGTAAAGTGTTTTTATTTTAAGAAAAATAAAAAGAGTATACTTGATATTTTAATATCATTAACGGGTAAAAGGATATAAAGATATATCCTTGAAAAGACAACGAAAAAAAAAGTGAAGGGAAAGGATAAAAAGATTTATCCTTACCAACATTAAAAATAGTGAAGTGAAAAGAAAAGAATATAAAGATATATTCATACAAAAGCCAGGATATAAAGATATATCCTTATAAACGCAAAAGTGAAAAAAAATATATATAATTTTTATTGCTCACAAAAAAAGGGGGATATAAAGAATTATTCCTATAGAAACATTACTTTTATGTAAAAACAATGACAATTTTTACTGTGAAGAAATTTTGAACCACATCCTTGGCAATACATCTTAATCAGCTCCAAACTCAACATTTGCAACGCAAAACCAAACAGACAACTACTTATCAACTTTAACTCAACTGTGAAGAAATTTTAAGCTACAAAATTTAAGTATACATCCTTGGCAATACATCTTAATCAGCTCCAAACTCAACACTCGCAACGCAAAATCAAACAGACAACTACTTATCAACTTTAACTCAACAGTGAAGAAATTTTCAACTAAGAATATTCATCTTTGGCAATACATCCCAATCAACTCTAAACTCAACAATTTTTACCTGTGGAAACGCAAAGCCAAGCGGACAACCAATTAATTTTTTTCCACCAGCCAGCAATCAACAATATCAGAAAGTAAGAATTTCATTTAATTAACTATATTTTATTATATTATATTTTATTTATTAAATGTATGGATATAAGCATAGAGTCAGAAATTGAAAGGAAATTATTGTATACGTCTAGAGAACAAGAAATTAAAAAGTTGCAAGAATTTCTACATAAAATAACCTTGATAAAAATTAAAGCTAAGAAAAAGTATTTAAAGTCTAAATCTAAGAGAGAAAAACGCATAAGGGTATAATAAAAAAAAAAAAAAAGAAAAAAAGCGCGAGAGCATTTTTTTTTTCCTCTTTCCTTGAAATTTTCCTTGAAATTTTTTTAAAAATCCACTTAAACGAATTGTAAAATGGCAGAACAGGCTGAAGGCCCTATGAACAGATTAACTATAGATCCTTTGAAATACCTAAACACCTTACCTGAATTCTGTGGCGACTCAAAGGACTTACAGACGTTTACCACACTTATTGACAGAATATACCCACACTTACGAACATATGACGAACTGTCTCAACTACTTTTTTCGGGCGTAATAAAATCAAAACTCAAAGGAAAGGCGAGGCAGGCAATCGAAATAAACTGCCACGCGATTTCTTGGACAGATATAAAAAATACATTACAAAACAATTTTGGGGACAGATGTTCATGCGAGGAACTTTTCGACGAACTACGAAGCGTGACTTTTAGAACAACGACTTTAGATTTCTATAACGACGTGAAAAATAAGTTACATAGATTGAATAACAAACTGGTAGTTATTCTAGGAGAAACCGAAGCAACTAGACAGAGTGCAATGAACAACAAACGCACTGCCCTCAATATCTTTAAAAGCAAAATCCCTGAGCCGATGAAATCCATCTTATTCTGTAGGAACCCAGGAGATTTAGAACAAGCCATGGATATACTATTTCAAGCCGGGTACGCATATACTGGGAACAATAATGTGAATGGCCCAGAATTTAAAACCCATTCGAATGATAAGAATAGCAATCAATACAATAAAAAGGATAGTGGTCGAGATAGAAATAGAGCACAATACAGGGACCCCCAACAACCATTCCAAAATTACAGAAGGAATTTTCAACCAATGTTCAATAATAACGGAAGAGACTATCAACAACCATTCCAGAACAACAGAAGGAATTTTCAACCAATGTTCAATAATAACGGAAGAGACTATCAACAACCATTCCAGAACAACAGAGGGAATTTTCAACCAATGTTCAATAATAACGGAAGAGACTACCAACAACCATACCAACAGCCGCGCTCATATCAACAAGTAAACCCACAAAACCACAATCCTCAAAACTCTTCATTCAACAGACCAAATTTTAGAAACCAACCTGAACCAATGGACATAGGAAAAATAGAAGTGGCTGAAAATTTTCAGGAATCAGCCTCAGGAACAAATTACCATTTATAATGATAAGAACAGAGATAAATTTTATAAAACTTATAATAGATACAGGCGCAACAAACTCAATTTTAAATCCAGGGATTTGCGACCCAAACAGAATTCATTCAACAAACCCACTTTTAATTAAAACTCTTCAGCATCAAATTTACGTTAATGAAAAAGCAGTAGTACCTATTTTTGAAGAATTTAGCGACATTGAAACAGATAAGACACTTGAATTTTACATAATTAAATTTCATAATTTTTACGACGGACTAATAGGTAACGATATATTGAGACCACTAAATGCATGTATAGATTATAGGAAAAATGAAATAACCATCGGTAGCAAGAAACTACCAATGTACTTTGAAAATGAAAACTTAAATAAAAAGAGGATAATAGCACCAGCTAATTCCGATCTAATATATTATAAGGAAGAAAACGGCGGAAATATTTTAAGAGAAGGTATTGTAAATGTGGAAAATGGAGAAGTGGAAATAAACTTACTATCTGAAAATAACCGTTTGACTACGCAGAAGGTAGATCACGAAAATTTCAGTATTATCGAGGATAAAGAATTTAAACCATTGAGTGATCAAATTAGAATAAGTCACTTGAACCCTGAAGAAAGATCACAATTGTTACAAATAGTAGATAGATATCAAAGTATTTTTTATCAGGAAAATGATAAACTTTCATTTACCTCCGCAATTAAACATAGAATCAGGACTACGAACAATATACCAATATTCTCAAAATCATACAGATACCCATATATACATAAGAAAGAAGTTGCCGATCAAATCCAAGAGATGTTGGAAAATAGGATAATTAGGAGTAGCAATTCTCCATATTCAGCTCCAATTTGGATCGTGCCAAAGAAGGCCGATGCTAGCGGAAAACCAAAGTGGAGACTCGTAATCGACTATCGTAAACTGAACGAAGTAACGATCGATGACAAGTTTCCCATCCCAAATATAGACGAGATACTTGAAAAATTGGGAAGAAGCCAATATTTCACCACACTCGATCTAGCAAAGGGTTTTCACCAAATTGAGATAGAGGAGGGGGATATTCATAAAACCGCGTTTAGTGTTGAAGGAGGACACTATGAATTTCTGCGAATGCCTTTCGGACTGAAAACAGCTCCTGCAACATTCCAGAGATTAATGAATAATATACTCCAAGATTACATCAACAAAATATGCTTAGTATACTTGGACGACATCATCATATTTTCAACATCTTTACAGGAACACATAAATTCACTCAAACTTATATTCGCAAGGTTACAGGAAGCAAACCTGAAAGTTCAACTGGATAAATCAGAATTTTTAAAAAAGGAAACAGAGTTCCTTGGGCATATAGTTACAACAGAAGGAGTCAAACCCAATCCTAAAAAGATAGAATGCGTTGTAAACTTTCCAATACCTAAAACAACAAAACAGATCAAACAATTTCTAGGACTTACAGGCTACTACAGAAAGTTTATAAAAGACTACTCATCTATCGCTAAGCCAATGACTAAATACCTAAAGAAAGATTCAAAAATAGACATAAATGATTCGGAGTACGGAAAAAGCTTTAACACGCTCAAGACTCTACTAACACACGATCCAATACTTTCATATCCGGACTTTTCTAGAACATTTACACTGACAACGGATGCAAGTAACTATGCATTGGGAGCAGTGCTTTCGCAAGATAATCACCCAATATGCTATGCAAGCCGTACCCTTAATACACACGAAATTAATTATAGCACAATAGAAAAGGAATTATTAGCTATCGTATGGGCTACAAAATATTTTAGACCCTACCTTTTTGGTCGTAAATTCATAATAGAGACAGATCATAAGCCACTAACATGGCTCTTCTCTATAAAGGAACCCAATTCAAAACTTGTTAGGTGGAGATTAAAGTTATCTGAATACGACTACGAAATTAGGTACAAAAAGGGAACAAAGAATAGCAATGCCGACGCTTTGTCAAGAATTGAAACCGAACCCAGCATAAATGTACTAGAATGTGATAATGAAACAATAAAAAGCACTACTTCACCAATTAATATGTTTAAAAATCAAGTAGTCATAATAAAAACAACCTCAGGATCATTGAAAATAAAAAATAAATCTGTTTTTAGGAATAAAAGGAAAATTATTTATATGAAAGAAATGGACAGCGATGACGAAGAACAAATAAGTAAAACTCTTAAATTACTACAGACAAATGACGAAAACTTAACAAACAAGATGAACAAACTAACTTATATAAGCAATGTCATGAACTCCCAAATCCAGAACATAACCAATCATATAAACTATCAGCAAAACACTATCGGAAATTACTTAATTAAATTCAAGAATATAATAGGAAATAAAATTTCAACCATAGAAGACGAAATAACATTTATAGAACACATATACCAAATTAACAATGACATCTCACTGTTACGGCATCATGTAGACGACATCGGACAGATTATTTTCTCCGGAAAACTTGGAATCATCCCCACAGATATTTTAACTCAAACCGAACTTGAACTTATCACAGACTTTGACAGTTATACCAATATTAAAGTAGCCATAGCACTTCACGAAGGTAACATAATAATAATTCTCTCTATACCACAATATTCGCAGGACCCACTATCTATGGTGACATTCGTACCAATTCCTGACAAAAATAATAAGTCCATAATGCTTAACCACTCTGATGTACTCTTAGATTTAGAAAACAATATTTATAGTACATATATTAAAGATAATCTAAAAGGAAATCTAATGAAAATTAATGATAATTGTTTAAATAATATACTAAACTTTGAAGAAGCTAATTGCAAAATGCAAACATTGAATACACGGGAAATAATCGAAATAATTCCTGGAATATTAGTTCTTAAGCACTTTAACAATACAATTTACCATAACTGCAACAAAGCTAAATTGAAAATTACAGGAAATTATTTAATCAAATTTGAAAATTGTGAAATAAACGTATTGAATAAAACTTTTACCAATGTTAAAATTAAATTGTACGATAAAATTATTTTACCTAATCTGATAACAAAAATTAAAGACACTAGTAATACAACACTAGCAGACGTAAAAATTGAATCTTTATATCTAAAACAAATAGAGTACGAAAAAACATTGCAACAAGTACTGTATACAGATAAAAATTCAAAAATAATTAGCTATAGCATAGATATCTCAATTATCATATCAATATGTATCCTAATTATTTTTATACATTTCTTTAAGAACAAACAAACAACATATATCCCAAACCTGGAATTAAGAAATGAAACCACTATAAATAACCCAATAAAAATAATATAATTTCGTCGGAGCCTCAAACTAACGGTGGGGGTGTTGTAGTGTCTCCCACTATTCCCTTAGTTATAGTGTCTCCCACTATTCCCCTAACATTATTTTGGTCATACAAATATACATACATTTGTTGTTTTAACTTCTTAAGAATTTCAATAATTGTTTTAAACATTATGCAACGCAAAGAATTTTAATTCCAAAGAATTTTAATAAATATTTTATTTATAACTTTATTAATTGTATTTTTTCCAAAGAATTGTTACACCTTGTCTGGGTGCATTTCCGCTGACAAAAATGCAACTAGTATCAATATTGCCAAATATTAATTTCCAAAGAATTTTAATTAATTCTTTTCCAAAGAATTTTAACATTTTAGTTTTTAGTTTATTTGGGCTGCATTTTCACCAACGAAAATGCAACAATTAACAAAATGCACCAGACAAAGTTCTTAAGAATTATTATGTAAATTATTTATTTTAAACAATTAACTTGTATTTTTTATAGCTGCATTTCCAATAACAAAAATGCAGCAATAAACAAAATAATAGTATTTAAGAAAGTAGAAAATAAAGAATAAAGGCTTTTTGTTTACTGAACTTCAAACTGTTTGTTTTATTTTTTTCGTTGCTCCTCGTATCGGAGAAAAAAGTAGAAATCAATTAATAAAAAAACTAAAAGAAGATTTTCGACTCAAAAATCTTTGTATCCAAAATAGATGCTCAAATAACTCTACCATTTTACATTTTTCAGTTAGTACTGTATTACTGAATGAGCGCGATATGTTGTGCTATGTTTTTATTTTTTTTTATATATAATTTGTTATGTTCTGTTTTTTCACTTAAAATGCAGATTTTTTTTTTCCAAATTTGCAGTTTTTATAAAAAAAAAATAATGGCAACGCTGACAATAATACTCTCATTTTAAGTGCGTTTCTCTTTGTGAAGACCACTGGTTTATATCATAAATAACAGTTAACAAAAAAATCCATTATGTTTCCAAAATCTAGCCATTTCATTCGAATAATTAGACGAAATTTTAATATACATAAGTAGATATATATTAGAGGTCTGCAGCGGATAAGTTTACAAGTAACTTTTAAATTTGATGTAAGAGAGAGTAATCACTTGCATTCGCTCGCAGTGTGAAAAGACGGAAGATAAATGAAATGTTGGCAACCACAAACTTTTATGAACTTGGTACAAAAGAAATACCTTAGAAAGTGAACGTAAGTAAAATATACCACAAATGAAAATGACAACAAGTTCTTGTGCTAATATTTGTGGGCACAATATTTTTTCTTGAGGCACGTTTTTATTTTTCAATGAAGTAATGTGTTGCTTGTATGTATGTGACGATGTGTGAGGGTTTGCGTATGTTTTTTTATTGTAACAAAAATTAACCACCATATGAATTTTATGTTTACATACACATACATATCAAAAATAATTAAGAAATCAATAGAACTAAACCAACCACTGAATGTATTTGTGTTGGTTGCTGATTAACTACTTTTGCGAGAACGAATACAGCCGTAGTTGATACATTCTTCCATCATTAACCTGAGTTTTTTCGTTAGAAAAAGAAGAGGAGAACAAATCTCAAATAAAAAACTCTGTCAGAGAATACCCAGTTCACGATCATGACGTTCATAGAAAAAATTGCTTATTTCTTAGAGGTACTACAAATACGAATTCATCCTTTAAAATACTTAAGTCTTCAACTAGTTCAAGTTTATTCGTGCAGCTCTCTAGTATATATTAACGCTCAACTGTTTGTCATAAGTTTCTGTTATTAAATTAATATTAAAAAACCTAATTTGAATTTATAATTTCTAAGTATGTATGTATGTTCTGCAAATAAAGTTTATCAATGATTGTTATTTAACTAGGTAAGATGTTAAAATTGATAGATGATACATACACACTTCTAAATGTAACAAGAAAAAAGCTTTACTAAGAACAAGAACCGATGTTTATTTACACGTGCATTAAACGTTGTCAACAGAAATATTAAGAATGAGAAAGAAGAAAAAAAAACATGAATAAATAATCGGTTACGCTTGTATAATTTTGAAGTATTTGAAATAGAAAAAAAATATTATGTTGATAACAAACCAGGGGCTTACACATGACAGTAACGGTGCAAACAAAAAAGCAAACACTCACATTTGCTCTAATCTTTTCACTAACATCACTTTAATTCACATCGTGATACGCGTACAAAAATTGTGCAAAGCGCTTGCATGTGTAAAGGTAGAGTAAGCAACAGTTTTTTTATACCTTTCACATAAGTAATAAGGGAATATATGTATATGTATGCGTTTCCGTTTGTAACTTCTCTGGAATTCGATTTAGCGATGTCCGTCTGTCCGACTGTCCGTGTTATGGTTGAAATTAGCTTTTTGAAGCCCCCTGATGCCGCATAGACCTGTAAATGGTATTAAACTATCAAAAATATTTGAGTAAAAATCGATGTTGAAATTCATAAACATCGCCCAATAACTAACAGAGATACAAGCCAGCAACTGCGACTACCTCTGCTTATTTCTTTAAAATTTTTAAATAAAAACCTCTATAACTGCCCCGGAGTTGCCCCGCACAGTGTGCAATGTAAGACTGACTCCCATTTTAATTTTTTCCCCGCCGCCTAACAGGGTTGTCATACAAAGTTTAATTTTTTTAAATATATATTTTTAAATCGCTCCGACAACATCCAGGGTGCTCCTCCAAAGGTCAACTGTAGGACCAGCCTCAAAGAATTTTTCCTGGCAAACATTTTTGTAGAACATACTTGCCCCCTATCTCCAGCTCATAACAGGGTTGCCATACAAAATTTGAACAAATATAAAAACCCCAACAACTTTCCGGGAGTTGCCCCTAGGGGAATAAAATTTATAACAGATCCCAATTAGTTTTCCCTTCCAAACATATTGTTAGAATATACTTACCCCCTATTTCCATTACCTAAGGGAGTTGCCATACAAAATTTACAAAAATTATGTAAAAGCACCCATAGCTTCTCTAGACTCGGTCTGAGAGAAATAAACTGTTTGACTGACCCCCATTCGTTTTTCCTTCAAAATATATTCCCAGGATAAACTTACCCCCTATTTCTATCGCCTAAGGTGGCTCCCATACAAAATTTGGGAAATTGTAATAAGTCTCGCCCTACGGCTTCCAAAGTGCACGTGGTAAGGTCAAAAATAAGACTGACCCAAACTCATTTTTCTTGCAAAAAACATTGTAGGAGGTATCTTCCCCCTCTTAAGGGGATTGCCATACAAAATTAAAAAAAAAAAAATATTAGGATAAAAACCTCTAAAACTGCCCCAATTACCCTAAGAGAGTTAAAATAATTTAATAATTAAAAAAAAAATCGACAAAAAAAGTTCGAGGTTTCGAAAGGCCAATGTGAAGAGTATCTAAACCGAATAAAGCGCTCTTACTTTTTTTATATTAAAATAAGTTATGGTATTAATTACAATATGGCCGAGATTGATCGACTTTTATTTTCTTACTAATTAAAAATACACACTTTCCAAAAAATAACCAAATTTCCCTTTTATATTTTTTGAAGATGTTTTTTCTTTATTACAATTTTGAAATAAAAAAAGAAATAAGTAGACTGCGCGAACAAAACTTAGTTTTCTTACCGTTGCCAATGGTTGCCTTTGACTAAAATACACAAACAAGTCAATAGTATTCGATATAGGTGGTATCGAGATTTTTCCAATGTACCGTGAATTATCAATAAAATATTGAAAATATGTGGGACAGGCCACATGAGGAATTCGGAGGTATTGCGTGTTATAACTAACTATGACTAATAAAAATACTAAAAAGCTTAAGAATAATTTCAACATTTTATTTTGGACTTTTTTTTGGACAAATTCTAGAGAAAATATTTATATGGTTTAATTTTCCAAATTTTAATATTTATAAAACTTTAGACTTTTTTTGAATTTTTTGATTTTTTAAAAATCAATTTTTTTTTTTGATATTTTAACTTAATTAGACATCATTGCTTTTTGATTCATGTGCATATGATCACATTCAGGCTATTGCACTGGATCAGAACAAAAAACTTTTACAAAAACTATTTTAAAGTTAAAAAACAATTTTTTTATTACGTTTAGTAAAAAGATTTTAATTAATTTTTATATTTAACAACTTATAACTACCACGCTCGCCAATTTTTATTAACGGACTGATCATCATATTGAGCTTTCGTTTATCATTTGGCAATAAAAAAGCAAAAAAGTGTGTTTTAAAACAACCACAAGAACAACAACAAGTAATTAAAGCACAGTTTTGTATCTCTTAGTGTATTTTTAATTAATTAAAAAAAATTTCAAAATCAAAAAAGCACCGAAATAAGACAAAGACTGGTTTATAGTAATTAGTAAACACAATAATTTTGATTAAAACAAATAAATATTAAAAATATCAATAAAAATCTCTTAACTTTTAACATAAACGGCTACACCTTAGTTTTAGCGTTTGAATTTTTAAATTTTTGTGTGTTTATAGATTTTTAAAATTGTCAATGGATTATAATCCATAACTAGGGTTATCAACTTTGAAATATAAAACTTTTAAAATAACTATTTCAATATTTTAAATAAATTGGGTTGTGGTTAGTTTGATCTTTAATTTTATTGGTTGATTATGCAAAGTCATCAGTAGACTTTTTTTTATTATTTGGTTGATTGATCTTCAGTATAATTTTTTCAAAGTTTTTGATCAGAAGCATCCAAAATGTTTAATGTGATTTTATTAACATTTTTGCAACATTCTGGATATAAATATTTCTGAACAAATACCGAAAAATTCTAAAAATAAATTAGTTGTATGCAGAATCTTTTAAAATAATTAAATAGAATTGATGCCTACAAAACTTTTGAATATTCATTTATACACTTCTATTTCCTATGTTTGGTTTTTTATGGAGTGACGTAAACTTCTGGAAGAAAAATTATATATTTATACCCTCCACATAGTGATAAGGGTATAGATCAGTTTGTCATTCCGTTTGTAATTTCTTTATTATCCATTTTCGATCCCATAAAGTACATATATTCTGGATCCTTATAGATAGGAAAGTCGATATAGCCATGTCCGTCTGTCCGTCTGACCGTCTGTTGAAACCAAGTTTCCGGAGTCAAATAAAAAGATTCAGACCAGTTATGGGTGTCAAACTATTAGAAATATCCTGGAGACAATTGCTATTTAAAATCAGCAAAATCGGTTTACTATTGACCGAGATATAAGCGAAAACCCAATATATATCCCTATATATCTCAGTAAATATAGTCACTCTTGCCACAAAACTTGGCACGGAAACTCCTCAAGAAGGGACCTAAATAATGAAAAAAGTTTTTTTTGATGAGATCAGGGGAAGAGGTATTTTTCCTAGAATTTCACAAATTTGCTGAAAAATTTATGCGCTATGTCTCGGAAACTATAACAGCTATCGACTTAAAATGTTCTACAAAAAGTAATTGTACATTAAGACCTACATTTAAAGAAAAAATTTTTTGGGTGGGGGGTAAACAAAGGGTAGCTCCCATACAAATTAACAATTTTTATGAAATTTTCGATACGCTATATCTCGGAAACTATAACAGATATCGAAATCAAATGTTCTACAAAAAGTAATTGAACATCAAGAGTTATGTTCCAAAGAAAAAATTTTTTGGGTGGGGGGTGAAAAAGTGGTAGCTACCATACTAATTAACAATTTTTATGAAATTTTCGATACGCTATATCTCGGAAACTATAACAGAAATGTTCTGCAAAAAGTAACAGGATAATAAGGCCTACATTCAAAAAAAATTTTTTTGGGCAGGGGCAGGGGAAGGAGAAGGGGTAGCTCTAATACAAACTAACAATTTTTATGAAACTTTCGAGACGCCACATCTGGGAAACTATAACAACTATCGACTTCGAATATTCTACAAAAAGTAATAACCAAATAATTGGAGAGGAGCAGGGGGACTAGAACATCCCATAAAAATTAAAAACTTTTATTAAACTTTTAATATAAATAATGTAAAAAACTTTTATTACTGTCGACCTCAAAAGTTCCTCATCTATTTCTATTATCCATACGAACGTTAAAATTTTGTAAAGTTTTCTATGGACTTTAAAACTCGCACAAGGATTTTTATTATATTACTTGCAGTACAAAATTACTCGGCTGGGTATATTAAAAGGTCAATGTGAAGGGTACATAAGATTCGACACAGCCGAATATAGCGCTCTCACTTGTTTTTAAATTTAAGTTTAAATATCTTGACGTTTTAGTTGTGGTCAAAGTAGGCAAAACTATTTTAAAAGAAATTCAAAACAAGTTTTTCTTATTATTTTGTTAACGCGATGATTCTTGTTAATTTGTTTAAAATTTAGAAAATTTTAAAGATGCTGACTGAATATTTCAGATAAAAATTTCCTAGAATGTTTGTCAGTAAAGGTTTAGTTTTAATTCAAGTGAATTACGTAGCTGGTTTTGAAAGTGCATTTTACTCAAGTAATGCAAATAAACAAGATGTTTTGAATAAGTGTTTCTTATTCAAAACTAATAAAAAATTTATATCATTTTAATAAAATATTTTAATTTTTTTGAACTCGAACCAGAATTAATAAACCAAATTTGTTCTAAAACAAAAACAAGTTCAACCAAAAACTAAGAACAAGTTTTAAATAAGATTAAATTATTTTTTAACATTTCGATATTTGTCCCATGGAATCTCTAGTTTTGTAATAAAATATTTATAAGTAGGTCATAAAAATTGAACAAGTCTTATCAAATTAGCACATTCATATCCAAATTCAACTAAAACTAATGAATGCTTAGAGCATTTTTTGGTTGTGCGTATATTTAGGAGTTCGAAGGCATGATTTTTATCTTATTTTTAACTTTATTTTTTAATTTTGATTTCTTTAGAGAATTGTTTTTGTTAACAAAACGCATTAATCATTAGAGTTTTCTTGTCAATAATGTTTACTTGTTTATTTTGCGGCACTACGTCACTTTAAATATTTAATTTGTCAACGCCAATAGCTGACGTCAAATTTAACTTTTGGTCACACTGGTAAAAATGTGTAGTAAAACAAACGTGACCACTAAAAATGTGATTTTAAAATAAATGCACCTGGACTCTTTATTAAACTTTTTTTAGGACAATTTCATTGTCACAGGTGTGACCATTTTGCTTTTAGCTCAAGCAATCCAAGTTTTTTTTTTTATTTAAAAAATTACTTTTATTTTCAAGGATAATATGTTTTTAAGCGACTTATGGTACGTAGATACTAAAAGATCACATCAACCACTAGAAAACTGCAACGGATCTGAACTTAGAAATTTGAATAGTAGGGAATTTTGACTTTAGGATCGTGTTGTGTTAGATACTTTGGAAGACGAGCTTGATTCGTGTTATTATCACGGCAGTTTAAAGTATTTTTAAACGTTGTTAATACTTTATTCTACAAAAAAAAATATTGCTAAATGAAAAACTTTCTAGAAAATAAGACTTTTTTTTATCAAAACCTAAACAAAACTTATTATTAAATATGTAATAGTGTGGAGTAAAAAAATAGATATGACCCGTTTGTTTTATACAAGGTGGACCAAAAGAAATCACCCTATTGGAAGGTGCTCTTATTTTTCCAAAAGGCGGCCAATGTCAAATCTGATTTGACATTTGTGAACTTGATAGATGTAGAATAAAAGTAAACAAGCCATGCAGCGATACACTCCCTAAGAACGCTAAATAATCGTGCCTTTTTTGCGTTATAATATGTCTGTGGTGTTTGCGCCGATTCTTCAGTCGTCCGGCACAGACTGCGCAAACCCTGCGCTATTTGATCACCAAGCTTGAAGAGTATGGGACGACAAGAGGGGCTACCAAAAGTGTCCTGCCTCGGAGTACCCGTTATGCTGAGAATATCGCCACTGCTGCAGAGAATGTTGAGCTGTCGTCAGAAACATCGACCAGACGCCGTGCTTTGCACTTAGCCATCAGGCTGTTGTCCATAAGGTGAATTTTGGTCAAAAAACTACGCATGCTCATGTTAGTCCAGTCCGTGCATCAGGTGCTGCCTGTTGACCGCCAAACGCGTGCTACCTGCGCCCAGGGCATCCTCAACCTCGAGGACGAAGTAGACGGTTTTTCGACTAAATTCATAATGAAAGATGAGGCTCATTTACACCTCAGTGGGTACGTAAACAAGCAAAACTGTATCTTCTTGGGAACCGAAGATCCACGAGGGATACACGAGAAGCCATTACACTCGCTCAAAGTGACTGCATGGTGTGCTATTCACGCTGGAGGAGTCATCGGACCATTTTTTTATGTGGACGCCATTGGTCAAACGATAATTGTGGACGGTGCGCGCAAAAGGGCCATGCTAACCGAGTTTTTCTGCCACAACTGAACTGAATTTAGAACTGGAGGACATGTGATTCCAACAGGATGGAGCAACTGTACACCTTGCGCGAGTGACAACCGATATTCTGAAGGCGTCGCCTTACCTATTGTTTTGGCGATTTACAAGTGGCCCGCAAAATCACCAGATCTAACCGTTCTGGACTTTTTTTGAGTTTTTTGAAGTCCCGTGCTTATGTGAACTAGCTTGAGGCCCTGGAAGCTCTCAAATATAATATTTGACACAAGAGCGACAATCTGTCGCCCAAAGTTTTCGCCGAAGTGATGAAAAATGCCATAAAACGAGACGGTATAACAATTAATTGTGACTGCGCCCATTTGGCCGATATTATCTTCTTGACTTGACCTGTGAATATCTAAAAGTTCAAATAAACATAAACAAAAAATAGAATCGTTGCTTTTTATTTAGAAGACAAAATGATAGCCAAGCAACTTCGGATGACTTCTTTGGCCCACCTTGTATTAAAGCCACCTTTATTCTCTCTTATACGTAAATCCATAGATATTTTAAAGTTGAAAGCAATTTTTCCTAATATTAGACCGGTTTATGTTGCGCCAAAAAATTTGGTTTTTTATATGTTCTGGGTAGGAATTATGTAAACATATAAGTAACGTCCCTCCCATAGTAACTATTTAATTCGATTAAATGATATCAGTTGTTCCGGCTTACCTTCCGCCCGTCTTGTTCGGTATCATGCATATCTTTGTCTTAAAGTATATGTAAAATTTTAAAAGACAATAATAATAATAATTAATAATTAGACATATGCACATATAATGTTTTATTACTGGAGCAAAGCCTATTGGTAGTGGTGATTATCGGTGATTTTTCGACCTTAAATGCCTCAAATATTATTCTACATTTCAAAATTTCGCTAGATTATATGGAATTATGTCTTTTTTTAAAATTGGTTTCATATAAATTCTACTTCAGAAAATCACAGATGGAGGCTTACTTACTTCAAATACTTTAATTGCTTAACGGAATTCACAGGTTAAACATTTATATCATGGTGATTTCCCGTTTAGATGAAACTTATAATTCTTGTTAAATTTGTTCAAACAAAATACTGTTCCCCTCTTTTATTCTTACGTCAATGAAATTCCCCTTTTTAAATTGTGATCACTTATGTCTGAAGTAAAATCTTTCGTTTTAATTTTTTTGAAGTTAAAAAAATCTTCAACAAAATAACACAAATACAAAAAAATTAAAAAAAAAAATAAACAAAAATACAAACACAACAAAACTCAAAATTTATAAATGTAGAGAAAAAACACAAAAGTATTTAAAAAGTTCATAACGTATTGTTAAACAGAACCTTAATTTCTCTGGAACAGAGTTGTTAATTTTAGCTCCTGTTCATCCTGTCAAAACTAAGAACTTATGTTTTTTTGGTTTAAACAATAATGATAATTTACGTTTAGACTAGCAACTATTCCGCTTCTTGTTAAGAATAGTCTAAAATATTAACTTAAACAATTTACTAAATGTGTTAATAAATTTAATTTTCATGATTTTTCTATAATATGTTAAACCAAAGTCTATAGTTTTCTATTTTTGCGACCTTTAACTTGAAAAGCTCTTAACTTCATCTAAAAGATTAGTTTTTTGCCATCAAACTAGTTCAGCAGACTTTAATTTTATATATCTTAAAGAAACAAAATGTCAAGAAAAATGTTTTTTGACCACATAATTTACTTTTAACCTCAATCTGGGCTAATGGTCCTCACTATTAGCTCTCACATAATTAAAAAAAATATTCCAAAATGAAAAGAATTCTTTATGCCCATTTTGATGTTTTCCGACCTTTTTGTGGGTCCATATACGTTAATTTTATATTTACAGAGTCACAGTCTCAAAAAAGAACGTTTAGTCCACTTTAATGAATTTTGGGCATTCTGGATCAATAGCTTTAAACTTTAAATTTCTTTAGTAGTATATAGTATAAAATGTTAAAAAGTACCAAAAATGTGAAAAAAGTACTCTTTGTCCGATTTACTGATTTTTTACCTCACCCTGGGTCAAAAGCCTCTAACTTTAAATTTCTAGGGTCAAAGCTCAGAATGCGAAAAAAGCACCAAAATTTGAAAAAAAGTATTTTTTGTTCACTTTACTGACTTTCGATTATAATCTGGGTAAATTTGTCTCTACTTTTTGACTGCCAAATATGAACTGTCAAGACTTATTTTTACCTAAATGGCGGCAAAACAGCGAACACCCGTACTTAAAATATGAAAAATAAATTTTCGGCTCTCCGACCTCAATGTAAAAAATCATAAAGTCAAAACTTTCAAAACAAGCTTTTGAACTTAATCTGGATCAATAACCTGTAGTTCAATAGTTCTTAGAAAAAAGTACTATTTCCTGGAATCATAAATTCAAAAAATATAAAAAAAGTACCAAATATGTTAAAAAAAGTACTTTTGGCTCCAATTTGTATAACCCGACTTACGATTTTATCCTTGTTCGCTTAGAAGCTACAAAGTGGTTCTGAGCACTATTTAATTTTGTTTTTTCTGTTTTACCGCTTAGAGTCCAAAATTTCCAAAAAGAGCTAGACACGATCCCCTTAATATTTGAACAAAATACAATGATTTTTTTGCTTCTTATATGAATATTTTATATTCATAATTTTTATTTTCTTTAAACTAAAAAACTCCTCTCTAACATTAAGTATGAAGTGTTAGTTTGCAACAATAAAAATACATGTTTTAGTTGTTACAGCAATTTCTGTTTAACTGTTTTCAACTACTTTTGTGTTTTTCTCTCTTTAGTCAGTCCTTTAACTCAGATTTCAATAAAAAATTGCAATCAGGACGAAACAGAAAAATAAGTAACAACAACTTTAACATTAAGGTAAATCTATTGTTACGGGTTTGTTTTATATTCTTAAGTTTAAAGACTTACCACGAAAGAGCACTATAGGAAGTATGACTTCAAGGCATCCTTATTAAGTAAATAAATTATGTGTTTGTCGGCAGGGTAATTAACTCTTAATTGGAAAATAAACATCTCAAAAGCAATGCGGTTAGAAGAACGCCATAGGAGGGGAAGGGTGGGTATTGTCACCACTATTGTGGATTTTAGTGGTCAACGGGATGCTGAGGTCGTTTGACTCAAAGGGGATAAAACTAGTGGCTTCTGCAGACAACATCGGAGTTTTGGTGACGGAAAATTTTTTGAAATTAGCAGATAAGGCCACGTATGTGGGTATCGTCCCAGATGGTAAGTTATCTTAGAGGGCGAATGCGGGGGAGAGGGTTAGGAGGCTCTTAATGACTATTATGCCTGCGGGGAGAGGCAAGACATAAGGAAACATTTGTCAAAGGTCCAGAGACGTGCTATACAAGGCATTACAGATGACAGAAATAGAACACCACAGGCAGAGCTGGCTCTTATTCTGCATCTTCTTCCCATTGAGGTCTTCGTTGCTTGAATGGCGGCAAAGAGTTTTCTTAGTTGTAGAGAGTCAGGTATTTTTAGGACATGCCAACATTCTGGGAAATCTTATCTCAGGTAGTGTTATCGGATAGGAAGGCATGGAAGGAATGTGACAGGCTGCATGTTTGGTGCTCAGTATTCTCTGGTGGATTGAAGATAAAGGTGGACACCAGGGCTGGTGTGTACACCTTAATAATGGATATGGGAGTAGAGATTTCATACAGACTTCAGGACAAGTGCAAAATTTTCCAGGCTGAGATTCTAGCGGTGAAGAGGGGCGCGGAATTGTTAGGGGAGGATGCAAACGGCAGAGGGGACGGTAACAGTCAGGGCATTCTTAAGCCAGAGGGATACTATGTCAGTTCTAGATTGGAGGACGACCGTCTGTTCTGTTCTGTTGAGTTCCGGGTCATGAGATACATGACCAGTAAATTGGATAAGAACTCTCCGGATATCTGCAGGTTATGGGGGGATAGAAGAAGATAAAGACTGTGGAACACCTTGTCTGTCACTGCCCTAGGCTGAATATCCACCGAAAGAAGTGGTTGGGAGGGCGCTTCTTAGATGGACTTGGTGAGACCTCTGTATTGGAAATATAATAGGATGCGTCAATAAGGTTGGGTGACTGGGTGATGGGTGGTTCATCGCCTGCCCGCGATTGACGAACACTGATTTCTTTCCTATTTTTTTATCGTTCTACCTATAGGTAATAAATTTCTTTGTATTTTCTATTTCCTCTGAAGGGATTCACAATTGGCCTACCGACCCCCGGGTGGAGGTGGCCATATGCATTCGTCTCTACCCTAACCTAACCTACCAAGAATATTGTTTCATTATTTGTTTTTAACTATTAAATGATAATGTTGATTAAATTCTATTAACTTTTTTATTTAAGTTTCTTCTACTAAAGTTCGTTAAAATATTTTTCTGTAGTAAAATATAATCCTTGCACCACCTTTACTTGTGAAGTATTTTTTTCTTTTGTGTTCTTTTTCGCAATCTGATTGTTTCCAGTGTAGGTGCATTAACCTAAAAAACTTTATTTGTTTAACATTGAATAAGACACAAGGTTTTATTTGATTAAGAGAAAAACTATAAAAAATCATGGTAGAGTTGTTCCAACTTAAATTTAACAATAGCAAGATTTTTGTTGTATTTAAATATTTACTGACTGCAATTAAACAATTGTTTTCCATTAAAAAAAAATGCAAAGACGGTTAAGTGGTTCTATTATTTAGTTCCCTCTTAAAACAATAGTTATTGGTTTATTTAGCAAAGACTTAATTGAAGTGCGATAAAATATTATGAATATTAAAATATGGTTGGTTTTTTATGGTGAAGAATATCACCATCGAACCTTATATTTGGATTTAACCTAAATTTGCAAAAAACTTATATTTGTACGTCACACTAATAAGCAAATAAGCCGCTTGAATATATTTAACAATGAAAATAAGAGATCTTTACCAAATCAAAACTGAATACATCTTTAATAGTTAAAGTTTTTCAAAATATAACACATTTAACAATAAAGAAAGTACAAAATATATTATTTGGAGTTGTTTGTTATAAAGTTTTTGGGCAAAACTTAAGGGTTGCCGCATTTTTTTAAACTATTTTACCAAACTTTGCTCTAAACAAGTAATAGCGCTGTATTCGGTTGTGCTGAAACTGAGATACCCTTCACATTGGTCTTTCGAAACCCCGAACTTTTTTTTTTTATTTTTATTAATTTTTTAATTATATTTCTAATTTTTAATAGAGCCGTTTTCATATTTCAAGCATCTTAGGGAGACTTGGGAAATTGAAGCGGTTTTAAATATATTTTTTCAAAATTGGATGGCAATGCCCTTAGGGAGTGGGGATAACGGGTAAGTATGCTCTAGGGAAATGTTTGCAAGGAAAAATGAGTTGAGGTCAGTCCTACATTTGACTTATCCACGGACACCATGGAGGCTGTAGGGGGGCATTTTTATAAAATTTTCAATTTTTTATGGGAGCCCCCTTGGGCGATGGAGATAGGGGGTAAGTATGTTATAGGAAAACTATGTATGTTTGGACGGGAAAACTAATGGGAGTTGGTTTAACCCTTTATTTTTCTAGGGAAGCTATGGGAGTTTTTTATAATTTTTGTAAATTTTGTATGACAGCTCACTTAGGTGATCGAGATAGGGGAGGGAAGACTACATTTTATTCTTCTGGGGTGACTCCGGCGAAGCTTTAGATGTTTTTGCCCTATTTTTTTTAAATTTCGGATTGCAATCTTGTAAAGGGCTGCAGATAGGGGGCAAGTGTGTTCCGAGAAAATGTTTAAAAAGAAAAATTATTTGGGATTGCTCTTACATTTGACCTTTGCGGGAGCACCTTGGAAGCTGTAGGAGCGATTTGAGAAAAAATTTAAAAAAAGTTAAAATTTGTATGGCAACCCTGTTAGCGGGCGGAAATAGGGAGTAAAAATGTTACACAGAAATATTTGTGGGAAAAATTAGTTGGAGTCGGTCTTATATTGCACCCGTGTAGGAGCAACTCTGGGGCAGCTGTAGAGGTTTTCATGTACAAATTTAAGAGAAATAAACAGAGGTAGTCCTAGTTTTTGGCTTATATTTCTGTTATTTATCGGGCGATTTTGCCAGATTTAAATTGCGATTTGCTCCCAGATATTTCTGATAGTTTGATACCACCTATTATTCTGTGCGACATGGGGGGGCTTAAGAAAGTTAATTTTAGCTATTAAACGGACAGACGGGCACACGGGCAGATGTACATCGCTTAGACAACTTCCCTATCTATAAGGACAAAGAAAATAATTACTTTATGGGATCCCGTTTGCGCCAACTCACCTGATGTCTAAATTTCGAATATTCCATCATTCCCCGGAACCCAGCTAAGCGTAATACCCTCAAGTCCTTGGAGCGCTGATCTGCAGTTCCTGGCCGCCGTTTACCTCACTAGGCTACAACCCAGTGCGCTAAGAGCCCCTTGGCTATCCACATTGATAGGAATGCATTCTCCCATAAGACCGCTGTTCCGCCGAAATAAGTGTGTTTACTGAATAGACATCATTGGCAGTGTGCGCCATAGCCCAATCGGTGTACATAGGTGTTCGCTGAAGTGGTAAATGGCCATTTACGCACCAATGTGGAAGCTATGCTGGCATATCCCGGGCGTCAATCGCGCCATGTACCTGTCTTCCTTAGTCTCAATGTACTTCTGGCTCTAGAGGTCTTAACAAAAAGATCCAAGGACAGTAGGTGCAGCGGGATACAACTGAGAGCTCCAGTAATACAAACCGAGGCCATCCTTTGAACCTTATTCAACATTCAGGCAGCCACAAGTAGTTATAGGTCAGACTGTTGCCGTGTTTATCCAGTTGATATATCTATAGACCTAGGCTTTAGTTCCCAAATTTTCCCAACCTGCCATCCTTTTTTTGATGTTATTTTCCAGTTAGGCCTGCAGTACAGTATAACACCAAGGTATTTAGCCTTCGAAGAGAGCCTCAACTTCGCCGGGTTGCCTTCGATTGCAAACCCTAAACGATTTAAATATCGATTAATTCGGTTGTCATAATGTGTATCAAGTCTCAGTGTACTGTTGCTTAAAGATATACATACATACATATATTTTTAACTGCAGTTTAATGTCGCTTTCAAATTTATTACATCACAATTTGTCATTTCAAATAATGAAATCGATGGTAATAATTTTAGTTTTTAGTTTAATTTTTTTAAGCGAAATTTGCCTTTTATTTATCTGTGTCTTGTGTTCTTTTTTCGCTTTAAAATAAATATCGTAATACACAGCAAAAAATATAACAAATTTTGTGGTACCAAATTATTTTGTTAAAATTTATTTTTAATTCAAGCACATATTTAGTGAATATAATCAATTTATATCAATATTATCAATATAACGCAAATGCATTTAACAACAAAATTAAATTAAGTTTAGGTCGCTATTTTGTTTTTTTAAATAAATATATATTTTCGTATCATCAAAGAAATTAATGATTTTGCAAAAATTGCATAATTTTTTAATATAATGATTTAAATTTTTTTTTTCGTTAAATTAAGAATTAAATAAACGTTAAACAAGTAAAAGCGCTACATTTGGCTATGCCGAATCTAATACGAGTATACCCTTCACATTGACCTTTCGCAATCCCAACCTTTTTTTTATTTTTATTCATTTTTTTACTTATGAAATATTTCTTATTTTTAAATAGGGGTCGGTGTCATTTTTTAATGCTTCACGGGTGACTACGGGAAAGTTGTAGGGAATTTTATCCTAATTTTACAAATTTTGTATGGCAACCCACTTAGGGGGTAGAGATAGGGGGTAAGTATATTCTAGAAATATGTTTGGGAGGGGAAACTAAACGGGCTCCGTACACTTTATTTCTCTAAGGCCAACTCTGAAGAAGTTGTGGGCATTTTCATATTATTTTTGTAAATTTTGTATGGCAGCCTTCCTAGGGCGTGGAGATAGGGGGTAACTATATGTATTCTAGGAATATGTTTGGGAGGGCAAACTAATTGGGGTCGGTCGTACACTTTATTACTTTAATGCTGACTCTAAAGAAGTTGTGGGCATTTTTACATCATTTTTGTAAATTTTGTATAGCAACCCCCTTAGGGCGTGGAGATAGGGGGTAAGTATACTCTAGGAATATATTTGGAGGAAAAACCAATGGGGGTCTGTGATAAATTTTTTTCCTCTAGGGGCTGGCTACTCCGTGGAAGTTGTAGCGGTTTTTATCTTATTTTTTAAAATTTTGTATGGCAACCATGTTAGGGGCTAGGGATAGAGGGTAAGTATGTTCCACAAAAATGTTTGGATGGATAAAATAATTCGTGTCGGTCTTACAATTTAACCTTTGTAGAAGAACCCTGGAAGCCGTAGAAGAGTAAAAAACATTGTTTAAAAAGATCAACAAAATTAATTATTATTATTATAATAGAATGAAATTTTTTTGTTGAAGTTTAAAATCAGAAATAAAAAAAGTTGATTAATATAACAACTTTTTTGTTTAAAACACGTCTAGGTTTCAGTTAATAATGCTTTAAATGATTTTTTTTTCATAAATTACAAATTTCGAATCGTTTTTTTACAAAAATTAATGTGGGCCGCATTTTTAAACGAATTTTTATTTGAAAAAAAACATAAAAATTATATGTATTTACAATTAATTTTTTTCGGTGTACAGCAAAATAGTACTTGCGGGTGTTGTAATAAAATTGTATGTAAATTATGTTGATTCAATTTAATTGATTCTAATTTACTTTTATTTGATTTCAACCGAACAAAAATTATTATTACTGAATGAATTGTGTTACGGATACCTAAATGTTGTTGACACTCTTAAATCATTTTTATTGCTTTTGTTGTCAAATTGTATTTTTTATTATATTTTTAATAAAGAAAATTGTTTTATTTGTTCCTGTATACAAGTACTTAAAATTTTATTTTTTCTATAATAGTTAATGCGGCTTTGAGAATTTCAAATAATTTGTTAATTCAATACTCTATATTATAAATAGAAATTTAATTTCGACCTGTGTACACCAGTGGTAGGCAAAACATATACGCTGTGCTAGTTCTCTTTGTTCACACGTCCAACAAATTTACACTATTTGAAATTCTTTAGCAGAGCCTAAAACAGCGAATATATAAATGAAAAATTTTAAAGCATAAATTAGTATTATCACTGCTTTATAGGCGCAATAAAAATTACGGCATTTTTAAAAAGCCCCTGCAAATGCATTTTATTTGCATTTTAAATTTATCCGATGCATTTCATTAAAATAAGCGAGAGGGAACTGACCGCTTTTCGTTCTTATGCTTATCTCTTTTAAAATATCAAAAATTGTGCAACCCCACCATCCTATTATGAACTCATTAAAACTGTACTTGTAGATTTAACTATTAAAGATACTTAAAAATAAATCTGTGAAAAATATAGTAAGAATTACAAACCTGTTTTAGAGCGGTTGAAAAAAAACATCAAAAATTGAAGACTTATCAGTTGCAGCTGGTCAAAAAAAGTTAAGTTGTTTTAAAATTTTAATCTTAATTTTAACTTAACAAAGATGAATTAAAAAGCCATGACAGCGATATTAATTGCTTGTGTAAACATAGAGTTTTTCATGTTGTACGCTGGCGATCACCATTTTAAAACAAGAAAGAAAGTTGAAGTCACTTTAGAAGTACTTGACCGAATCATCCGGGCAAAAATCCAAAAGTAAATTTAGAGAAATTGAAAGAAATAAGTAAGAAGCTCGATAGACAACGAAATTTTGCATTACATTATTACATTTTAATTTTTTTAGATTTTAGTGAGGGATTTGGGTTTTTGAAGCGATGTTAAAGCCAGAAGAGTAAAAATTACGATATACGCTTTCTTTGATTTCTTTGGGCTTTGGTGTTTCTAAAATAACTTGTTAAGATCACACCAACGAAGCTTTTTATGAGTTCTTTCAATTAAAGAGACATTTGAAGCAATTTTTTAAAATAATTTATAATTAATACATATTTGCAACTGACGGACAATTTTATATCTGTATATCGGTCGTCCGGCACCGACTGCGCAAACACTGCGCCGTTTACCCATCAATCTTGAAGAGTATGGATTCAAATGAGACACTGCCAAGAGTGGCCGGCCCAAGAGCGCCCGTTCTACCAAGAATATCGCTGCTGTTGGCGAGGATGTTAAGCCGTAGCTATAAACACCGACCAGATGCCGTGCCTCGCAATTAGCCATCATCCGGTCGTCCCTAAGGCGAATATTTGTCTAAGGCCTGCACCTGTTCCCGTACAAAGTCCATTCCATGAATCAGCTGCTTCATGTTAACTGCCAGACGCGGGTAAACTACGCCCAAGCCATTCTTAATCTCAGGGCCAAAGTGGATGATGTTTCGACCAAAATCATAATAAGCGATGGGGCTCATTTCCACCTCAGCGGAAACGTGAACAAGCAAAACTATCGCTTCTGGGGCACCGAAAATCCACACGTGATGTACGAGGACCCATCACACCCGCTCAAAGTGACTGTATGATGCGCCGTTCAGGGGTAGAGGGTAAGTATGTTCTAGGAATGTGTTTGGGAATAGAAGTTAAAGGAGGTCGGTGGTACACTTTATATCTTTAGGGACGACTCTGAGGAAGTTATGGTCGTTTTTACATGATTTTTGCTAATTTTGTATGGCAACCCCTTTAGGTGGTGGTGAAAGGAGATAAGTATATTCTAGGAATATGTTTTAAAGGGAAAACTAGGGGGGAGGGTAAGTCGTACACTTTATTTTTCTAAGGCCGAGTCTTGGGAAGTTATTGGCCTTTTAACATAATTTTTTAATTTTTGTATGGGAACCACCTTGGCTGATGGGGAAGGGGGTGAAAAAGTTTTAGGAATATGTTTGGAAGGGAAAAGATAAAGGGGGTTTCGTGATATACTTTATTTCTCTAGGGGCGACTACAAAGAAGTTATAGTTATTATATAGTTTTTACCCTATTTTTTCAAGTTTTGTATGGCAGCCATGTTTGGGGCTAAAGATAGAGGGTAAGTATGTTGCACAAAAATGTTTGGAAGGACAAATTAATTGGGGTTGGTCTTACACTTTACCTTTGTAGGAGCACCCTGGAATTAATTAAATAAATAAAAAAAATTAAACTTTTTGGGCAACCCTGTTTGAGGGCGGCCCTATCTCTATGTTCCACAAAAATGTTTGTGAAGAAAAATTAGTGGGAGTCGGTCTTACATTGCACACTATACGAAGAAACTACGGGGCAGTTGTCGAAGTTTTTGTGTACAAATTAAAGAAAAATTATCAGAGGTAGTCATGGGTTTTGGCTTATATCTCAGCTAGTTATCAGGGGAATTGGCTGGATTTTAACAACAATTTGCTCGCAGATGTTTCTGATAGTTTGATATCATCGACGGGTCTATGCAACATCATGGTATCAACCACTACACGGACAGGCGGGCAGACGGACCTAGCTAAACCGACTTCCCTATCTGTAAAGACCAACAAAATAAATACTTAATGGGGCCGCAGATAAATATTAAACAAACTACAAACGGAATGAAAAACCTACATATACCCTTATCACATATGTATTTGAAGGGTATAAAAAAAAATTTTTTTGTACACATTAGTATTAACGTCATACAACTAGAAACAAGTTACGGCCGCTTTTAATTATTTTGTACATCAACCTTACCCACTGTTATTTCAAAAACATTTGTTATAACTTTGTTTCGTATAACGAAATAGGGGTGGTTTTTTTTTCTTAAACAGACCTACTAAACCATTTAACCAAATAAATATGTATGTTCTTTTGTGTACAAACGAGACCGATGCATTGCAACACGACGACCAACAGGTGATTAATGAGAGCAATAAAGTGTGAGCAGAAACAAAGTTTGTACAAAAGCTTTTTTTGTACTCTCACAACATGCGCGGAGTTGATTTTTAGCATAGCAGATAGTTTCCTTAACAGTCTATTGAAGGATATGCTGAAACTGTATTGGTAAAAAAGAATAACAAAAACAAGTTGTTGCATATATTTTGGCGTCCAATATAAAATAAGTTAATGTCAAAGAAAAATGCTTAAATGTTTGTTTTTTCGGGCCATGCTTCGAGGTAATAGGGAGCAACAGCTTTTTTTTGATGTTTATGTAGAAATATGTTAAAGTGTTGAGGGAAATTTACTTTTTACACCGTTGCTATAAGCTGTGCCTTTGAATTTGTTTTGTTTGTATTTTCAAGAGCGCGCCAACTTAAAGTGATGTTGTGTTTAATGTTACATGCGAAAGCCAACATACAAACCTACATATTTGCGAATATGTTGGTATGGTTTTAAAGCATTTACACAAATAAATGTATGTATGTGTTAATTGTGTTAGGTGTGTGTGTGTTGGATAAGCATAGTAAGCAAGCTGCTGCATGTTTAGTCAACATTAAGCTTTCATCTCGTACGGTTTAAAAAAAACACTGGATTCAAGAAACAAAATATTTTTTTTAAAAAATAACGGATAGTTTTTAAAAAAATTAAAACCTAGAAAAACTGTTTAATAACTAAAAATAATAGAAAAAAACATTTCTTAAATGTATTTAATTTTAATAAATTTATTTAAACTAATAACAAAGGCAAGTTAAAGTATGACCAGCCGGAAACTAAAAATTTAAAAAAATTAATTTAAAAAATATTTAATAAATAAAACCCCGCCTGAAAGGAGGATTGAACCTTTATTTTTAAAGCCGTCGGTATCCAATAATATTTTTTAAAAAAACTAAACAAATAATAATCGATCTTATATTAAAAAAATTTCCAACACCATGAAAATATGTTAAAAAAATGTGAAAATATTAAAGCAAAATAAAAAAAATTAAAGATACTTATGTTCTAGCGTTTAATTAAAAATTAACATGCTACCATTGCCTGCATATATCCGGTTTATGTTGAGCTATTGAAGTTTTGCGTGTCAACACCATGTAATTTTAGCTTCACATAAAGTTGAATCTCATTTGATTTTGCATTAATATTTATGCGTTGCGTTTTATGAATGTAAAGACTGTTGCGTGTCTGGAAATTTTGACATTTACATACGTCTAAGTAAATTTAAAAAAATAATAATATTTTTAAAGCAATTGCATGCGACAGTTTTCTTCTGGTAAAATTAAAGGTAAAAATATTTGTTTTTTTTTTCAGTAAATGATTTTTAATGTTCGCAACTTAACTTATGCAATACGATAAAGTGTTAATTATTGCTATTTGAAATAAAATAGTAGAAATGGAAATTATATATTCCCAACAACGTTCACTTTTTCATTACACTCATTACATATAACTCGGGCAAAGGCAGTTGCGTTCATCTAATATGTATGTACAAAAGAATACCTTTGCGAGTGACTTGAAATTTTTTACGTGCGATTACCTTTTCTGATATCGAGAAAAGATTTCGATAAATTTATGCTCCAAGGTGGTTAAAATAAATCAAAAAATCAGTAATTTGCTTACTTTCTAACTATACATGACAGAATAAAGTAATAAGTACCGATTTCTACTCAAAAAATTATTGGACCCTTGTCTGACACTTTCTTTGAAATTTTGGTACCATAAGAGATAAAATGATTTTTAGCTACTTTTTATAATCTATAAACCAGTTAATATTGAAATAATTTAACTTTCCTTCGACAGGTCGTAAAAAATATATGAACACAATTTTTGAATGTTGCTAAACTTTGATTCTAAAGGGTAAACATTATATTTTGGTACTTTTTCAGTATTTTTTCTTACTTCTTAGCTACTGAAAATTAAAAAAAATCTTCTTTCGAATAGACATATTGAAAAAAATAATATGATTCCATTTAGTGAAACATTATCAAAGTATTTATGCTTAAGGTGGCTTTACATGGTAATACCAAGTATTTAGACTTTGTAGAATAAAGCTGACTTTTATTGCTGGTTTTCTTTTATGGTAACGACATATGGTTTAAGTTCTACATTATTAACAAAAACAAAATGCAAAAGTTCTGCGTTGATTTTGATTGTTTGTGTTTTGTTTTAAAAAATGTAGCCATCTTCTTTAGATGTTTTAGTGCTGCCAATCTTTTACACCTACACTCAAAAAATTATTACAGTAACTGACTGTAAGTTATTTAGGAAGTATTCCGTAAGGTTGTTTTTAAATTAAAAAACAGTTAAAATCTAATACAATATATTTTTTAACTGGTTTGAAGGGTTATTCAAAGCCTCAAATAAACAAAAATACTAATTTTTAGTTGAAGATAATTTTGTCAGTTACTTTTTAGTAATATTTAACTTTGTTATTTTTTTCTGATACTTTGTGTTTTGCCGTAAATGACAGAAGATATAGTTAATTTCAGTCGAAAATGTCAGTTAATTTTTTGATGTCTATATTTAAATGAAATATTTTGTTGATTTTAATGAATATCTTGTTGGACGGTTTTTAAATGAATATTCAGTTATTTTAAATAGATTTCCAGTTGATTTTACATAAATAATTTTTCCAGTGTATGGTGTGATGAGAACCATAAGTTTTTTAAAATCGTTTAGAAAATAAACATTTACCGCACCCTTGTCAAAGTTTGTATCCGAATCCTTTTCTGCCAAATATATTATGCTTTTACATAATGAGATTTTGTAATACTCCACAACATTTGTTTGGCATGTCGTAATACATGTGTTACAATATTAAGACCACTTTAACATTTCAATTTTTAAGAAAAAAATTCTTAAGAATAAACAAATCTCTGTTTTTAAAAATGTTATTTGTGTATTTGACGGCGTTTTTTTTTTGTTTTACTAAGCTTAGAAAAACTTTGAAACTCTTTCTAAAGCAAATTAAAAAATATTTTAGGTTGCAGTATTCGTTTTTTTAACATAAGTGCAGCCCTACCATACCTGAAATACCTTTTTTTAGTTTCTGGGTCAAAGTCACAAAATTACACCGACTTTTGTTAAATTGGTTTGATATAAATTATCTTAAATTTTTAAAATTTGAGAATATTCTTGGTACATCAAAACAAACTTTGTGGTTAATATGGCTTCTGGTATCCTCTGCCTAGTTAATATAAAAAATAATATTCACAATAAATAGAAGAATGATGCTCTAAGCACAACTGGGACGAATGACGAATTTTGCACTTCACGACGATCTTGTCTGTTGAACTTAAACACATTGAGAACGAATAAAACAGCTGTGATAAAGTGACCATATTTCTTAATAATAAAACTAACTAGCTAAAAAACAAGTAAGAGCGATATATTCGGCTGTGCCGAATCTTATATACCCTTCACATTGGTCTTTAAATATACCAGCCGAGTAATTTTGTACTGCAAATAATATAATAAAAAACCTTGTGCGAGTTTTAAAGTCCATAGAAAACTTTACAAAATTTTAACGTTCGTATGAATAATAGAAATAGATGAGGAACGTTTGAGGTCGAGAGTTTTAAAAGTTTTTAATAAAACTTATTAAATGTTTTAGTCCCCCTGCTCTTCTCCAACTTTTTCTCCAAAATGTATGAATTATTTGATTATTACTTTTTGTAGAATATTCGAAGTCATAGCTGTAATAGTTTTCCAGAAGTAGCGTATCGAAAATTTTATAAAAATTGTTAATTTGTATGGGAGCTACCCCTTCTTCACCCCTATCCAAATTTTTTTTTCTTCAGAGCGTAGCCCTTGATGTCCAATCACTTTTTGTAGAACATTCGATTTCGATATCTGTTATAGTTTCCGAGATATAGCATATCGAAAATTTAACAAAAATTGTTAATATGTATGCTACCCCTTTTTTTGCCCCCACTCAAAAAATTTTTTCTTTAAAGCGTAGGCCTTTTTGCCCAATTACTTTTTGTAGAACATTTCATTTCGATATCTTTTATAGTTTCCGAGATATAGCGTATCGATTATTTTATAATAATTGTCGATTTGTATGGGAGCTACCCCTTTTTTGCCCCCACTCAAAAAAATTTTTCTTTAGAGCGTAGGCCTTCTTGCCCAATTACTTTTTGTAGAACATTTCATTTCGATATCTTTTAAAGTTTCCGAGATATAGCGTATCGAATATTTCAAAATAATTGTCGATTTTTATGGGAGCTATTTTTTCCCCCCACTCAAAAAATTTTTAAGTCGATAGCTGTTATAGTTTACGAGATATAGCGCATAAAATATTTCACCAAATTTGTGCAATTGTAGAAAAAATACCCCTTCCCCTGGTCCTATCTGAAAAAACTTTTTCCATTATTTAGGTCCCTTCTTTAGGAGTATCCGTGCCAAGTTTTGTGGCAAGAGTGACTATACTTACTGAGATATATAGGGATATATGCACGGATTTTGTCCTAAAAAAAATGGGTTACTCTGGGTTTTCGCTTATATCTCGGTCAATAGTGAATCGATTTTGCTGATTTTAAATAGCGATTGTCTCCAGGATATTTCTAGTAGTTTGACACCATTAACTGGTCTGTATCTTTTTATTTGACTATACCCTATCACTATGTGAAGGGTATAAAAATTATTTAGAAATTATAAATATTACATTAAAAATGCATTAAGTGTATTAAATGCAACAAATAAAATGTGAAAATAATTCTTAATATATAAAGTAACTTTATTTAATTACAAAATAAAAAAAAAATTAAAAGAAAAGTGATCACTCTGTGCCAAATTGTGGGCAACATTTTGTCGGAAAAATTTTAAATTTCATACAAAATTAATAAATCAGACAGTTGCTTTCTCAAATATTTATAATCAGCTGGACTCTTTGTATCACATGTGTAAGTGTACACTGATTTAAATCAATTAAGCCAATTGCTTAATTTTTTCTAAAACATGCTTTCTAGTTAAATTTTATGCTAATAATTGTTATTGAAAAACACTGAAAAGTTTATTTTTTCGCTTCTAGCCGAGTCGAGAATGTATTCTTGAAATTCGCTACAGTTGTTCGTCAACACACTTTGCTCGATACTTGAGGGTTGGAAGTAAATATCTTCTATTTAACTCAAAGTCAACTAAATTTTAAATTTTTTTCTGGTTTTTATTTATTATAATTAACTTTAGTTAGATGAAATTTATGTCATTTTTGTTTTATGGCAAAATTTCTTTTCTTTGATCATTAAGGTTTTTATAAAAAATATATATGTTTTTTTATTTTATTGTTTATAATAATATTTCATTTCGACAAGATATTTTTTATGATAACTTTAGCTGTTTTTCCAAAATAAGTAAAGCTGGTTTTACTTTCTCTTTAACTGCACTTTTATAAGGCTGATCCTAAAAAAATTTTTGAAGTACATAGTTCATAAAGTTTTGAAAATAATTGAATTCAAATGGCCTGCCTTCAGCCTTTGTGATACACATGCGACATCATATCAAAAAGTTGGTAGCAGCTCTTAGCAGTCACCTTATATAAGGTTTTTTCAAACAATTTTTTTTCTTTTACATATGTTTGTAGATATATTTAAATTAATAAAAAATGCCAATTTAAATATTTGTAATAAAGAAAAATCTTTTGTGTATTTAACTTTTTAAAGTAAATTGTTTCCGGTTGACTCTAGATTTGGTGCACAAAAAATCCAAGAATTTCGAGATACGGGATATCCTGTCACACATCCTTTAACTTTCGTATGTATTCAAAAACATATGAATATTAAGAACATCTCTTTTTACTTTGTCGTAAATAAATTCAAAGTACCTTAACCGTTTTTTGTCCCAAACTAGTTCACCAAAGAGACATTACTGGAAAAAAAGGCAACTTTTATTATTAAGTACTAAACACATACTTATGCCAATATTTATTAACAATAACCTAAAAAAATAATTTTATATTAAAATGAAGGTAAAAGGAAGATGCTTCAAATAAAAAAGAAAAATGTTAAGTCTAATCGAAAGTTTTCACATTTTTAATACCAGTACACAGTTACTTGGGTATAAGGAGATTTTAAATATATGTTAATGTTTAACTCTTTTAAATTTCACTGAGTGAAACGTGAAACAAATTTGTATCTTTTTATGTAAATTTATTTCTCAAGATCATAAATTAAACTTAAATGACCATTTTATAAACTTAAATGACCATTTCCAAGAGATATACAGTTTTTCTGTTGCTCTTAAATTACTAAAAATATTTAGGGCTGTTTGTAAACGGAAAGAAAGTTCTTAAGAACTTTTGCATGATTTTAGTTTTATCCCAACTTATCCCAAATGAATCGAAATAGATTTAAAGTTTCACCTTAAAAAATATATATATATAATAAATAAATTAAAAAAAAAATTTAAGTGAAAATTAAAAAAAAATTAAAATTGAATGTACAATTAGTAATGATGATTGGTTTTTAAGGAAAAAAGCGAAAAAAAAAAATCAAAACTGAAATGAAGAATGTTGTTTGTAGGTTTGTTGAGATTTTTGTACTTAAACGGATAATACTCCGAGATATCTTTGAATTTAATTGAAGTTTACAAGGAACCCAAACAAATTCAAAATTAAATATTTTTTTCGGAAAATTATATTTTTTCACAAAAAAAAAAAAAAGAAAAATCGAAAGTTTTGCTTTGAAGTCTTTTAGAGTTTTTCCGATAAAACACTTAAATTCTATTAATTTCGCTTATTAACTCAAACAGTAGCTGAACTCGGAATTAGTTAATTGAGAGTGGTGTAGGTACTGTAAGACTTTAGTTTAAAATTTCCAAGATAAGATTAGATTTTTCATGGATTTCTGATCCGAATTTAGTAGTTAAGCGAGTTAGACAGTTTAATATGTATATACATATATTGATATAAAATCCAAAGCTTTTATATTTGCCGATATATAGATATAACGAATCAAATCCTTAAAAACATTTTTCATTTGTAGGGAGCAAACATTGCGACTGCAATAAATTTCAATTTCCAACAAATTTCCTTTCAAAATAAAGAGCAATTGTAGGCTCAATGTGGAGAAAAGTGTCAAGAAAATGACAATGAAGTCTACGCATGTAGGAACTTACTAGAGAAAATATGAAGTTTTACGCCAAATCTAACGCATTGGATCTACACTGTAGTGGCGAGGCCTATCTTATTCTATTTAGTACGCGTGTGGTTGACAGTATTTGAAAAGAAAGTCAATTGCAGGCGACTGGTAAGCGCGCAGAGGCTTGCAAGACTGTTTATAACTGGTGACTTATTCAGCACCACCTATTGATCTGGGGTCAAATTACGGCATTCAACTCGAATTGAAATTCTACTCGATCGATCGAGTTGTCAATGCTTTTAACATAAGAATTCTAATAAGAACTTTTTGATTTCGATTCGAATCGAATGCCGTAATTTGCCCCCTGGTCTTAAAAGATGTTGCAAAAAATTCTGCAACTCGGTTGAATTCAATGACATGATTTATTCGGTAATCATATGATCATAACAAAATTATTGGAAGGGTAGAGTTTAGCAATGAGTACAAGATCCTCAGCTTAGCTGAGTTGCCGATAATTGGGTATTTGGGCTTCCTTTAAGCTTCCAGATAACTACAGAGTATTTCAGGCAGAGATTCCAGCAGCCAAATATGCTGCTAACAGCGGTTCATGCCGCTGGCGACTGGCCAGAGATAGTTGCAGGTTCGGATTTTAAAACTTTGTTACCCGCATCTTCTTCACTGGACAAAAAAGACAATTTAGTTCCTGTACCACAAAAAGCATATCACTTTTCCTTAAAAAAAACCGATAAATTTAAGTTTTAAAGATAATGAAAAGACCGAAGTATAAATATATTGATTCCTTTTTCATTCTTATTTATTTCACAACAGTTTAAAATTATTACATGCTGAAAAATCGGCTCTGACTTTTTTACGTTTTAATGAAACAGTTTCAAGAATTCTTTCCCTAATTGTGAGCTTAGGGAAAGAAATTTTTTTGTAAAAATAAAATCCAAATTCGTAAACTCTCATCCACAGAAATCAGGTTCTCTTATTGTCTTCTTAATATAAATCGCTTAAGAACGTATTAACCTGGGAAATCATAGCTGTTTTTTAATAAAGTTTTATACTGTTTGAGTTGTAAAGAAATGTAAGCGCATTGCTTACACTCGTTACAATGGAATCACCCATATAGTTTGCTATGTTATGGAATAGCAGTAACAAAAATATGGTTGTTAAAAGTTCAAAAATATTACTTTTTGCCTGGAAAACGGGTCAAATTACCAATTATGCTGTTTAGGGTTAACAAATAAAAATCAATTACTTGAAAGACTATATCTTTTCATTGTTAAACAATATCTTCTTAAAGTTAAAACTTGGAAGAAAATTTTCCATAACACATTTTGTATATTTAATTTAACCAAACTCAAACCCTAAAAATTGTTTAATATTTGTTTACATATCATTAGCATTCTGTTTCAGGGTTGAAACGTAAAACTACCGAAAGTTTTAAAGGTGTGTCTAGAAAAGTAAATTATTCGCTAGTGAATATTTAAAGGAAAAATTAAATAAATTCTCTTTACACTTTAAATGTTGTTGACATTTTCCTCGTTACATTTGTTTATTAAATGTTTGCATAAATAGTTTATAGAAACAGAACAAAATACATAAAACCTAATTTGCAAACAAAAAATTCCCATAGCAACAATTTTGTCTAGTAATCTTGGGCTTGGTGACGTTTAAGCTTTAACCAAATTATATATTTGGAAAAAAAAGTAAGACATTACAAATCAGTCTTCTTTGCGTTAAAGGATAATTACTAAAGGTCACGCTTTTTGTGTGTGTTGTCTGATTAAATACTTTAGATCATGTTTTGCTTATTTTTTGTAACTTTTAACGAAATTTTTTCTTGGTTTTAATATTGATATCATAAAATTGTTTTAGGTTTGGTGGTGCAAACTACATTTAGCAAAATAATTTTATTTTCACACTCTGGTATTCATCCCCAAAAGTATGCTACAATATTTATGAAACATTTTTGTAATACTTTGATTTACGAGTAAAACAAGTAAAACTTTTTGAAATGACTTGACAAAAATATATCTGTATATATGTTTGTTTTTTATATTTTTTTTGTTTTGAAACAAACTATGAGTACAAGCATGTAATAAGTTAAACAATACATTCTTAGCATTCTTAAAACAGCTTTTAAACTTTCGAATAAATGAAATTGAATTATTTCTTATTTTTTTTTATTTTATTTGAAAAGTTTGTAGTGTAACGTTAAAAAAAAATTATTTAAAAAAAACTGTCATTCAATTTAAAAATTTATGTTTGAGTTTAACATACAATTTCCTTTAGAAATAACGGATAAAAATTTATTATCTTTATGCTACATTTACTTCAAACCAAATCTTGTGGATTTTATTTGGAATCTTACTTCAAATCTGTATCGCTTAGACTGAATGTTTTTGACATAAGCTAGATTTGATTTTCATATAAAAGCAGCCTGAGGTAAATGGCGTTGATGAAACAAGTCCCAAACAGAAACATTTTAATGGAAAGGTTTGTGCCGTAAATGTATTTAATACCTCATTATGAACAAAACTTCGGGAGATTTCAACAAATTCTAGTGCGGAAGTGGATTTTGTTTTGAATGGGAAATCTGCTAAAAATCAGCTAGATTTCGCACAAAATCTCGTAAGTACCAGATTTTACTTCGGGGTAAAGGTAGTAATATACACAGGCTGGGTTATACCGTCAATTTTCAATATCTAACAGGACGTATTAGTGTCATAAAATTCAAAAATTATCTCTAAAAATATTTGCATATTTTTTTACCCACGAAACATACATGACAGAGGTATTTTGCGTTTGTAGGCCAATAAAAAAAACAAGTACGATCGTTTTTTTCGGTCGAATCAGGTGGCAGATTTGTATTTTCAAACTTAAATAAAAGTCGTGATAAATAACATTAAGTTTTTTAAAGGGCATTTAACGATAGAATGGGAAAGCCGATTTTATCTTTTAAGGAGTATGTCATACAGATGTCTTCCGTCGAGTTGAACACACTGTTCAAAAAGGAGCCTTGTGTTCTGCGCCACACGCTGCAGTAAACTTGGTTAAATTGAGCTGTTTTCTTGACGATTTTTTTCTATAAGGCCACAAGAGATTGCAGATTGTCATTACAAACCTTCTCTTTTGAGGTAGCACCATTAAAAAAATCAATGAGAGCTAGATTTAGCAGACCTCGGTGGCCATGTGATGCCCCTAAAATGAATGATCAGTCTTTGGGGAAAAATTTCCCTGAAGCAAATTCATCGAAGCTCTCGTTATGTGTGCAGTCGCCCCATCCTGATGAAACCACGTGTGCAAGGAGTACGATGGATGAGCTCGCAGGTTTGGTAAAAAGAATTCTATTATCATGCGACTGTAATTTTTACCGTTGACATTTGTCGCCTGGCCTCGATATGTTTCGAAAAAAAATTTCCTATTATTTCATGCCTGAAAAAGGCACACCAAACCCCTGGGGGTATGCAATGGTTTTTGATGTTTCAATCGAGGGTTGCGGGTTTTAAGAGACCAGTATCGGCAGCTTTGTTTGTTGACTTGGTCGTTTAGGTAAAAATAAGCCTTGTCGCTCCAAAATCGATTTACCGTGCGAAAACGTAAATCAAAGGACCATTCATAGCCGAAACTTTTGTGCGAAATCTCTGCACCCACGAAGGAATAAAATTTACACAAGTAGATCCATCTAAAATTTGCCGGATACTGAACTTTGAACAAAATTGTCGACGAGCAATTATGTAAGAATAATTAATCTTAAAAATGTCTTCACAGGGAACGCGCAATTCTCACTCGACCACTGCGACATAGTAATTGACAAATCCGGACAATCGATAATTCCAACGGCACCACCCTCCTTCGCACTCGACCACTGCGACATCGTGACGGACAAATCCGCACAATCGACAATTCCAACGACGCTACCTCCTTCCACACCGTTTATTACTTTTTGAAATAATCGTATTTAAATGTATAAATTTGCCACCAGACATCCTGTAAATCCAATGATCTTACCAAGTTGTGTTTAAACCGCCAATATTATAATAAAAATATTTTTTGGCGGGTTGAAAACGATCACTATCCTAGTTGTTAATATTGAAAACTCACAAAACTTTAACAATTACATGGGCGATGCTATTTCCTATCCATCCACTGGATGACATTAACTTTTTTTATTTCACTTATGTTTTATTTATTGTCCTTTTAAATAAATTATCAGTAAAATCAAATAAATTAAAAGACATCAGATGGCCTTAACAAAATTAAAATTAAAGTAAATAGTAAAAGTTACTATAATAACAGTAAGAGATCATAGGGTTGTATGTGGATTTAGTTTGGTCTAAGCAATAAGGAATATGAAAATAATTTCAGTATTCAAATTCTGGTTAAAGTTTTTTTCAAAAGAACGAGTAGAACAGATTATAAAGATTGCTGACGAAAAATCGTAGTTAGTTTTCAAATGCATTTGGCTAGAATTGGAATTACTGCTTTTATAGTTTTAATAATGAACTTAAAGCCTAATAAATACAAATTTTTATAAGACATAGAAACAATCAAATATTTACCATAAAATGTATTTAATTAAATTCTTTTCATATTAGGCACTTAAACTACTTTACATTTGAAGTTTATAGAAAAGTAATATCGAGAAAATATTTCATTTAAATAAGTTCAAAAATATTAATTTGTAATAAAATATTTATTAAAAAATTTTAAGCGACCCAACAAAAAGAAAAAATTTAGTTTTTTAAGAAAGATAAAATAAATCCCTTTAAAATAAAGCACTGAAACGTAAAATAACTAAAATATGTTTTTTTCCAGATTTAACGGCTTTTTTCATTACAACCATAAAAACATACCCACACACCCACACAAAAGTTATAAACTAGCTGGCTAAGAACAACAAAAACAATTTGCAACTAGAACTTGTCGGTCAACAGGAAGTTAAACATGATGAAGATTTAAATGAAATGAAAAATGAAATAAAAAAAATGGAAAACGAAAGAAAAAAAAACGAAATAAAAATGCAAAATTGCATGATAGTAAATAACTAAAACTAAAAAACAAAATATTTAACAAAAATAATAAAAAAAATATTTATGACCAACAAAAGTGAATAAAAAAGCAAAAAATAATTCATAGAAAAAAAATCTGAAAAATGTGAATAAACGTAACACTAAATGTTTGTGAAACATGTTAAAATTTGCAATTTCCGATTTTGATTGAGTCTAAAATATAACTACAACAACAAAAATAAAGAAAATAAACATGCAAAAGATTTTTGTGTTGTTTTTATGTTAAAAAAAATATTATTTAAGTGAATTATTTCCGATTATTTTTAAATGAAAACCTTAATAATACAAAAATATTGTTAAAAAAAAATGGAAAAATCATACGTAAAAATATTTAAATCAAAAACTTTACTTGATGTTTAAAATAAAGATCCAAAAAAAATTTAAAGCATTGCCAATAGCAGCAAAAAAAGTTTAAAATAAAAAAGGGCAAATCAATTAAATGTTTTTCTTGTTTAAAATGTTTTTCCTCCTCATTTTATAATTTCTCTTTTGGTTGCGGTAATTCCTGTACCTTTCGAAGTTTAAACTTCATAAAATCTAATTAAATATAAAATTTAGTTTAAATTAATTGTTTTTAAAACATAACTGCTTTTGAGTGGCTGTTAATTGTATGTAAAATATTTAATCCAGTGTTTGTGAGTTAACTAAGTTAATGTGTAAAAATATAATAAAGTTATAAGCAAAAATAAATGTTTGTTTTTATATATAAAGTGCGGAAAAACAAACTAACAAACCGACTTAAAGAGAAAAGGTAAAGGAATGACCACCTCTAATTTTCTTGCCAACAGCAGAAGCAACAGCTTAACATTGGCCAACCTAGTCAATGTGGCTGCGTCTACATTGAGAGTTGTGGCTGCTTTAAACAGTTCATTAACAACAGTCGCAGCTCTGAAAGTGGCAGAAAGCACAGGTGCTCTGGCAACCTATATGGCCGAGAGCCAACATTCTTCTTCATATGCACATCCGTATCATAATAGTTTTACGACCGGAAATAAAACCGCCATGGGCAATAGTAATAGCAATATAAACACACTCTTACATCGCTATAGCAACAGTAGTAACAACAATATTAGTAATAATAACAACAGCAGCATATTCAATGATAGCAATTATAATGCTTCCATATCCCTTTTGGCACCAGCAGTTAATATGACACACAATCATTTTGTTGCTGGCTTACCGAACAACACCTTTGGTGAAGGTAAAAGTAGCAGAGGCAATAGTTCACTTGTTGATGGTTTAATGATCGATCATCTGCCTCTACAATTATTTACGTCAACAGTCAGCTCAAAAGCCAATGTTGATATAGAAATCGATATACAATTGTTAGCCAGTGATTACGATGGCAGTACGGTAAGTTATTTATTAAAAGAATACAAATTTAAATGCAATTATAGGTTGTTGGTGCAGAACCCAAAATATTTCGCAGCTGAATTTTTGACTTATCTTTAAAAAAGTTTTAAAGGTTTCATTGCCAAAATGTTATAAAAAATCGCCAATAAAATTTCTTTCAGTTTAAACAATGAAAAACTCACCAGAAATCGCTAAAACAAAAATTTATTTTGTTTTTGACAAAAAAAAAACTGAAAAATTATTGCGTTTTATCAAATTTATAAAATACTAAATTTTCTTTATTAAATAAATTCAATAAAAAGGTAGATTTGTGTAATGAAATTTAAAAATAAAAGAACGTTTTGTCAAAATAAAAATAAACTTAAACAGATAATTTGCAGGAATATGTTAAAGAATTTCGTTGAAGTCTACTTATGATTTAATGTAGGAACTAATGACACTCATAATTGAATCTAACATGAACCAACAACAACTATAAATGAAGTCAAATAAGGGATAAGGTTTTTGTCTACTCGGCAGCCCTTATACGTACAATTAGTGCTAACCATTGGTTTAACATTTGTAAAGTAAGAAAAAATAAGAACAGAAATGAATAAAAGTCGTTTGTTAGGTTTGGAAATTATTTTGAATGTTTTTTTGTTTATTTTTTAAGATCTAATTATAATTACACAGAAAGAAAAGGCACGTTCTAAAATCACGAAATTTATTTTTGAGTTTATTCGAAACCACACCTTAAACATTTCAGTACGATCCGTACCTAGGTTTTCCTAAATAAAGCCGGCTTGGATTACTTAAAACCAGAGACCGAAAATAACAGTTATTTTTAAAATTTGAAATCAAAAAGTCAGGTGGATAAAATTTGTCTATCAGATATTTGAATACAGCATATTGATGCTGTTATGCTAAGGAATAATAAACTTAAAAGACTTTAATTTTTTTGACTTTTATTCTTTCGGTCAGAAATAAAAGTTAAAATTTGACTTTTGTTCCTATTGAAAGCAGATGTTAAAAAAGTTAAATAAAATATTAATTAAATATTAACACAGTTTTTATTTTTAGAATTATAATTACATGTTGTATTTGTATTAAAACAAAAAGAAAAAAAAATATAATAGAGTACATATGTATATAAAAACGGTTATTGGCTAGAAAGTTAAGGGGTTGTTGTTTTGCATATTTTGCTCTGAAAATACAAATTACATTTAACTTTTATTTTTGACCGAAAAAATAAAAGTCAGATTTTAACTTTTATTTTTGACCGAAAAAATATAAGTCAGATTTTAACTTTTATTTTTGACTTAAAAAATAAAAGTCAAAAAATAACCATTATATTTTGACTTTTTTGAAAAAAGTCATAACTGTTACAGTCCCTGCTTAAAACAATTAAACAGAAAAAACTTGTTGCTTTCGAACAAATTTAAAAAAATTAAAAACAGAGAGTCTCGGTAGTATAAATGGTAGTGCGCTGGTGTTGCAGTTCGAAGAGTCTCAGGTTCAAGTCCCAGCTGCGGCAAGTCCAGAAAAAAATTTTAATTTAATAAATATTTATTATGTATAAAATAGAAATAAAATATAAAACTCTTCCTCTTTAATAATGCTGCGTTGGTCAAAAAATGACTTTTCATGTTAGTGTTAACCCCGTTTACCCTATAAACCTTACATAAAGTACGGTGTCAAACTTAAATCAATCCTTTTTGAGCTTAAATGTGGCTAAAAATGAGAAATGAGTACTAGATAAATCGTACTTGGTTTATGAAAATCCGTACCCACCGTACTTTTGACACTGCTGCGACTTGATTAAAATAAAGATTACTTGGTTTGCCTTTTGTGTGTAATTGTGTGATGCTTAACTGTTAGTCAAGTCTTACCAAAGAGGCTTTAATACAAGAAGCATTGTGTATTAGAAACTTCAAACTTCGTCCTAACTTCGTCCTAACTGACAAAGCAAAAATATTTCGTATCAAGCCATAGCGATGTCAAAAGTACGGTGAGTACGGTTTTTCTTAAATCAAGTGTGAAATTTCCTACTCCAAGTTAAATTTTTCATGTACGAATTTCTTACTTTTAGCCACAATTAAGTCAAAAAAGGATTGATTTAAGTTCGGAACCGTACTTGATGTAAGCCAAAAAAAAAAAAAAAGCGGGATTTATTCGAAAATTTAATGTCATTTTTTTTAATTATGGAGCTTTATTAAAAAAAGAATTTTATTTTTTATTTTCATTTTATAGACACTTAAAATTTAATAAAAATTTAAGAATTTAATTTTTTGTACTTACCGGAGCAGTGATTTGAACCAGTGACTTTCTGCACTGCAGCACAAGCGCGTTACCTTTAGGCCACCGAGACGCTTTCTTTTCAAATGTAAAATAATATATTAAAACAACAAGCTTTTTTCTGCTTGATTTGTTAAAGCAATTCAGATAGGCTTGATTTAAGAAAATAGAGGTACGGATCGTGCTTAAAAATTTCAAGAAAGATTTTGCATTAATTCAAGAGTAAAATTCTTGATTTTAGAAAGCGAGTTTTTATTCTGTGTTCTACCTATTTACAATCTAAATAACTTTTTGCAATCAAATAGATTTAAAATGCCCAATTTATAATTTCTGCCATTTTTTGCCTTAAGAATCCGTCCGAAATTTTGGAAAATAACCAAAATTGTATTCGTGCACACAAAAAGTAAACCAAGTTATCTTTGCTTAAATCAAGCCATAGAGTTGGTCAAAGTACGACAAGTACGGATTATTTTTAAACAAGTACAGATTTTCTTTAGCCAAATGCGATTAATTCTTTACGATTTTTTTACTTTAAGCCACATTTAAGCTAAAAGGGATTAATTCAAAAACTAATTTTTTTTACTAACAGAGCTTTATTAGAGAAAAAGGTTTTATTTATATATTTTTTATTTATACGTATTTTATATTTTTAACTATAATTTTTTTTCTGCATTTGCTGTAATTGCGATTGGAACCTTCCACTTTTCGAGCTGCAACACCAGTGCGCTACCATCTAAGCTACCGGGATACTTTTTTAATGTTTAAATATATTAAAAAACAACAAGTTTTTTCTAAAAACCCAAGAACGTTTCGTACTTAAAAATTTCTAGTACGCTTTGAATAAATTCAAAAATATAATTCTTAATTAAAATTGTGTTCTTTTTCGCTGTTTATTTATCTGAAGTCTGTCCAACGGAATTAAGCTGTTTTTTTATTGGCTAAGAAGCTTTAAAAACACTAATTTAAACAATAATATTAAAGAGTATTTAGGATTAAATCCCAAGTTTACTAATGCCATTTATGGGGTTTGTTGTAGGTTAAGAAAAATAAAATCAAAACTGTTGAAGAACAAAAAAGGTTTGTTGGGGTTTAAAAAAAACTTTATTATAAAGTTGTGGTTTTGTCATAAAAATTCTCATTCGGTTTAAATAAGTTATGTAAGGCAGAAAATATTTGTGAAGTTTTTCAAGAATTTGATTAAAGTCTACTGACGATTTAGAATCAATGAAATGCATGTAGACAAACTTAACCTAAAACAAGTAAGAGCGCTATATTTGGCTGCGCCGAATCTTATGTACCCTTCACATTGGTCTTTTAATATACCCAACCGAGTTATTTTGTACTGAAAAAAATATATTAAAAATACCTTGTGCGAGTTTTAAAGTCCATAGAAAACTTTACAACATTTTAACGTTCGTATGAATAATAGAAATATATGAGGAACGTTTGAGGTCGACAGTTATAAAAGTTTTCGACATTATTCATATTAAAAGGTTAATAAAAGTTGATAATTTTTATGGGATGTTCTAGTTCCCCGCTCCTCTCTTTGTAGAATATTCGAAGTCGATAGCTGTTAGAGTTTCCGAGATATAGCGCATCGAAAATTTTACCAAATTTGTGCAATTGTAGGAAAAATACCACTTCCCCTGATCCAATCTGAAAAATATTTTTCCATTATTTAGGTCCTTACTTTAAGAGTATCCGTGCCAAGTTTTATGGCAAGAGTGACTATATTTGTGAGATATATAGGGATATATGCACGGATTTTGTCCTAAAAAAAATGGGTTATTGTGGGTTTTTGCTTATATTTCAGTCAATAGTTAACCGACAAACTGATATATACCCTCATCACTATGTGTATGGTATAACACACCCTATAAATGGAAAAAAATATTCATTATTTTTTGCGACCTGTTTGCTATAATTTAATTATTATTATTATTATTATTATTATTATTATTATTATTATTATTATTATTATTATTTTGTTTTTTTTTAGAAATTTTTTGAATGCGTTTTAAATTTTGTTTCTATTTATATTAATCTAAGGGTAAAATGTAACCAAATTGAAGAGAGACCCCTTAGGGCCTAGAATTTCAAACAAGTCTTAACCGTTAATCGAGCTTTGTATCAAAAATGATACATTTCGTTTTTTTCTTCGACATAACTTCATTTAATGAAATTTTATACGCAAGATGTTTTGAGACTTTGTCAACTTTGTTTTGACCGTTATTTTAAACAATATTGAAAAAGTAAAGTCCAAGCAGGCCTTGAGAAATTAAGAAAATTCATAATTCTAGCTATGTATCATTTTTGATACATACTGCATTTTAACTTATTTCGTTCTGGTTTTCATATCAATAGTGAGGTCGTTTTTAGATTTTTTTTTTTTTGTGTTTAATAGTAAAATATATACATTTATCTACAAGAACTACCATCAGTAGTGCGTATCGAAAATAATGCCTTATCCGCTTTTTTGACCTTGGAAGAACTTGCGAATGAAGTAATAAATGAAAGGTAAAAGGATGAATATATTTCTCATCTTTATGTCTCTGCTACGGATGTTTCTGGTTCTGATTCTTTTAACCCCAAGGTAGAAGAGGATAACAGCTCAGATTCAGATTACAGTATAGGCATAGCCCACATCGTAACCCGTCGTTTACTGCGAAAGATGGAGCAAGGAACCTTATTCCGTTGGTAGGTTCGGAAGTGCAAATATTTTAAATTTGCACCCATAATGGTAGTGACTATGTACTTATACATCTTGAAATTAAGATTTTGGTCATGAAGGCGTAACAAAATTTGCATCCAGCCGCGTACATAGCATTCGTGACTCATTTCTGCTACATTTCCCACCGCAAGAAGCCAAAATTGTAATCGATAACTCCAACAAATATGGAAAGCACCTATTTATTTCCAATCACATTGCAATTGACGAAGATATATTTTCTGCTTATTTGGCAGTGTTTTCATACATACAAGTAAGTAACACGATAGTTACATATGCATAAAAATTTAAATTTTAACGCTTACTAGTTCCAAAAACGAGACGTTGCATGATTTATCATTAGCAACCTCCTATATGGAAAACCGAAAAAAAGGCCCAATAAATGAACTATAAATGACATTTATTTTTCTAAGTTTTCAACCCAGAATACTAGAGGTTCAACAAATAATGAAGCTGGCCCATCTGGAAAACAGAAACTCGAAAAACCTTCCAAGAAAAAACGTACTAGATGCCAAAAAAGTGCTACCATTTAGGATATCACAAAAATATGTGGACATCTTCATTCTGTTTCTTCTGTCAAAAACCATGCTGCAATGAAAAGCATGTTAAAAATATTTGCGTAAATTGCATAAACACGACATAAAATTGAATCAGTATTAATAAATGTATATAAACTTTTGAAAAAAATGGATTTCACTGAAGCATGTATCAAAAACGATACATAGCTAGAATTATGAACTATTTTTAAAGCTCAATCTACGGTTAAATACGGGTTTTTCAGAACTTGCTAAATACAATTTGATTATGTTTCCATCTTTATTGAAACAAAATCGGCAAAAGTACTTAAAAAATACTAATAAATAATTTTTACCCTTTTTTTAATTTCTAAGAGTCTTAAATTTCGAGAAAGTGTCATACACAAGTTTTTTTTTGCGTATTACACGATGGTTTTCAATTTCTGTTTCTGTCGGTTATATTAAAGGGGACACTTACTTACCAACTTGTGTAAATAATGCAAGAAAAAACTTTGCAATTTAAAATATATATATATATTGAATTTTTATAATTCTTATATATCTTCTTTAAAAGGCTTAAAGAAAAGTCTAAGCAAAAATAATTCAATTTATTCAGTTAAAAAAGGAAATCCGATTACAATTCGATTAACTACAACCCAGTTTTCTTTTCTTGAAACTTCCGTAAAATATCTTAAAAATCCAGAAAATCTTCTTTAAAAGTCGCAGAAATATTAAACAAAAATACAAAGTCATTGTATCATTTGAAGTAAATAAATATCAAAAACTCGCATACATACATACATATTTGTTTGTATGTATGAACGTAAAAGTATCAAATAATTTTTGTGACAAAGAGAGCTTTAGTTTGTTGTCATAAAGTTTTCATGAGTTTTGAGCATAAAACGCAAACACGCACATACACACACACAAGGGTAATTTACCGATAAAGGATATTCAAAAGAAAGAAGAAAAGATTTAAATTATTTTTTTAAGGATGAATTTTTTTATATCCTTTAAAGAGTTTTCATATTAACTTGAGTACAAAGTTAATTTTGTGGCAAAACGGATAAAGTTAGTTATTCAAATAAATTTATTTTAAAATTACTTAATAAATTGAACATTCATTTGAATGGGATCGAAAAGCTCCTTCGTCTGAGTAAAATTTTGTTGTAGCACACATATATGGAATAAAACCCAAGACAAATGAGTTAAATACGTGATTTGCGTAACAAAGAAAAAAAAGTAACGCAGTTTTAGTTTCCTCTCCTAAAAGATTATAAAAAAATGTATTGAAAAGGATTTATTTTTAAGAGAAACCGAAAAGTCACATATTTTGTAATGACTTTATAACATTTGGTTTAAACGGAAGATTATAACTAAACCATATTCAATACTTTTTATATATTAAGTTTTTTTAAACATGCAATAATATAAAAATTATAACAACAAAGTTATGTTCTAAGACCCCAAAACTTGTCTAAATGCTTAGAAATCATTAGAAAAATAGATTATTAAACTTTAACACTGTAGTAGTTTTGAATTTATTTTTATTCAAAATATGTACGTATGTATAATCTAAACATTATTAGGCAAATCGTTCAATTAAAAAAAATTAAAAAAATTTTTTTTTGTTTAAAACAGAAAATGGCCATTTAATTTTAAAATTTCACAAACTTCGACATCTTTAAATCAATTTATTTTTAATTAAAAATTAGAAAAGGATATTTGTATTATACTGTGAAAGTTTGGCAGTAGGATCACAATGAGTTTAGAAGTTGTGCTATTTTTTGCATACTTCATTCCTATTTTTGTATTTTTATACCCTTCACATAAGTGATAAGGGTATATATAAGTTTGTCATTCCGTTTGTAATTCCTTTATTATCCATTTAGAACCCCATAAAGTATATATATTCTGGATCCTTATAGATAGGGAAGCCGATTTAGCGATGTCCGTCTGTCCGTCTGACCGTCTGTCCGTGTTATGGTTGAAATCAACTTTCTGAAGCCCTCCGATATCGGTCAGACCCGAATGTGGTCTCAAACTGTCACAGATAGTCGCGAGAAAATCGGTATTGAAATTCAGCAAAATCGCCCGATAAATGACCGAGATATAAGCAAAAAACCACGACTACCTCGGTTTTTTGAGTCTACAACAACAACAAAGAACATACTTTTACATGTAATAATAAAAAAACAACAAAAAAACAACAAAAAAAGAAAAAAACAGAATTAGTCATGTCTATATTATTGAAACACACCCAAAACAAAAATTTTATTAGTTTTAGTGTTCATACATATAACAGCGTTGCCATACAAAGCTTAATTTAAACATTTTTAAAATCGCTCCTACGGCTTCCAGGGTTCTCCTACAAAGGTAAAATGTAAGACTGACCCGAATTATTTTTTCCATCCAAACATTTTTGTGGAACATACTTACCCTCTATCTCTAGCCCCTGACAAGGTTGCCATACAAAATTTTAAAAAATAAGGTAAAAACCGCTATAACTTCCCCGGACTTGCCCGTAGAGGAAAAAAATGTATCACAGACCCCCATTAATTTCTACTCCCAAACATATTCCTAGAATATACTTACCCCCTATCTCCACGCCCTGAGGGGGTTGCCATACAAAATTTACAAAAATGATATGAAAATGCCCACAACTTCTTCAGAGTTGGCCTTAGAGCAATAAAGTGTACGACCGACCCCTATTAGTTTGCCCTCCCAAATATATTCCTAGAACATACTTACCCCCTATCTCCACGCCCTAATGGGGTTGCCATACAAAATTTACAAAAATGATAAAATGCCCACAACTTCTTCAGAGTTGGCCTTAGAGCAATAAAGTGTACGACCGACCCCTATTAGTTTGCCCTCCCAAATATAATCCTAGAACATACTTACCCCCTATCTCCACGCCCTAATGGGGTTGCCATACAAAATTTACAAAAATGATAAAATGCCCACAACTTCTTCAGAGTTGGCCTTAGAGCAATAAAGTGTATTACCGACCCCTATTAGTTTGCCCTCCCAAAGATATTCCTAGAACATACTTACCCACTACCTCCACGCTCTAATGGGGTTGCCATAAAAAATTTACAAAAATGATAAAATGCCCACAACTTCTTCAGAGTTGGCCTTAGAGCAATAAAGTGTACGACCGACCCCCATTAGTTTGCCCTCCTAAACATTTTACTAGAACATACTTACCCCCTATCTCCACGCCCTAATGGGGTTGCCATACAAAATTTACAAAAATGATAAAATGCCCACAACTTCTTCAGAGTTGGCCTTAGAGCAATAAAGTGTAGGACCGACCCCTATTAGTTTCTTTTCCCAAACATATTCCTAGAACATACTTACCCCTTATCTCCACGCCCTAATGGGGTTGCCATACAAAATTTACAAAAATGGTAAAATGCCCACAACTTCTTCAGAGTTGGCCTTAGAGCAATAAGGTGTACGACCGACTCTATTAGTTTCTTCTCTCAAACATATTCCTAGAACATACTTACCCCCTATCTCCACGTCCTAATGGGGTTGCCATACAAAATTTACAAAAATGATAAAATGCCCACAACTTCTTCAGAGTTGGCCTTAGAGCAATAAAGTGTACGACCGACCCCTATTAGTTTGCCCCCGCAAACATATTCCTAGCATATACTCACCCTCCATCTCCACGTCCTAATGGGGTTGCCATACAAAATTTACAAAAATGATAAAATGCCCACAACTTCTTCAGAGTTAGCCTTAGAGCAATAAAGTGTACGACCGACCCCCATTAGTTTGCCCTCCCAAACATATTCCTAGATTTTACTTACCCCCTATCTCCACGCCCTAATGGGGTTGCCATACAAAATTTACAAAAATGATAAAATGCCCACAACTTCTTTAGAGTTGGCCTTAGAGCAATAAAGTGTACGACAGACCCCTATTAGTTTGCCCTCCCAAATATATTCCTAGAACATACTTACCCCCTATCTCCACGCCCTAATGGGGTTGCCATACAAAATTTACAAAAATGATAAAATGCCCACAACTTCTTCAGAGTTGGCCTTAGAGCAATAAAGTGTATTACCGATCCCTATAAGTTTGCCCTCCCAAACATATTTCTACAACATACTTACCCCCTATCTCCACGCCCTAAGGGGGTTGCCATACAAAATTTACAAAAATTATGTAAAAATGCCCACAACTTCTTCAGAGTTGGCCTTAGAGCAATAAAGTGTACGACCGACCCCTATTAGTTTGCCCTCCCAAATATATTCCTAGAACATACTTACCCCCTATGTCCACGCCCTAATGGGGTTGCCATACAAAATTTACAAAAATGATAAAATGCCCACAACTTCTTCAGAGTTGGCCTTAGAGCAATAAAGTGTACGACCGGCCCCTATTAGTTTGCCCTCCCAAACATATTCCTAGAACATACTTACCCCCTATCTCCACGCCCTAATGGGGTTGCTATACAAAATTTACAAAAATGATAAAATGCCCACAACTTCTTCAGAGTTGGCCTTAGAGCAATAAAGTGTATTACCGACCCCTATTAGTTTGCCCTCCCAAACATATTCCTACAATATACTTACCCCCTATCTCCACGCCCTAAGGGGGTTGCCATACAAAATTTACAAAAATTATGTAAAAATGCTCACAACTTCTTTAGAGTTGGCCTTAGAGCCTATTTAAAAATTAGAAATATTTCATAAGTAAAAAAATGGTTAAAAATAAAAAAAGTTTGGGATTGCGAAAGGTCAATGTGAAGGGTATATAAGATTCGGCACAGCCGAATGTAGCGCTCTTACTTGTTTTATTTTAAAACCCTTCACATTAGTGATACGGGTATATATAAGTTTGTCACTCCATTTGTAATTTCTTTAATTTCCATTTTCGACCCCATAAAGTATATATTTTCTTAATCCTTTAAGATAAAAAAGTTGATTAGACGATGTCCATCTGTCCGTCTATCGATCTATCCGTTATTCTCTTGTTATCAAATTTCTTACTGATTGTCCTCAGACGTGCTTGTGGTGCCAAAACTTAAGGTATACTTGCGAAAGTTTTACTTTTGAAATTCAGCAAAATCGTTTGATAACTGACAGATATATAAGCAGCAACTGTCCTGGAGTTGCCCCCATTATTTTTTCTCACGAGCATTTGTGTGGAACATACTTATATCCTATCTCTGCCAACTTAACGGAAAAATATTAATTTTCTCAAATAAAAGGAAGTCATGTGAACTTAAACAAGAATGAATAGCAAAAATTTTTAGTTTTTTAATATTTCCAATACAAAATTTGGGAAATTGCACTTGATTGAATATACACATTATATATTTTTAATTAAATTTTTATATATTCATCTGCACGATAACTTTTTATTTTGGAAACCTTATATTGTGAAAAATATCACTGTGAATTAAGTCAAAAAAGGAAACTCAATTGTTATTATTTTGTTCAAATTTTTTTATTGCAGCGAAAGAGCATTAAATTTTTGATAAAGAAAAAACCTTGATTTCTTGAGGTAATAGTTCTTTAAATTATTAAATTGACAGATCGACGCAACACGCCTTTTACTCAGAATGGCTATCACGAATTCCATTTCGCGAAATCTTCCAGAGAATGCTTAAATTTATTTATTTAATCAAAAGGATAATAGTGTTTTAAATTTTATTTAGTATTTAGCAACTACAAAAAGTAATTCTTTTTAAAAATTAAAGGGATGTTATATATCTATTTAACGTACAAAAAAAATTAAAAAAATTTGTGTTATGATTTTAGTCCATTTCTTTAAAAATATGAATTGTTTGTTTTATTTATCCATAATTATTATTAAACTATGTCAAGAATGAGAACAATTTTTTTTAATAACTTTTACCATTTTAGGTGGGTGGGAAGAATCACCCATTATTACCATAAACCAACACCATATACGTACCACCAGATTTTGGTTTTAACAGCCGACTTTTAAGGATATTAATCAACAGTATAACTAAAATAATGGCAGTCACATTGACTTAAGTAATCTTCCAAATGTTTTATAAGAATCTGTAGTATAAAAAACTAAATTTGCTTTCAAAGTTCTCTTTTTAAAACTTTTTTAAATTAAGTATAAAAAACTTTAAATTCATTTAAAATTATTCTTGACGAAATATGCGCTAAAAGTTTGTCGACGTACAAAGGAACACATGTATTTGAAATCTTTTTTCGCGATTTATATTAATTAATTTTTTCCAAATAGGAACTTTGAAACTTCCTTTTTATTTGCAAGGCAAACTTGCCGTTTGTGTACTGATTCAATAAATAACATCTTAATTGGCCTTAATTATGCAAACTCGTCTACGCTAAAAGTTTTATATTGAATTTTAATTTTTAGTTTTTATGTGTCCTTACCTCCTTTAGCTGTTAGTATAATATAAAAATGGCATAACAATGGCAACAGCAGTGTTAATAAAAAAAAACCTACGATTTACGAATGTATTTGCCTGTTGTCATTGTAGACAATATTTACATATTTGTTGTTTAAATATGTTTGTACATAAGCAAAAACAGTATTTAACCTATTATCCTTAGTCCTTTGAAAATTTATTAGTAATGTTACAACAAGTAACAACAAAAAACAAAACAATAGTTATAACGACGATATAAAAATTATTAAATTTATTAGCCTAGAGCTGGTTTCATTTCTGATTTCATATCTGCTGTTGACATAGAAACAATTTTTAAAATTTTTTTTAAGCTTTCAAGCCGTATTAAAACCAATTAATAAAACCAAGTTAAAATGAAAACAAAATAAAAACATGCATTTGTATGAACATATGTAGAAATATATAAAAATTGTATTTCGGTTTGCTGGCGAGTCAAATGCATTCACCGTGTTTTTATATTAATTAATTTATATTCACATATTTTGTTTTAAAAAAAAATTTTATGACAAATTGTTTAATTTTTTTGTGGCCCAAGCAATTATGGCTAAACAGTGCTACAGTGACATTAAAAATAATAAAAACAAGCGCATAATTTATGACAACAATTAAAAATATATTTTCCAAGAATTTGTTTGACATTTGGTAAGAGACTAAAAATCGTTTTTTTATATTTAATTGTTATTAAATTATTTTAATAAATTAAAGCAAAAATTTAAAAATATTTAAGGTGCGCAAAATGGTAAAAACCAGAAATACCATTTATTTGGCAGCTTTGGTAGTGTTACCAGATAAGAAGAAACCAATACTCAGTGATTTCAGTTCGACAAACTCGACTAATTATATTACAAATGAAAGGCCTTTGTTAGATTATACCTAAGGATTGACGGAATGGGGCTTGGAATTTTGTAAAGTGCTAATTTTTTAGGTGCGAAGCTCAAATAATTTTTGTAAAATAGAGTAAATACTAAATATGAAGGAGTAAAATAAATATTTAATAATAAATTTGCATGATTTTTTTATAAAAACTTAGTACAGAATTTTTAATGATCTGGTTCTAGTACCCTTTTCTTTAAATAAAGCAAACATGTTGCTGCCATTGGAAAGGGCATTTGGTTCAATACTAATACCTCATAACCGGTTCCATAAAAATCTTATATAAGCATCTTTTGTATTACTTGTTTAGGATTATGTTCAAGCTACCTCGTATGTTTGTACGTATATGGGTATATATATTCGTATGTATTAACATATTTATATGTTTGTGTAGGGGCCGGTTTTTCTACTTGTGCTTACTTAGTATAACTTTCCATCTCTGCGTGTTTGTTAACAGCTATAATTACCTCGAAAAAATCAAAAAAGTACCAAAAATTTAAAATGTTACATTTTGTCGATTTTGTTTATTCGACCGACGACCTCATAATGGGTAAATAGTCTTTAATTTTACATTTCTAGACACCTTGTCTTAAACAAAGCAAAAATAAAAAATAAAAATTCCTCTCCTATACTTAATTGACCTTCTCCTTTATATTGGATAAATGTCCTTAATTTTACATTTCTGGACTAAGCACCTTAAATAGGAAAAATATTGCCAAGACTTAAACAATTTTTTTTTCACTTATTTGACTTTTGACCTCAATATGGGTTAAAGATCTCTTATTTAATACAGGGTGTCCAGGGGAAAATGTTAATATTAAATACGATTATTTTACAAAGTAATAAATTGTACGTAGCAAAGGTGGCGCTGTTGGAATTATCATTTGTTCGGACTTTTTAGTCACGATCGACCACTGCGATCGAGTGACATCACGCTTTTGCTGTGAATACATTTTTTAAGAGTAATGACTCTTACGTAATTGCTCGTTGAAAATTTTATTTAAAGTTCGGTATTTGGCGAATACGTGATAGACCGAGTGTACATTTAATTCGTTTGTGGGTGCAGAGATTCCGCGAAACTGCCACGGGTAGGGCCCAGACCATCTTAAAGGACACACAAAAACATTGAACTGGTTGAAAGAATTTTACGTGAATATTTGCGACTTTCAATGCAGAAAAGAGCAGCCTCACTGGGATTTCCAAGAGGGATTATTCATTAAATTCCAAAAAAGGATCTGAAGTTCTATCCTTTTAAAATTCAAATTGTTCAAGAACTGAAAGAAAGTGCCATTGATTTACGCAAACATTTTTATGAAACGATGTTGGAGCGTTTTTGCACTGTAAATCCTATTTTTTGGGAGCGACGAGGATCATTTTCACTTGCACATCCACGTCAGCAAGCAAAACTGCCACCACTGGTCTTTAAGAACCCGCAACTCTTGATTAACCTATAAATATCAAAAACCATACATTGCCCCAGGGATTTGGTGTGCTTATCCAGCATGAGATACTTGGACCATTTTTTTCGAAAATTCTCAAGGCCAGGCGACAAATGTACAATTATTGACGCATGATTATGGAATTCTTTTTGCCAAACCTATGAGTTCATCCAGCGTACTCCTCACACACGTTTTCTCAAAAAGATGGGGTGACTGCAACCACAGCCAGATTAATTTGCTTCGGGAAAATTTCCCCAAAGAACTGATCTCTCGCTATGTGGGCATCCCATGGCCACCAATGTCGCCCGATTTAACTCTCATTGATTTTTATAATGGCCCAATTAAACCAAGCTTACTGCAAGTATGGCGTAGAACAAAAGGCTCCATGCTTAGTTGTAAAGATAGCAACTTACCGAGTTTGCTTTCTTTAACCAATTTTAACGCTTTATCGTCTGATTTTAGTAAAATCCTTTTTACTATATCTGTACGTCAGGAGATACACCCGAAATCCAACTTTGAAGTCCCTGGCTTAGCTGGATTGAGCTGTGTAATAATGAAGCAGCCAGAAAATAATTTAATCACTAAACTTTGTTCCTTTATTTTTACTTATGTATAGATAAGGGTCCTTTTTATACATAAATGGACTTAAAATTTTTATGAGATTTATACGAGTAAAAAAATTTTATTACAAAACCTGATTTATTTTCTAGATAAAAGTTTTTTTTTATTTTCCGAAGCTTTTACAATTTCATGTAAAATGTAAGTCAATCTTTCAACCATTTTTCAACATTAATTTCCTTTTTGAGTTCAAGTTATTCTATAATTTTTTGCAACTATTTTACTTATGATTGCTTTAACAACATAAGTGCTTAGATCTATAGCTTTTCAATTTCAATTTTCCTTTAAAAAGATAAACACATATGTATGAGCATTTATCTTATACTAACACTTCTATTAAATATGGAAGCAAACCATTTTATTTTTTAGTTTCCTGGTAGACTGTCGTTCATTTTATGTGAAAATGGATTTTATTTCTCTTTTGAATTTTCTTTTTCCTTTTAAATGGCAGGTAATAGTAGGATTTATTTTCTTTGATCTCTTATAAATTAAAAAAAAAATCTTGGTAAAGATGCAATTCGATACTCTGCAAGTGATATATGTGCCAATTGACATTTTCATAGAACAGTAGCAATTACTTGAGTTGTACATAAAGCTTTTAAATGCCTCAAGAAATTAAAAGAAGAAATTCAATTAAAATTGTTCTTATTTAATAACATTGAAATAAAAAAAACTTTTTAGATATAGAATGGGAGTTAAATTTGAAAAATCTAGTTTTTTTTATTAAGAAAATAAGGTAAATAAATAAATAAAAAAAATAAGAAATGCAAGGTTAAAACTATGTTGACCGAATTTACATGTTTGCTTTTGAAAATCAGATAAACGTCTTAAAAATAAATATGTAATTAAATTAAAAAAAAAATAAAAATTAGTTTGTTTAACAACTGTAATTTCTACCTTGATATCAACTAGCTTAAAATTTTATATTGCAGCAATTAATCTTCAAAAATTAAAAAATTTTAAAAAGTTATTGAATTTTAAAATAGCTTTAACCCAAAAAAAAAAAAAAATACGAAATTTTTTTGCAAAAAAGAAGTGTGACGGTGATGTCAGTCAAATACTAAGGTACTATTTAAAAAACCCAACTAAACAATTTTTTCAAATCGTAATTAAGTGAAAACAATATCTTTTGATAAATAATAACAATTCAACATTACTTCAAATACGTACCGATGTGACATGTGCGCGTATGTGTAATATTATTCAATAATAACAAGTATCCGCATTAGGATCATCTATTTAAAAGGCATAATGAATTTAACATTAAGGCTGTTATGGCCTTTACTATTACTTTCTCATTATATTTTTAAACTTCTTTACCCTTAATAATCAAAATTTTAATTTAAAACAAAAATAATATTTAGAAAACTATAATATTTAAAAAATGTTTGTTCTAAAATTTTCTTCATAAATGATGTGTTAGATGTTTTTAGAAAAATGGGCTGAAAAAAATATAAGTTTTGTTAGTTATATTCAAGATAGTGTTAGTTAATAGTAATATTTATATTAAAAACTTGCAACTAGATTGCTACTTTTCAGCACAGTTTGTTATTTTTCAAAGCAGAGTACTAAGGGTGAAGAAGTAATGCTAGAATTGAAAAATAAAATGTTTATGATATTCTATACAAATTAAACAAGAAACACTAATTTTAAAAAAAATATTTATTTTAAAAGTTATTTTTGTCTTACTTTACTGGTAGGGCGTAATTTTTTAAAACGCAATGTACAAGAACGGGAACCGCTGCACAGTGGGTTCGATGACACCGAAAGTGGCGATTAATTCATGGGAGCCGCAATTTAAGTTTTTTTTAATTTTTTTATATTCAAATCGTTAAATATGCATAAAAAGGCATATTATGAAAAAAATACACGGGGAAAAATTTTTTTTACGATTTAATAGACATTTTTATTTTTCGGAAAATTATAGTTTTTTTCAGAATTTTCGCCGTAATTTAAAAATGGAAAGTGATTTTTAAAAAATATTAGAAGCAAACAAAAGCTTATATTGTCTTCTTTCTAAAAAATAAAAAAAATAAATATATGTTTCGCATAAATATGAATATAAGTTTAATTTAAAGTCTGAATTTGGGTTTTGTAGGATTTCGAGAATTTTACAACATTTTTAAAAAAGTAACGAAATAAATTTTTATAATTTTTTTGGTTTATCAATAATTGTCATACACTTTAACAGAAACCATATTATGTTCATAATCACCTTCATCATCATAATTTTTGCTATCATTTCTCTCACTTTTATGTATTTCTTGAAAAATAATAGACGATAGCAAAAGCTGTAGTTCGGAATTTGATAATTGCTGCTTTTCTTTCCGCTCATTTTGTTTATTAATACTAGATATGAACGAATGTGAACCGAAAAAAAATATATTTAGAATATCTTCATTCGACTTTTCTCGGCTGCATTTGCGAGCAAAGTGGTTCCCTATAATTTTTAAAATCCTTATTTCTGTCTTCCTGAGCTTCTTCCGAAAGTTCTCTAATCGGTAAAAGGGCATATTTTATGATTTTGGGACCATGTATTAAAAATTTATATATTGTAGGAGTTATTCAAAACCATTTTAACACTCTCGTGAATAAATATAACTGAAACTTGTTCACGCACCTATTTCCGACAACAATAACAACAATAGTAAGCATTGAACGAACGTTAGTTTTGTTAAATACATGACTTTGAAAAAACACGACTTCAAACAGAAAAATGTTAATAGCAAAAAATGTAGCAACAAAACTGCAAATTTTCTTTTTTGTATTATCAAGCTAAGATCCATACTTTTAGAAAATATATGACTTGAAACCCAACTTTAACTATCTTAGAAGTTATGGTTTACGAAACATCAAAAATGGGACAATTTTAGACCTTTGAAAAAAAAAAACGTCAAAAATATTTTCACACTTAATTTCAAAAACACTTCATAATTTTTATACACTTAAATACCTGAAATTGAAGGTCTTTTTCTTAAACAAACACTTTGTTAACGTTAAATTTGGAAATTACGGACGTTTAATGCAAAGTTTTACTTTTTTCGCTTTTTAAAAAAATTGCAAAAAATTTTTAACTTTGACACGTCACTACGGAGTCAGCTGACAAGATAGATGCTTGAAAATTTACAAAATGATGTAAAATTTTATATCGTTTTATCCAATGCCAAATATTAATACAAAAACTTAATTTAAAATATTCAATTAAGCGTCACTTTCGAAACATTTCAACCCACAGTGCGCTGTTTGGAAAATTTATTTAAATTATTCAATACACTTTGTTTTTGTTTAAAGGCATTACGTTTTTTAAAATAATAGTTTTTTTTATTCTGGCTTTAAAGAATATTTTTAATGTCTGATATTTCAAAACTGAATGCAGAAAAACATTCAAATAAAGAGAAAAATGTTTGTCCAGGTATTTGACTTCTGACCTCTATATAGGTTACTAGACCAAAGCAAAATTTTTCTAGACTTATAATCTAAAAATTGGGAAAAACTTATAAAATAAAAAAATTAATTTTTGTTCACTTAGTAAACTTCCAAACCATAAATGGCAAAAATTTCTTAGTTTCGTATCCCTTTTCGTTGACTTAAACTTAAGAACATTAATCGTATGTAGAGCTTCAAAAAAAACTAAAAATTTAAATTATCTTATAAAAGTTTAGTAGTTATCAACCTTAACCACTTTGAAATTTCAAAAAGCACCAAAGCTGAGAAAAACGCTTCATTTAAAAAAATGCACCATGTTTATAATTTCTTACTTTCACCATTTTTGTACTAAAAACTTAACAACATAACAGTCTTTTACAGATTAGGGTTACAAACAAACTTAATAAAAATAAAATAATAAACGAATTTGTTTGTATTCATATGTACTTTATAATACATTTTTTTCAATTTCACAAATTCTACATAAAACTTTTTAAAAAGAGTGAAGCAAATAATATTAAGAACTCGAAAAAATAATAGTTAAGTTTTTGTCCTTTTATTTAAATATTAAAAAAAATGTTTTTAAGACAATTTTATTTTCTTTATCAGGCTCAAGTTCAATACTATACTAAATTCTCATTTATTTGCAAATGAAGAAATTAATATTTTTAGTTTTTTACTACTTTATTAGCGTTAGTTAAGAAAGGAAATTTTATTGAAAAAACAAGATTTTTACCGATACTAGCCGAGTAGAATGCATTTTCGAAAAACAGCTACGATTTTCATCATCAGTACTCTTTGTTCGGTTGTTAGTTTAATTTGGTTGTAAACATCAGCCATTTAACCCACTGATCCATGTGGCGAGGTGAGTCGGCACGAAGTTTTTTCCACTTAAACCAACTAAACCAAAGCTTTTTCAATTTTTCCATTTCCTATTACTAACGCCATCTCTATTTAAGTTTTAACACTAAGTTAGAGCGTAGCGTTGGTTTAAGTGGAAAAAACTTCGTGCCGACTCACCTCGCCACATGGATCAGTGGGTTAAATGGCTGATGTTTACAACCAAATTAAACTAACAACCGAACAAAGAGTACTGATGATGAAAATCGTAGCTGTTTTTCGAAAATGCATTCTACTCGGCTAGTATCGGTAAAAATCTTGTTTTTTCAATAAAATTTCCTTTCTTAACTAACGCTAATAAAGTAGTAAAAACTAAAAATATTAATTTCTTCATTTGCAAATAAATGAGAATTTAGTATAGTATTGAACTTGAGCCTGATAAAGAAAATAAAATTGTCTTAAAAACAAATGGTTCAACTAATAAACAAAAACGAAAACTCAAAAAATGTTTTTCCTATTTAAAGTTTAATATTTTCATATCATAATTATAACAATAATACTACTTTATATAAAAATACAAAATAAATAAATATATTTGCACATGCATAATATGGATTTTTGCATTCAATTGTAAAATGTCAGGCGTGGATCCAGCTCTTGCTTTTTTGGGGGGAGAAATAAAGCACTTAACTCAAAAATTAGCTTTTAGCGGTTTTTTTAAACAAAAACTCAACAAAAAAGTTTAATTCATTTAAAATAATTATAATTACATAAAAGGCAAAAAAAAAAACATATTAATGACATTAATAGTTTATGGTTTCCTGTTGTTGTTAAACACGACATTTACGTCAATCTTAGTTTTTTATGTATATGAAACATTGCTAAGCCGCTAAGACTGTCCTCTGTCATGGTTCATTTTAGCCATATTTTAATACGGCGAAGGGTGGAAAATAACATTTCAGCCGCAGCATTACTGACCGGCTAAAACATAAATAATAAATAATTTTCGCAAATTGAGGTAAATATTTGGGCCACATCTCGATAAAACATTTACATATTTTATTCTCTGAACGTTCTTTATAAATTTTCCATTGTTTGCTTTTATTGCAAAATTTCACTCTTTAATTTCGATTTAAGCAGTTTTTTTAATCAACTTTTATAAATTTTAATAAATTTGCAAGTTGTGGAATTAAAATTTCTTAATAAGTTAATGTTAGGCAGAAGTTGAGGTATGTTAAGCAAATAAAATACGTCCTTTGAAAAACGTGTTTTTAAGTCTTGTAAAACAGATTCAATTAAGAGTATGTGGCCCTCGATGCAGTAGTATGTCTTAAAAATTATTATTTTCTTTAAAATCAAGGCTTTTCTACTAAATCTCCCATTCTAAAGCAAATATTTTTTGCCTCTTCACAGGTAGTTTTAAACTCTGTTTGGGTTTCAATCCCCTTAGTATCAGGACACAGTATCAGGGTTTTTATAAGAGAGGATCCATTTTGTAAATCTATATTCTGCTTTTGTAGAACTATACTAGGCGGCTGTGTGACAGTACGAATATCATTTAGAATATTTAATATACAATTAAATTTGAAAGTGCTCAGTGCTTTTGAAGTCGTATTCCTACCAGAGAACGGTTTGAATTCAAAGGCTGCACTGCAATGGCCCTAGTATTTGCTGTTGAATAAAAGCAATGCAACAGGAATAAATACTTGAATAGGCAATAAAAACGAAATCATTCATTCCGTTCTTTAATTCCCATCTTTCTCCTCGGGCTTCTTATTCAACGTCCCTATAATGGCCTTTATATTAACTGCATATTGTAGAGTTGAATGTTTATGATTTAACTATTTTAATTCGCATAATGGATCCATTTGTACCTAGATATTTCAGAAAAACTGCATTACGCTGAGGATAATCTTTTTTCTTACCTCCTGAATCCGCGCCTGTAGAGGGTGATACATATTTGTCGGAGGAAACATTCATTATTAAGATGGTAATAGTTTTAGGGTGGATAACTTATTTACATTTCCTTATATGAATTTTGACATTTAACACCGACAAGTTAAACTTTAGCTGCAAAGAAAATACTACTTGATTATTATTTAACACTTTCATATAAATAAAATATGAACTGACAAAACATAAACATGAGTACGTTCTCTCCACGCAAAAAAAGTAAGCAAATTTTTTACTGCTATTCTGCTGATGTCATGTTCTTTTCTCGACAAGTTTTTGGCTGGTCAAGACGTAAAGTTACAGCAAAAACAATTACTATAAAAATCTGAAAGTGACAGCAAATTTAATAAGTACGTCTTGAATAGACAACTTCATGCCTAGAGAAATTTCAAATAAAAAGAAATCCGGAATTTTTATACTATTTTTTATATACTGAGTTTGACGTTTGTCTCAGCATTAATTTGTCACGTCAAGATGGACAATTATTGCACAACGAATTTTTATTCACACTGAAACAAAAAGCTGTGTTCAAATTGCTTTGGTGCCATCAAAAATTAAAAAAAAATAGCCGAAATTAAAAAGAAAAATGCACTGCGCGCCAACAAAGTCATTTTTCGCACACAAAGTTTTAAAAAGCACCAGAACTGGGGCCAAACGCTTCCAGTTGTCAACGCTGCTGGTTATGTTGTTCATAAGAACAATATATTTGTATTTCTGCGAAATAATTATGTTATTCTAGAAAAAGCCACATAATTTGCCAAAGATTAGATTCAGCTATTATTTTGAAATTAAGTGCCTGTGGTTCTTTGTCAGACAATGGTTTGTTCACTTAATTATGTTTGTTTTTGATATCAAGGATATATTTACTTTAGCAATTACAACCAGAGAATAATTAAGACAATAAAATTACAAAATAAATTATGTATATAAACATAAGAAATAATAAAAAGAAAAACAAATATTTTAGAAAATACAAGAAGGAAGTGTAGTGATTAAAACAAAAAGAACTGCCGTCAGCTGGGATGGGTGGGTCAGCAACAAGAAAATACAATGTATGTTTATTTGAAAACTTTGTTTAATTTATTACTATATACTTAAGACTTCTCTGTTTAAAAACATTTCTTTTTTAAATAAAACGTAGAGGCAGACAAATAAAAATTCTCAATTAAATACACCTGCTGTTTGCTCAGGTATGAGCTTACAAAAAGTGCATACCTACAAATGATTGAGTGTTTACACAAAATGTTTGTTACAGGATGCTCAAGAGATTAAGTAAATAAAGATGAAATAAAATACACACATGCACACACACTCTCACAAGTTCAACCGTACATTATTTACTTTACAAGTTTTTCATACACTTAAATTTTCAGTTTAACACTTATTTAAAAACTTTGTTTTACTTTGAAGGATAAAAAAGTAAATCGTAAAATATATATGTATGCCAACGCATGTGCATTATTCGGATAATAAAAAAAAATATATCGTTTGCTTTTTAAAGTATTATTTGCTAAAGATTTTTAGAATTTTCAATTTATAGAATTTTTTCTAGTTATGGTTCACAGATGGCAGGACGTCTTTGGTTCCCTGAAATAAATAAATGGTAAAAGTTCATTAACAAACAAGTATATAAACTTTACTTACTTATTCTGCATCTTTGATATATTAATTGAGTTATTGACAAAGAGTAGAATCTTAGATACAATTTTATTAGAAGTAGAATGACTTTCTCCACCAGGTCTAAGCTGAACAACTTAAAATTAATCTTGTATCTTTGGTAGAGTTTGAGGGTCCTTGTCAATGCCTCACAGGGTCATGAATTTATATATCAAGTGGCCATAAATTAGAAAAAATACAACGTCGTCAAAACAAAATCCTAAGAATGATAACTGGTGCTCCTTGGTATATTAAAAACAGCAACATTCATAAGGATCTACAAGTTCCACTTGTAAAATGCGAAATCCTGAACTATGTGGACAAGTATTTAAACAAGCTGGAAACGCACCCAAATCCGCTCGCTCAAAACATCTTGTAACATAGTGGACACACTCGTCTGAAAAGAAGGGACACTATTGAACTTAGATGAAATTGTTTAAATTAATTTACTTTGTTATGAGAACTTAAATTTTGGTCTGGTACTGACTGGACTAATATAAATTACTTAGTTTTAAGATTTGAATACTTATTTTTAGTTCGCATTAGCGAAGATTCAATAATAAAAAAAAAAAAAAGTGGCTATAAATAGTAAAATTCATCACAAATTCATGAGATTTTGCGCACATAATTTTATATATAAAACATAACGAAACGCAAAACTGTATAACTTAAGCTCTGAGAATTCACGTCCTTTCTATATATCTCTTAAATAAAAAAATTTCCATAATAAAGAGAAAACAATGTCAACTTTATTAAATTTAATTTAATCATTAGTTCTAAAATTTTCGTGACATATTCGGACTTCCTTTAATTTTGAGCAAGAATATGCCCACCTCAAAAATGTTTTTTTTTCCATAAATTAAAAAAGAAATAAAAATATTTGAAATTTCTTTATTAATTTGACACATAAATCGTTCCAACGTAATTAATGGTGTAATTTGTATGTTTTAAATTTCATAAGTTATGAGCTTAGTTTTACACAGTATGTCTGGTGGCAGATTTATTTTTAAAATTTAAATAAAAAACGATACAAAGTTTTACAAAGAAATGTTGAACAATAGAATGGAAGTACGGATTCTATTTTTTAAAGAGTGTGTCATCCAAATGTCTTCCATTGATTTAAACATACTGTTCAAAATAGAGCTTTCTACTCTGCGCCATACACTTCAATAAACTTTGTCTAATTGAGTTAAGTTGTCGAAGAATATGTTCCCTTAAAGCCAGAAGATATTGAGAGTTGTCCTTACAAACCCTCTCTTTGAAGTAGCCCCTTAAAAAAAATTCCATAGGATTTAGATCAGGCGGCCTCGATGGCCACGGGATGTCTCCAAATCGACTGATTTGTGTTTGGAAGAAGCTCTGGCTGTGGGTGCAGTCGCCCCATCCTGCTGAAACCACTTGTGTAAAAAGTATAATTAATGAACTTGCAGGTTTAACAAAAGGCATTCCATAATCATGCGTCAATAATCTTCCCCGTTAACATTCGTCGACTGGCCTTGGGACTTTTCGGAAAAAATTGCGTGGATAAGGCGCACCAAATAGTTACACTGTGGCAAGGCAATGGTTTTTGATATTTCAGTCGAGGGTTGCTAGTTTTCGGTGACCAGTAAAGGCAGTTTAGCTTGTTGACGTGGTCGTTTAAAGGAAAATGAACCGCGTCGCTTGAAAAAATGTGATTTACAGTTTTAGCAACGTCTCACAAAAATGTTTGCGTAAATTAAAGTCACTTTCTTTCAGTTCTGGAACGATTTAAATTTTAAAGGATGAAGTTTTAGATATTTTTTTTAAGTTTCACGAACAATCGCTCTTGGAAGTTCCAGTGATGCTGCTCTTTTCCGTATTGAAAGTCGTGGATTTTCACGTAAACTGCTTTCAGCTGGTTCAATGATTCCAGGAGTACTTGAAGTTTGACTAGGCCCTGGCCGTGGAACATTCACAGTTAAAGCAGTTGCGCGAAATCTCTACATATACGAACAAATTAAATTTACACTTGTTCTATCATGTATTCGCCGAATACCAAATTTTAAACAAAGTTTTTGACGAGCAATTACGTAAGAATTATTATTCTTAAAAAATTTCTCCACAGTGAATTAGCAGTGATCATTCAGCCACTACTACATCGTGACTGACACACCCGCAAAATTCTATAATTCTAGCGGCACCACCCTCTTTTCGCACCAAAATGGAACGAATTAGGACTGTAGGACATGTGGTTTTAACAGGACGTAGCAACGGTACACACTGCAAAAGCCACGACCGATATTCTGAAGGCGACGTTCTCGGGTCACCTCATCTCTCGTTTTGGCGATTTAAATTGGCCTTCAAGATCGCCCCACTAAAAGTTTTAAGAAATTTTTTGTGGGTCCTGTGTTTAATAAGCCCGAGACCCTTAAAGCCCTCAAGAATAACATTAGACAAGAGTGCGAGAATCTGTTCCTGGAAGTTCTTGCCAAAGTGATGAAAAATGCCGTTAAAAAATCCCGCACAGTAATCAAATATAACGGCGCCCATTTGGCCGATATCATCTTCTTGACTTGACCAATAAAATTCTAAAGATTCAGATAAACATAATTAAAAAACAGAATAGAAGTTTTTTGTCTAGAAAAAAATTAAAGCCTCACATTTTCGGATGACTTCTTTTGGCCCACCATGTACATATATTTGGATTCAGATTAAAGACAATTCATGTGGTCGCAAATAACTATTTTAACTACAAACATAAGGAATTTATAAAAAAATATTCAAACAAATCTTTTATTATGAATACCCACATACTTACTGTCTATTTGGTACAGTTTAAAAATCCTTTTTTAAAGTAGGTTACTACTTCTAGCAAGGAAATACAAAGTAATTTACAGTTTTTAAGTTTGTAGCAGCATTGGCTGGCGGCATTGACAATGCTGTTGCTGTTTAAGGCAACATCAATTCGTGCTGCTGTGTTATGGCTGTGGCATTCAACTGGAATGATTGAAAACTTAACTAAAACCCAATAAAGCGAGAAAAAAACACACAAAAACACACAACCTTAAAATAGAATGGAATATATTGAATAGCAAAACGTTTTAGCAAATAAGATTCAGATTCAGTTAAGCATAAAATTTTTATTGATTTTGTTAAAACAATATTTTAAATTTCTCTTGTTGCTGCTGGTCTTTTTCTATTCTATAAGCATTTGTTTTTTGGATGTTCAAAACTTTCGTCAAGGATTTTAAAATCTTCAGTACAAATGGGGAGAAAATTTATTTTAAAATTTTTTAAACGGTAAATGTTTCGACTTGATTTAAATTGCTTAAAGTTAGTTGGCTGCATAGCAATACAAGGTTTATTTTGATTACTCTCAAGGATAAAATAATTGAAAGTAAATTTTAAATATACACATATAAAAATAAAAAATTTAAATTATATAAAAAATATCAAATATATAAAAATAAAATTCAAAACAAATTTTCTTTAATAATGCTTGCAGTCCAATAACTTTTTTCCTGTTTGAATTGGTGAAGTTATATTTACATTTAAAACAATCTTAACTAAACAAACATCAAAAAAGTGTTCGAATTAAGATTATTCTTACTTTCAAATACATGCACTGAAGTTAGTAAGCTACCGCCAGTTGTTGCTAGATGTCCTATGGAAATACGTTTCCAGCTTTTAGATGTCGTTAAGGCTATTAATGAGCTAAATGCTCAAAAAGCGCCTGGCTTTGACGGAATAAATAACAAAATGCTTTTAGAGCAAAAAGAATAACTATATTTATTTTAACGCCATATTACGACTGAAACATTTCCCGCCAGTATGGAAAGTTGCCTTGGCGTCTAAAATATATATACTTTATGGGCTCGCATATGAATAATAAAGAAATTACAAATAGGATGACAAATTGATATATAGCCTTACCACTATGTGATAGATATAAAAACATATATTATTGTGCTTTATGTAATACACCAGGGGCTTTGTAGACTTTATCTTAACAAAGTGGCGTAGCTTAGTCGACTTTCACCTAATAGAGTGTCAAACGAACCATGTGAAAATCAAAATGGTATGCGTTTTTATTTATGTTTCAATAAAAGCTTTAAAAAAACGTTTCTTACAAAAAATAGTTTTCTAATTCTGTAATTATTACTTAAGGTTCAAGTTCAAGTTCAATTCCTATTAAATTCATATTTTTTATTTTTTGCAGATTAAGAGATTATTAAATTTTATCTTTTAGCTCTATTGGCGTTAGTTTAGGAAGAAATATTTATTGAAGGAGCAAGCTTTCACTTTCAGTACTTTTTGATCGGTTGTTAGTCAGTTGGCTGTAAACATCAACTTCTTAGTCCACTACACGATGGCTTAAGCCCCAATTTTTTATTTCAAATTCTATATACTATTATTTATTACCTTATAGCCAATATGTTATTTGTTCATATAAAATTTGTAGAAATGATTCGTTTTTTTTTTTTTTAATTTATGTAACATTTATTTCAAAGATATCCCCAAAAACGTTTGCCATTATAACACAATTAATGTCATAACAAAAGAACACCAAGTACGATTATTTTATTATTGTTTTGTGTTATCGCAACACATGTTCGAATATTATATTAATACAATGTTAATATGAAGACTTTTTCAATAAAAAGTTTTTTTTTATACAATAAAACCCTTTTTATTAAGCTGCTAAAAGGAGAAAAGGATGATATGTTTGCCAATAATATTTTAATTTTGCAGTTAGGATTATGAAAAACAATTTGCCGCAAACAAACAACATCTGTGTCAAAGAAAAAAAAAATATTGACAAAACTTTCAATTACATAATCGAAATAACTTTCTCTAAAGTAAAAAAAATTAAAGCACAACAATTTTTATTATTTGATAATAATAATATTGGTAAAGGTTTTTGTTTGCAGTTAGATACAAATTATAAAATAATGTGCTAAGCCCGGTGTGGTTTGCCGCGCAAATTTAATATATTTTTTAAATTTTTGATTATTCTATTATTTAAATGTTGCATTTTTAAAATAAAGAACGCGACATTCCTACGCCTTTGAAGTGAAAAAATTTATAAAGAAATCCGAAAAATTTTTTATTTTTATTTATTTGAAAAGTTTTAAGTAGCACTATAAAAAGTGCAAAACAAGTATATTGTAAAGTTTTTTGTACCTAATATACGATTATTTAATTTAAGGACGCACACGCGACAAAAAAGGAAAGTTACTTTGTAATGCATCTAGAAAAATGCAATAATCTGCGAATTGTGATGCAATTTTTTTAAGATTATTTTTGGTTAAAAGAAAGTATTTCTGTTTTCTCAAAATACAATCGTTTTGGTAATAGATAATTTTTTAGTTTTTATTTGAATATACTTAACATTTAATATACATATAGAAAATAATCTGTTTCATATATTATCTCTCACCTTGTAAGAAGTTCTTATATAATTATGTTCATAATATACATACATTGGTGGTCAAAACAGTTGCAACTAAAACCATGTTTTTATTTAAAAAATTTCTTATAAAGTTTGAACAATTAATTTTCATAAAATATATTAAAATTCAAGTATTCAAAACATTTGCAACTTTTGAAAAAAATTTCAAAAATATACTAAATATTCAGTATTTTGTAGCCGTGTTTTTTTTATTATTTTTGAACATCTTTTAGGCATTAAGGCAATTAGCTTCTAAATATAATCGCTTGAAATATTTTCTCACTGCTTCTATATCTCGGCGATTATAGCCACTTCAGAATAATATATTTCCCGCATTACGTTTTGCAATCATCCACGTGTTTTCAGTCGGGTTGGTATAGGGAGATTGAGGAGGTCATGATATAACACTAATTTTATTTTCCCCAACCAATCTTAACCAATCCTAGCCGTATGTTTGGGATCGTTATCGTGCTAAAATGCTCACAAAAGTGGCATTTCCTATTCACCGTACGGAATCGTTACTGAACTTAGAAGGCCTCTGTTAGTTGCGGCGGTCATTGCCTCAGTAATGCGGTAAATTAGACCTATTCCATGCCCCGAGAAACATCACTACATTATGCAGCTGTGTCCCAAGGACTTAACTCTTCACCTTGAGCTCGTCTTACATTAGCTTTTCCATCTGATCCCGGAGCTTGAATTAAGACTCGTCAGGTCATGACACTTTTTTCTATTGCTGTTAAAGCCAATTCAAATGGGTTTGGGCAAAGGTAAGGTGAGCTCCTTGGTTTTTCTCTGGCACATATAGCTTTTGGTTCATATGTAGCCTTTAGAACCATATTTTTGGATTTTTTTTTATAGTGGACTGGCTGAAATCTATATATGTATAAGGCAATTTTAGTTTTAGCTTCTCTGGGAACTTCTTAAAAAATGTTTCAACTACTAACTATGAGATAAATCGTTGATTTGGAAATATAACATTTTTCTAAAATTTCTTTTTGAGAAAGTACGTTTTGAAAGTCACTTAAAACTCTTAACTTTAAATAAGCAAAGTTTTTGCTTCCACAATTAAAAAAATTATTACAGTAACTGACTGTAAGTTATTTAGGAAGTAGTCCGTAAAGTTGTTTTTAAATTGAAAAACAGTTAAATTTCAATGTAATATTTGTTTTTAACTGGTTTGAAGGGTTATTCAAAGCCTCAAATAAACAAAAATACTGATTTTCCGTTGCAGTTAATTTTGTCAGTTATTTTTTGGTAATATTTAATTTTGTTAATTTTTTTTCCGATACTTTGTGTTTAGCTGTAACTACCAGGAAATCTAGTTAATTTTAGACGAATATGTAAGTTATTTTTTTGATGGCTGAATTTGAATGAAATATTTTGTTGATTTTAATGAATATCTAGTTGGAAGGTTTTTAAATGAATATCCAGTTATTTTAAATACCATCTCCAGTAGATTTTACATTAATACTTTTTTGAGTGCAGCCATTTTTTCCAAAACAAAGAAATGCGAAGTTAGATATTTTAATATCAAACTTATACTACTTAAAACTAAAAATAAACATGGATTTAAAAAACATAAAAACACTTAAATCTTAAATTATTAAAAATAATGTGATTTTTGTTCTGTCCTTACTTTTGTTAATATATAATGTTTAATTAAGAGTAAGAGAAAATCAATTTGCAAATAATTTTAAAAATTAAATTTTAAAAACTATTATCATCATAAGCTTTTTACTATTTTAAAGTAAAGGAAATAGTTTTGTTTCTATTTATTCACCAAAAGCAAAGTATCTTGTTAAAAAAACTTAAACATTTTCAAAACGAGTCATAACCAATGCAATACTTCATTTCGTCTCAGTCTCAAATGTATTGAACACTACTGTTCATAGAGAAGTAGCATTTTGTTCTTGTTTTTTTTTATTTTAAACACGTTATTTACATTCGATTAAGGCTTCGACTTGCGAGTAATAATTCAAACACAAATACACAAGCAAAACAAACTTTATTAACACTTTAAAACTTATGGGTTATTCCGCTAAGACGGGTGTGACCATTTTACTCATATTTTTGCTTATAACTCAAAAAATTTAAAATTTCAATTTAAAAAGGACTATGATTTCCCAGGATGTAAGCGTTTAGAAGAAAGAAAACACTAAAAGAACACAATTTCTACTCACAATGACAACTTAAAGACTGTGACGGGTGTGACACATTTTATTTTTTAAGAATCGTGTTGTGTAAAATATTTTTAAAATAGGGACTAATTTTAAAATTTTCCCGGTAGTTTAATGGGTTTTTAATCGTATTTGTTACTTTACTGCTACAAAAAACCATTTTTTTTAAGAAAACCCTTTAAGCAAATGCAACGGGTGTGACTAAAAGTAGAACAGCCGACTTTTCACTTCATGATCGTTTTAAACTTTTTTAAAATGCTAATTTTTATTTAAATTTTTTTATTTTCATTCTCTTTTGGACGTAAATAATTCGAATTATTTTTAAAAGAAGAAAATATTTTCTTCCAGTTTTGGGCCGTTTACATAGAATTTACCATATACAGATTTTTAAATTCATGTTTTGTTCATCTAAGCACAAATGGAGTGAAAACTCACCACTAAGTAAGGCGCAAACACGTACACACACATACAGATACACACACACACACAGAAAAGGACGACATAAAAGTTTATATTGAGTTGTGTTTAACAAACACAACAGATAGAAAACAATTTAAAGTTTTTATTCAACTGAATAAAATATTCATAATTTTTTTTTGATTATTTGAAACAAAGTATGGAATAAGTGTAAGTTTTAGGCATGTCAAAGTAACTTTTGGTCTGTGTGAGGCTTTTAAAATAATAAAAAAATTATTTACAATAATTCTTGCCCTTCTATGCAAATGATATTAAAACCGATATTATTTTCAACAATAAATTATTATTATTTTATACGTATTTAAATTGTAAATCTTTTTAATAACGTTTTGTGGTTTAAAATCAAATAACAAATAAAGTTGTAGCATTCTTAAATTAAAACAAACATAACTCAAATTGAAACACGTTAATTATAAAAAAATATGTAAATACATTTGTAAATAAACAATATACAAATTGATAACATTATTTTTAATTAGTAATCATTATAAATATTTGCAAACAGAAAACATTTAACCTGAAAATTATTTATTAATTTATCTGTTTAATATTTAAAATAAATAAGCAGCAGGAAAAATATTTAGTTTAAAAGTTTAAAGATAAACACAATGTTATTTGGGGGAAAAATAAGTGGCATATCTAAAAATAAATGACAATAAAACGTAATGATTTTTTGTAGCATATTTTACAAACAATTTTATAATAAATAAATGTTTATTAGCAGAAACTTAAAAAAAATTTCATGACTTTTGTTTTCCCAAAAAAAACCAAAACTTTATGGGTTTGATATTTTTATATTTATCAAAATTCCCAAGACTTTAAATAATGTTCAATTATCTTGGGCATATTTGGGTTTTAGTGTCCTTTTACGAGTAAAGTTTTTTTTTATCTTTTAAAGTAAATATCAAAGGAATTGGGTTGGTGTTTTTGAATAACTAGATCCCACATGATTACTTCTTTATATAATTGGCTTTACATGTGTATGTTTGTATTAATGTTCAAATTTTAAATACCCTTAAGCACTGTTTTGTTTGTTATTAAGTCTTGCTACTTTTGGAATTTAATATTTTATATAATAAATTTTTGGACGTCGTTTGAGGTAAGGAAATTTAATAATTTAACGTTTTACTTTGTTTCGCCTGATCTATTGCACCCAAGATAATGAGCCTTATAAATTTCTCTAAGCTTTAAATTTTTTTAGTATGTAACTAAGAGCTAATATTAAAATTAATTTCAAATATATTTTCATTAAGGGTATCTTTAAAGAAGATCACAATTTTAGGCCTATAGATATATCCGTTTAAAGTATCACTACGGGGAAGTGGACTGGTGTGGGACCACTGACGTGAATGGTTCCTAAGGGTAGGTACTGGTTCTAGTTCTTGCACTTTACAGGAAGCGAACCTGCCATTAAATACATAAAGAAGAACCATAAGGATATCATAATACCTTTTAGAATATCTGAGGTCAATAGTTTAAACAGTATGGCTGTGCTCGTTTAAAACCAACCAAATACCAAGTCGAAGCTAAAATTTTAAAACAAGAGGAAGATGCCCTGTTTGACGGATAAAAAGGTGTTGATATGGTCGAATCCACTACAGAATTCTCAACCGCTCCCTTCATGCTGACAGTGACGATACAATTGTCAGCCCAAGGGGATTTCTTGCAAACTCCATATAAAGTCTTTGTGTTATTCTTATATAAAGTCCATATAAAGTCTTTGTGTTATTCTTTAAGAAGCGGCTAATATAAACAGTCGATCTCGGCAACGCACAAGTCTCGAAAACTTTTCCAGTTTTTCTTTAGTTACTTTAGTTTTTTCCTATAACTCCGTCCTATGCAAACTGATCTTACTGATTTTAAATACTGTTCGGCCTAGGAGTATTTTTTTAACACAAAAATGCTTTTCGTCCGGTTTTAATCTGTATCGGAAACTTGATTTTATTAGACGGGTATGGCTAAGTCAACTTACCTATTTATAAGGATCCAAAAAAAAATATAAATACTTTATGGAGTGCCAAATCGATATTTTAGAAACAACAAACGGAACTCCGTTTATATACCCTTATTGCTAGGTGAATTAGAAAAATATTTTGCCATTAGATTTGACGTTTAAAATATATAACATTAAATATATATTATCTGCATGGTAGATGTCACGCCTATTTTTTTAAGAAGGCGTGGTTCAGATAAATATCTACGTTGATAACAAAATAACGCCTTACAAAGTATAAAACACTTAGATGTACCAGTTCTAAATAATTACGATAAGAGCTTTGTAAGGGAGAGGGAGCAACGTACACCCAAAATTAAAAAAAATATATTCTATGGCAACACTGATAGGAAGTAAAAGTTTGTATTTTTTAGGGTTCATTTAATTTTAAATAGTTATTTGTTTAGAAAATCACAAAGTATTAAAAAAAATGATTGTTTCAAATTAAAGGAAATACGAAATTGATAAAAAAATCCTTCAATTACAAATATTTTTACAATTAAGAACAAGTGTAAAATAAGGGGCGCATACCATTTAATTTCCATTGGAAACTCAATGGATTTACCAACTTACATCTGAAAAAAAGTTAGGTTCTGTATAAAATCTCTTTTCAGACCTCTTGAGTCTTTTGTTCTGTAGTCTCAAGAAGAACTAAAGTTGACGTCAATAGTGACCCGTTATGATATCTCATTTTACTTCCTGTGTATCAGCTCAGAAGCTGAGCCACTTCAAGGCTATCGTTTCCTTATCTACTATGTTGCAGCGCTTCCAAATCTTACGTTGTTTGATGCCAAAGACGTCCATAGCTCGCCCGAGGGCCAACCAACTAACCAACCCAGAATTAACGAGGTTTTGCCCTTAAGGTTCTATGGTTCACCAGACTGTCTACACTGTTTAATAGGCAACTTGCCATTCCTGTGAATATCCCTACTAAAAGACTTGTTACCTTATGACCAATATCTCCGCCTGAAACATACTATAATGATGGGATAGTCTAAAGGAAAATTAGATATATTCTCTCATAATAAAGACACCAGCTCCGGTACCCACATTAATAATAGATCCTCCGGTAAAAACTGCGCACTCTCATACAGACTATCAGATCCCAACCAAAAATCCCCTTCCAAGTATTACTACCGTGTCCTTCTGCCTTCTGTAATTATATAGCCCGGCCTACACTAAATCGAATTTTATATAATGTAATAGTGTGTGCAACATGAAAAAACTTTACTTTTGCTGACTACCTGGTCTGACTTAGCTTCGTGTCATAATTCCCATTCATCAATACTGCTTGAATTTTGAATTCTATAGGAGCTCAGTGAAGCGTACACTTTCTGGTGAAAAATTTTGTTCCTTTTTTATACCCTTCACAAAGTTTGTCATTCCGTTTGTAATTCCTTTATTATCCATTTGGGACCCCATTAGGTATATTTATTCTGGATCCTTATAGATAGGAAAGCCGATTTAGCGATGTCCGTCTGTCCGTCTGACCGTCTGTCCGTGTTATGGTTGAAATCAACTTTCTGAAGCCCCCCGATATCGCATAGACCCGAATGTGGTATCAAACTGTCACAGATAGTCGCGAGAAAATTGGCATTGAAATTCAGCAAAATCACCCGATAAATGACCGAGATATAAGCAAAAAACCAAGACTACCTCGTTTTTTTGAGTCTACAACAACAACAAAGAACATACTTTTACATGTAATAATAAAAAAACAACAAAAAAAGAAAAAAAACAGAATCAGTCATGTTGATATTATTGAAATACACCCAAAACAAAAATTTTATTAGTATAAGTGCTCATACATATAACAGCGTTGCCATACAAAGCTTAATTTAAACATTTTTAAAATCGCTCCTACGGCTTCCAGGGTTCTCCTACAAAGGTAAAATTAAAGACCGACCCAAATTATTCTTTCCATCCAAACATTTTTGTGGAACATACTTACTCTCTATCTCCAGCCCACTTACTCTCTATCTCCAGCCCCTGACATGGTTGCCATACAAAATTTTAAAAAATAAGGTAAAAACCGCTACAACTTCCCCGGAGTCGCCCGTAGAGGAAAAAAATGTATCACAGACCCCCATTAGTTTTTCCTCCCAAACGTATTCCTAGAGCATACTTACCTCCTATCTCTACGCCCTAAGGGGGTTGCCATACAAAATTTACAAAAATGATATGCAAATGCCCACAACTTCTTCAGAGTTAGCCTTAGAGCAATAAAGTGTACGACAGACCTCTACTAGTTTGTTCTCCCAAACATATTCCTAGAACATACTTACCCCCTATCTCTACGCCCTAAGGGGGTTGCCATACAAAATTTACAAAAATGATTTAAAAATGCCCACAACTCCTTCAGAGTTGGCCTTAGAGCAATAAAGTGTACGACCGACCCCCATTAGTTTGCCCTCCCAAACATATTCCTAGAACATACTTACCCCGTATCTCCACACTCTAAGTGGGTTGCCATACAAAATTTGTAATAATTAGGATAAAAACCCCTACAACTTCCCCGTCACCCGTGGAGCGTTAAAAAATGACACCGACCCCAATTTAAAAATTAGAAATATTTCATAAGTAAAAAAAGTGGTTACAAAGAAAAAAAAGTTTGGAATTGCGAAAGGTCAATGTGAAGGGTCTATAAGATTCGGCACAGCCGAATATAGCGCTCTTACTTGTTTTTTATTATCCATTTGCGACCCCTTAAAGTATATATATTCGCTTGAAATAAAGTTTCCGGACTTAAATAAAGTCGCACAAAAAACTTTTTGATATCAAACAATCAGAAATATCCCTGAGACAATCGCCATCTAAATTCAGCAAAATTGGTACACTATTGACCGAGATATAAGCGAAAATCCCAAAAACCAATTTGTAGGACAAAATCCGTACATACATATCCCTATATATGAGCCGATTATTTTGAAAATGGCATAAGTCACTTTTCAAAAAAAATCGGGTTGATGGCAACAGTTAGTACCATTTATTTTAATATCTTTAAATATCTCGACTTAAAAAAAATTGACTTATGCCACTTGAAAAATAAACGGCTCATATATCTCAGTAAATATACCCACTCTTGCCACAAAACTTGGGTACTTTGAAGTTAAGGACCTAAAATAGGGAAACATTTTTTTTTTGATAGAAGCAGGAGAAGTGGTATCCCCCCTATATGTGTACAAATTTTATAAAATATTTCATGTGCTAAATATGAGAAACTATAACAGGTATGGTTTCTACAAGAAGTAATTGTACAATAATGCCTTGATTTTCGAAAGAAAATTAGTCGGATATGAGCAGAGGATAGGGCATTTCCCATACAAATTAGCATTTTCTATTAAAACTTCGATACGCTTTATCTCAAAAACTATATTAGCTATTGACTTCAAATTTTCTACAAAAAGTAGTGGTACAATAGTGTCTACATTTTGTAAAAAAATTAGCTGGATAGTAGCAAGGGGTGGGGAGGGGAAGTCACCGAATAAAAAGCCTTTTTTCAACTTTTATGTTGAAAACTGTTAAAAATTTTGACCTCTTACCTTTTACATGGTACTTTTATTATACGTAAAAACGTTAAAATGTTATAAAGTTTTCTATTTGAAAAAATAGTGTTGCTATCGTCATCAAACCTGGCACATAATTTATTTATTAAATTGTGTGTAGTACGAAATAGGATCAGATGGCTGGGTATTTAAAACGACCAATGCGAGGGGTATATAAGATTCGGCACATCCCAATATAAAACAGACAACTGCAGCTGGAAATAACCTCCTATTGGTTAAAATGATTAAATCGTCCGGATATAAAACGATCTTTCTTCCTTTAGCATCAAAACTGCCCCAATATAAATGTGATCTCTTCCGGTTTGGAATCTATATCCCCACTTCTAAGCATCGAGGTTATCTAGTCAAATAGGAATTTTTTGACTTCTAGGTCTCTAGGTGCCTGATTTCCATTTAGACATTGCAAAAGGCTTCTTCTATATCCAAGAAGTTCGCTGTTCCGTATACGGTAATTAACACAAAAATTAGATAGTCTTAATTTTATTCTGTACATGGCGGGGATACTTAAGTTATAATATCTGTTATAATTTCTTTATGACGTGACAGATTTAATAGAAATCTTCATATCTCTGTAATATAATTAATATACTGCCACGAAAATAAACACACATATATACAAACCTTAATGTATTTATGTAAATTCTTTAGCTAAAAAGGTGTTTGTAATTGATTGCTTATGAAAAACGCTTAACAGGATGATTCCCATCCATTCATGATATAAATTTTAATTGAACCGTTAATAACTTAATAAGAAAATTGGAATTCCAAACAATTTCAATTATAAATGAAGATTTATAAAAGTTTATTATTGAAGAATTAATTTATTTTGATAATTAAGTTCATTAAATAAGCATGAACAAATGTTATTCTATTTTTTTATTTTATCCTTATGGTTTTTCTTTCTGTATTTATTACTTAGCGTTGCTATTAGGAGGAAGAATAATGTTATTTTTATGAAGAGATTTTAAGATTTAATAATTAATAGGCTTAGAAGCAGGACAGAAAAAAAGAAATAAAACAAGATTAATATTTTTCAATGGAAACTAAGTGTATGTCTGAATGTTGAGTTTATATAATACATTTGGGTAGTTCACATCATTTGTTAGCAACAACATGGTGTTTTAACTAATTTTTGAAAAATAAAGAAAAACTTAAATCCTAATTTAAACGAAAAAAAATGATTACTAATATTTATAAAAATATATATTACAATAACACATGATAACATACCTGTAAGTTTTACAATTTATTCTATTTTAAGAATTTAAACCCAATTTATTGAAGATATTTTAAAATAAAATTTGTTCCGCTTTATTATGTAGTTATTTTGTAACATTTTGTAGAATTCCTACGTTTTTAAAGAAGAAGCATTAATATAAATTATTAATGGAATTAAGTTAAAATAAGCGGAAAATCTTTAAAAATAAACAACCTAATTTTAAATTGTTAAGTAGATGACTCGTAATGTAATAAGAACTAATTTTATTGTTTTTATTGCTTTAATTCGTGCAAAAGTAGCAGTGATATAAATAATCTCAAGTGGGCTGCTAAATGGTATTTTATATTACTGCGTGGCATTTTTTAAGTAGTTAAATAAAAAAAAAACACATTGGAAAGACCTAAAATTTTAAGTTTTTGAATTTTAGAATCTAGTATGCGTTCTACTTAATAGTTTTCAAAATATAAAATTAAATTCGCCTAAGTTTCACTAAATTTTGGAAGCTTGACCTTACTTGACTACAAAAGCTTTAAACTAACGGAGAGGGTAGCTAAATTGTCTTTCTTATTGATAAGGATTAAGAATACTTCACCTTATAAGCCGTAGTTCACTGTTTTAGAAAAAGCTAGCATGGACTTTCACACTGATATATATACAAGGTATAAACCAATGCCTATTAGGGTAAAAAAGTGCTCGTCGGCTATTAAGCCACTTCCAGTTTCATCTCAAAAGTCCTGGACTGGTCACCCTAAGAACAACATCCAACAACAAAAATACGACAAGGACACAAAACACTGAACAGCAACCCTTACGAGCGACACTTTGGCCATGTATAACGGCACCAGCAAGGACACAGCGAACAATATACACACAAACACTAGTAAGCAGTGAGTAACCTCACGAGTCACTATAGTGCAACCTGTTAGCGACCACAGGAACAAGCAGCACCAATTTTACATCAGGTAGCAGCAACAACGGATACGGCAGCATTAACAGCATCAATACCAAAAATGAAGCGAAGCGGTGAACGGCGAGATAAAAATCGCAGTGGCAGCAAAACCTCAGTCCCTCCCCCACACGCACAGTCCGGAGTCTTAGACAGACCCCTCTTATGCAAAAATGTATTGACCGTGCCATGTCCCGTAAAAAGCCCAGGCTCAGACCAATCGAAGACTGATTTCGGATTTGTTGATGAGTGGTACTTTAAACTGATATCGCATATTTGCAATATTAAAAAATTTTGCTTAAGGTTCGACAAAAGTAGGGGTAATTTTAGCAATATGGCTAATCGTGTTTGAAGATATCGAGCTTTTAGTTCCACCAACAAAAAAATGTATTAACAGTTGCTTGAATTCTTGACATTTGTCGACTGTCGACTGAATATTTAAAAAAAAAGAAAAAACAAATCTTGACACAGAAGGGAAGCTTCTTGAAGATGGTGCTAATTAATCGGTAATTTAACCTTGTTATCATGGAAATGTTCTCCAAAATTAAAGATTCCCAACAAATTTTTTGAAATTTAAGTAATGAGCTGTCATTATATCATAGATAAAAAGGTAATAGGTCATTACGAGAGAAAAACAACCTTTTAGTGAAGACGTTAATAATTTCATTTGTAGGCATATGTAGAAAAATTAGATTTTAAAACAGGCTTTGCAGAATGTTTTTGTTTTAAAAACCTTAAATTTTTATTTATTTTGTTCAGTAAATCATTGGTAACTAGTTATTCGGTTGATTTTTGTAAGCATATTTGTATGCAGCGGTCGTGAGTTTCGGGACAACTCAAACAAAATAACTAGTTATTCGGCCAAAAGGTAACTAGTGCTTGTTCATCTCCAATATTACTTGCTAAATTACCAGGTAAGCAAAGGTTTTCCTGGATTTATGTTGACAGTCCTTCCAATATATTGTCAATCGGTCTTAAATTTTCCAAAGCTTTCAAACTAGTCCTAGCAGTACCACTTAGCTGCCTAAGCTGCGAGATGTTTCTAGAGCAAGAGTGCCATAGTAATATTTGTAAAAATTTGTCCATTGTTAACTGTACTAAACCATAAGAACCTACACCGGAAAATTATATGTGTCTCATAATAAAGCTATGCAAGTGGGTTTTTAAAGTTTTTTTTATGATTGCCAATAATTCTTCAAAAGTTTGGATGACTGATTGTAATTTAATCACTTATAAATGCACTTTTGTAATTTATTATTGCTCGGTTGGCGCAAGACGTGCTTTACAGGATGCCTCTTCTTATTCTTTTAAATTTTCAATGGATTTAGTAAACTAATTCCTGTCTATCGGCAGTCAACATGGTCCATCATATTCGATGATATCTGGTTTAGTTAAAAGAATGAATAAAAGGGTGTTAAGTTTTAAACCTTTAAATTAAACATTTTGTTAAATTATTTTAAAGATTTCATTTAAATAAATTTTAAAACATACAGACATAGTCATATGTATTTACACAAATTAAAATTTGTAGTATGTTTAGTTAGCAACAAAATTTGACAGCTATGTGAATAAATTTGCGATAAGAAAACTTCCCGATTTGTAAATGTATGTGTATAGATTTTGCTAGTTTAGAATTATTTGCAAAAAAAATTGATAGTTATTGATCAAAAACACAAAAGAAATCTGCGCCTCATATTTCAAAATTATTTACACAAACTTGTTGTCATTCAAAAGTATTTACACAACATAAAAAACATTATAAATCAAAAAAAAAGAAACAAAACAAAAATAATTAGTAGCCACTTAAATTTCCTTCAGCATCTATGACAGTAGTCTTGCTGGAATAGATGCAATCAAATTGCGTACAAACTCGATTTCTAAGCTGTTCCAGAGATTTATTATTTCATCAATAGTTTCCTCTCATTTTCGGCCAATTTTAATAGTTCTCTGCCTTTTTATGAATGCCCATACATTCTCTATTATGTTTAGATCTGGACCCTGGGGTGGCCATTAAAGAACATCTTGTCCAAATCGATTTAAAAAAGTTGTTGGTAACCATGCTTTGTGGCATGGAGCATTATCATGCTGCAAAATCCAATTTTCATCAGGAAATAATCTCTGAGCCGAAGGAAAAGCATGGTCATTGAAAATATCTGGATATCCTGCCTGGTTTAGTGTGTCTTGTTTTGGTACTAGATCTCCAAATCCATTGTATGAGACACATACCCAAAACATTACTGAACCCCCGCCGAAACGATTAATAGGTTGTACTGCTTTATGCTTCGATCTTTTTGAGAGGTACATATAAGTTTTTCCAAATGACCCTTCTAATTGAAAAGAAGACTCATCCGTCCATAATACATTATTCCAGAAATCCACTGGCTTATGGATATACTCCATGTCAATCTTTAGACGTTTTTCTTTTGTTTTTTTCTCAGATATGTCTATTACTTTTCTCACGACGTAGGTCTTTATATCATACGTGTTTAATCTTCTCCGAATTGTGGATTCACTTCTATTTTGTTTGTCACATATTTCCGACCAGTTCTAACCCTATTTTGTAGGCTTCCATAGGTTTGTTTCTTCTTTACTAAATTGTAGACTGTTTTCCGATATATTCCGTACTCTTTTCCTAAGTCTGATGCCGAGGAACCCATTCCAAACTTCGTTGCGATCTCAACTCACGTTTCGACGGGAATTTTCTTTATATTCACCATTTTTAACGTTTTTTAGCGACTTTGCTTTAAGTATTTATTTTTATGCAATATAAATTTACTTACTATCAAACCAAATAAGGTTTTTTTAAAAGATTTCAGCGTTTTTAACTTAATCTCACAAATGTGTTAATACTTTTGTCAGACAAATAAGTGTGTAAATAATTTTGAAAGATAAGGCGTAGACTTCTTTTGTAAGTTAAATCAACAGCCGTCAAATTTCTTAGTAAAAAATTTTAATTAGCATAAACTGTACATTTTAAGGATTACAATTGAGTAGATTTCATTTGAAAATTTATTCGAAAAGCTCAAACATTTTGTTTTATTTCTAAGCAAGCTGAAATTTTTAATTTGTGTAAATATAAATGAATATGTCTGTATACGCGTTGCTTGTGAAATTAATTACAGTATATTGCTTATTTAACTTTTTTTTATTATTTATTTTATTTTATATTATTTTATTTTATTTTTTATTTTTTTTATTTTATTTTGCCTTTTTTTCATTTTTTTTAAAATGGCAAACAAGTAATTTGCAACCGATATGCCAAAAACCGAAAATTATTAACTCATCTGCTACGAAAACAGTGTTGCCAGTATTAAAGTTTATGCTTTTAATGAACCCAATTAATCCCGTTTATAATATTTTATTTACTTATTAGCTTCATCAAAATTTGAATTATTTAAGCTTAAAAAATTTCCTTATTTTTTTATTAATTGTAATAATATGAAATAGTAATCAATATTTCTTATTTTCTTTAATCAATATTTCTTATTAGCTTTAAAAGGTGACTAAAAATATTTTGTACGGAAGTTTCTTTCCACAAAGTGGAAAAATATGTTCTTGCTTCCCGTCAAACATTTTATTAATAATTAATTATTTTTATTGAGATTAATTTCTGAAATTTGTTAAACAAAAATTTGTAATTCTAATGAAATATAAATTCTCAAGTTGAGGAATTTAGGGTCTAAAACGTTAATTAATTTGTTGGGCAGTTGCCCAAAGTATGCTTCTTCTCTAGGTTGTCTTCTAGATCGTCGATTTGTTTAGTGTAAAATTAAGAACAAAATCTGAAATAACTAAGAAACTTTAACTGTTTTTAAAATTAACCAAAATTATTAATTATCAAATATTAATATATAAAATTGATTCTATTTTTTTTACTTTAACTAAAAAAAATAAAAGCATGACCAATACTTCCCTTGAGTTAAAATCTTGTGCCTTAAATAACACATTTTACGCAGCAGAATTTGAGCTAAACTTGTAAATATCGTTTGTTTATTTATTTATTTGCAAAAGTTATTTAATGACTTTATAAATTTATATCATTATTTTTAAGTTATTTATAAAATTTTTTTTTCTTAAACATTATGATTATCTCTTCAATTGCATCATGTTCTGTAAGGTTTCACGTTAATGCAAAAAAACCACAAGATATTCACTGCAACAGTAACAGCGGTAAACTGTACTGTTCTTTTATTTTCACGGAATTATTTGTGCAAATGATGTGGCATAATTTGCGGTTAATGTTTTCAGGTAAATTCTTATTCATGTGTATCAACATACAAACAAATTCAATAATCCATACACACACACACTGCCACAAATAAGTTAACTGTAAATGCTAATGATGAGGGTGCTTAAGCAAAGAATTTGTTTGTGACAATTTTGTGGTGAGATGGTAGGAAATACAAAAGTGTTTAAGTGTTTGTGATTTAATCTGTGTAAGTATGTCACTTGGCTTCTACACATACACACACACAAACATTGTGTTTTGGGTGTTGTGTGTCTTAAAGCTTTTAGCTTGAAAACATTAAATGTTAGAAAATGTTAATGATTAAGGGAGAACATAAAAATGTCACACAATAAAGGATTTATGGAAATACAATGCAATAGATTTAAGTTCAATTTGAATAAAATTTGTTTACTAAACAATAACACACATTTGTTATGTAAATTATATTGAACAAGAATATTGCAAATCAAATTTAATTTGATAAATAATCAGTAAAAGGATCAACTGCTTTCTAAGTCTTTCAAAATATATATAATTTTCTTGTTTGGAATGTTCAGACCACGTACGTGGTAGGGGTATTATGCGTTTCAGCAGATGTTTATCACGCCCAAAAATAATAGTCTGTGACCCCATCCAGCGACTCAAAATCATTTCCTGTGTCGATTTTACCATGTTTGTTCATCCGTCCTCGCGGAATAAGCATTTTATTTATTTAAATTTTCTCATAACACCGTCAGTTTTGCGATAGCTCTGGGAAATTGCTCGCATAATTCCGATCACCAAAACTAAAACTGCCTCTTGTCCTAACGTTTACCGACCAATAAGCATCTTATTCATTATATTTTAAGTTTTTGAGTCTCTTATATCGAAACAATATATTAACTTTTTGGAAACTAACGCACTTATACAGGGTGTCTGGTGGCAAATTTATATTTTTGAATACGATTATTTCAAAAATAATAAACCGTTCGAAGAAAGGGTGGAGCCGTTAAAATTTTTACTTGTGCGGATTTGTCAGGCAAGATTTCGCAGTAATCGGGTGAGCATCGCGAGTTCGCTGAAGAGACATTTTTTAAGAGTAATGATTTTTACGTAATTTCTCGTCGACAACTTTGTTCAAAGTGGTATTCGGCGAATATTTGATGGACCGAGTGTAGATTATACTCGTTCGTAGGTGCAGAGATTCCGCGCAATACCTTCGGCTATGAATGTCCTACGGCCAGAGCCTAGTCAAAATTCAAGAACTTCCGAAAACATTGAACCAGTTGAAAGCAGTTTACGTAAAAATCCATGACTTTCAAAACAAAAAATAAATGAAATTTTAAAAAGGGATCTGAAGTTTCATCCTTTTAAAATTTAAATCGTTCAAGAACTGAAAGAAAGTGACTTTGATTTACGCAAATATTTTTATAAAACGATGCTGGAGTGCTTTTGCACTGTAAGTCCAATTTTTTTTTTGGAGCGACGAGGCTAATTTTCAACAACAAGCAAAATTGCCGTTGCTGGTCTCCAGGAATAGCAACCCTTGATTATAACATCAATGAAGGGTAGCTATTTGGTGTGCCTTATCCACATTAAATTATTTTACCATTTTTTCGAAAACTCTCGAGGCCAGGCGAGGAATGTCAACGGTGAAAATTTTCAACGCATGATTAAGAATTTCTTTTTGCCAAATCGTATTCTTTACACACGTGGTTTGAACACAAAGGGGCGACTGCCCAAACAGCTAGAGCTTCGATGAATTTGCTTTGGAAAAAGTTCCCCCAAAAGCTGATCGGTCGCTTTGAGGACATTCCATGGCCACCGAGGTCGCCTGACCTGACTTTCATGGATTTTTTTCATGGCTACATAAAAGAGAAGGTTTATAATGACAATCCCCAATATTCGTCAAGAAGTCGGCTTAGTTGAACCAAGTTTACTCCAGCGTCTGGCACAGAACAAAAAGCTCGACGGGAGACATCTGCCTAATGAATTGAAATCCATTCTATCGCTTAGTGCTCTTAGTAAAACGTTTTTTCAATTGTTACGTTTTTTTTCTAAGTCCAAGAATTAGAATCTGCCACCAGACATCCTGTGCGATAAATTATTTTTATACTTCAATCCGCACCTTAACACATTCAGATTTTTTCATACTCGCAATTAAATTATGGAACTATTTGCCCCACATATAAGGCTTATATAGATGGAAAACTGTTTTTCTAAGTCTTTTTTTAAATTTTTTTCAAGCAAATATTGATTTCCATTTCTTTCCTTTTTTATTTTTAATTTTATATGAATTGTTTTTGTTTATTATTATTATTTTTAAGCATTTATTATCTTAATTTTTTTTATTATTTGCTGATTTGACATCCTTCATACTAATTCGAGAATGATTTTTAAGAATGGTTTGTGTTTAAATTTTATTATTATTTTTTTTAATTTGTTCATTTATAGAAAAACTAATTTTTTAATTCTAAGATAATTGTATCCTTTAATATTCCAATGGTAATAGCTTTTTTAAAATAAATAAATAAATAAATAAATAAAAGATTGTTTCTTTGTTTTCAAACTTAATGAATCTCATTCCTTAACATTTTGAGTTTAATTTCATTATTTAATCTTTTAGAATTTTAAATTTTATTTTTCTAAGTCTTGTTTCAATTAAAAAATTTTAAATCAGCGGGATTTCAAAATGATAAAATAATTTATATATTATAAGTTTAAAAAATTTCAGGTTAAAAGTTTTTATAAAACACATGCTAATGATGATGACATCATTGAGAATTTTTTAACAAAATTTTTTGGGGGTTTTTTAGTTTAAATGCAATAAAATGTTAAGGTAGAGGAAAAGGCATGATTTTCTACTTTTCCTTGTTTTTTTGTTTGACGACAATTATAAAGAAGTAAGTTCTTTTAAGAAGCAAGATATAAAATTTTTAAAAAAGAAGTAAAATTATGCAATACATTTTTGCAAATATTTAAATATATTTAGATTGAAAATGGTAAATACCAAGTAAAATATATTTTTATAAAAAACTTAAGTTAACATTAAAATATACTAATATTGTTTAAAAAAAATAAGTAACAGTTTTGTCTAAAGTTTAAACAGAAAGTTGAATACATTAAATTGTCTTAATATATGCGAAGTTATATTTTATTTTATTAATTTTATAAAACAACAATTCATTAAATTGTTAAAAAATGCACACAAATGCTTCTTAAATTACAATTTTCACACATATATACACGCAAGTGTGTGAACTAATCTAATAAATAATCTTATATTCACACACACAACAGCTTCCACTTTTTATTCAACCAGTAGATAAACTAATCGTAAAACTTAAAACACAAAATCTCTGATTTATGTGAAAAGAAATGAAAATAAGAAGTAAATGGAAGTTATAAGGTCTGTTGAATAAACTTCATAAGAATATTGATGCACATACGAGTAAGAACAAGTAAGAGCGCTATATTCGGCTGTGCCGAATCTTATATACATACCCTTCACATTGGTCTTTAAAAATCCTTGTGTAAGTTTTAAAGTCCATAGAAAACTTTACAAAATTTTAACGTTCGTATGAATAATAGAAATAGATGAAGAAGGTTTGAGGTCAAGAGTTTTAAAAGTTTTCGACATTATTCATATTAAAAGGTTAATAAAAGTTGTTATATGTTATGGGATATTCTAGTCCCCCTGCTCCTCTCCAACTTTTTCTCCAAAATGTATGAATTATTTGATTATTACTTTTTGTAGAATATTCGAAGTCGATAGCTGTAATAGTGTTCCAGAAGTAGGCTATCGAAAATTTTATAAAAATTGTTAATTTGAATGGGAGCTACCCCTTCTTCACTCCCCACCCAAAAATTTTTTTCTTGGAAGCGTAGGCTTTGTTGCCCAATTACTTTTTGTAGAACATTTCATCTCGATGTCTGTTATAGTTTCCGAGATATAGCGTATCGAAAATTTCATACAAATCGTTAATTTGTATGAGAGCTACCCCTTTTTTTGCCCCCACTCAAACATTTTTTTCTTTAAAGTGTAGGTCTAATTACTTTTTGTAGAACATTTTAAGTCGATAGCTATTATAGTTTACGAGATATAGCGCATAAAATATTTTACCAAATTTGTGCAATTGTAGGAAAAATACCCCTTCCCCCTGTCCTATCTGAAAAAACTTTTTTTATTATTTAGGTCCCTTCTTTAGGAGAATCCGTGCCAAGTTTTTTGGCAAGGGTGACTACTTACTGAGATATATAGGGATATACATATGCACGGATTTTGTCCTAAAAAAATGGGTTACTTTGGGTTTTCGCTTATATCTCGGTCAATAGTGAACCGATTTTGCTGATTTTAAATAGCGATTGTCTCCAGGATATTTCTAATAGTTTGACACTATTAGCTGGTCTGTATCTTTTTATTTGGCTCCGGAAACTTGATTTCAACAGACGGACAGACGGACAGACGGACATGGCTATATCAACTTCCCTATCTATAAGGATCCAGAATATATATACTTTATGGGGTCGCAAATGAATAATAAAGAAATTACAAACGGAATGACAAACTGATATATACCCTTATCACTATGTGAAGGGTATAAAAACACACGTCTGGCTGTGATATGAGTAAAAAAACGAAACCAATTTTTATACTTATTTATACAGCAGCGTCAACACTTGCTAAAATGCATACATAAACAACAGTTACGTTCACTTCTACACTTATACATGCAAATACTTGTGACTTAATTTATGTATAAATGCAACAACAACTAACTATCTGTCTAAACACAGATGTCAAGCAACAGAAATTTTTCCAACAACGTTATTTTCTATTCACACTTTAAGTTTGCATTTTATCTCGCTTACATCCGCATTTTATTGATTTTTTTTCTTCAGTTTGGATGCACTGCCAAAAGCAGTGTTTTGTCGTAGTGTTTATTGGGAGAAGTAGTGTAGCAAAAGAGTGCATACAAAGTGAATATTAAATGTTAGAAGGTTTATTTTTTTGTATTTTTATTTATTTAATATATCTTTTTATATTTAGTTTTTAGCGTATTTTGAACAATTTTTATTTCTTAAATTTCCTTTTTATATTTTATCAGGCTAATTGGTTCAAATTTTATTGTGATAAGATTTTTGTTGAAGAAATAATTTGAAAAAGTTTAGTTTCCCGACACTAGTGTCTTTTTATATTTGAATACAAATATATTTTATTAAAAAGTGTAAAAAGAGAATCTTACAAAAATATAAAAATTTAGCAAAACTGGAGTTATTAAAAACTGACTGCAATGTAAACAAGTAAGACCGCTATATTCGGCTTTGCCGAATCTTATATACCCTTCTCATTGGTCTTTTAATATACCCAGCCGAGTTATTTTTTACTGCAAATAATATAATAAAAATCCTTGTGCGAGTTTTAAAGTCCATAGAAAACTTTACAAAATTTTAACATTCGTATGGATAATAAAAATAGATTAGGAATGTTTGAGGTCGACAGTTATAAGAGTTTTCGACATTATTCATATTAAAAGGTTAAAAAAAATTGTTAATTTTTATTGGATGTTCTAGTCCCCCTGCTCCTCTCCAACTTTTTTCCAAAATGTTTGAATTATTTGATTATTACCTTTTGTAGAATATTCGAAGTCGATAGCTGTTATAGTTTCCCAGATGTGGCGTATCGAAATTTTCATAAAAATAGTTAATTTGTATGGGAGCTACCCCTTGTTCACCCCTACCTAAAAAATTTTTTCTTTAAAACATAACTCTTGATTTACAATTACTTTTTGTAATACATTTGATGTCGATATCTGTTATAGCTTCCGAGATATTGCTTATCGAAAATTTCATTAAAATTGTTAATTTGTATGGGAGCTACCCCTTGTTCGCCCCCCACCCTTAAACATAACTCTTGATGTACAGTTACTTTTTGTAGAACATTTGATTTCGATATCTGTTATAGCTTCCGAGATATAGCGTATCGAAAATTTCATAAAAATTGTTAATTTGTATGGAAGCTACCCCTTCTTCTGCCCCCACCCAAAAAATTTTTTCTTTAAAACGTAGGTCTTATTGTATTACTTTTTGTAGAACATTTTAAGTCGATACCGTTTATAGTTTCCGAGATATAGCGCATAAAATATTTCACCAATTTGTGCAATTGTAGGAAAAATACCACTTCTCCTGGTCCTATCTGAAAAAAATTTTTCCATTATTGAGGTCCCTACTTTAGGAGTATCCGTGCCAAGCTATGTGGCAAGAGTGACTATATTTACTGAGATTTATAGGGATATGTGGACGGATTTTGTCTTAAAAAAAATGGGTTACTCTGGGTTTTCGCTCATATCTCGGTCAATAGTGAACCGATTTTGCTGATTTTAAATAGCGACTGTCTCCAGGATATTTCTAACAGTTTGACACCATTTACTGGGGTGTACTTTTTATTTGACTCCGGAAACTTGATTTTAACAGACGGACAGACGGACATGGCTATATCAACTTGCCTATCTATAAGGACCCAGAATATATATTTATGGGGTCGCAAATGGATAATAAAGAAATTAAAAACGGAATGACAAGCTGATATATACCCTTATCACTATGTGAAGGGTATAAAAGTGTTCTTTGAAAAACTTTTTTAAATTTAGGTGGTAATAAACTGGTTCAATATATTTAGGGTAAAAAATGTATTAATTTTTATTAAATAAACAAGAAGAGTAAGTCCTTTACTGCATAATTGGGCTGTAAACATAGTTGAAATAACAATTATAAATAAGCATTGGTAACTTGCAACGTTGCTTGCACCCATTTTCATTAATTTCAGCAGCTAAATAAAAACTTTTTAATTTGCATTTTTTCTTGCCAGTATAATTTCTGTAATCTTGGATATAATTTCAAATAATTTTAATATGTTTTAATCAGCAAATTGCAATCTTAAGTACCAGCAACTCCAATCTGCTAAAAATAGAATGATAACATTTTATAGAAATAAATATTTCAATTAAAAAACTGATGCCATTTAAAAATTAATAACATATTTTTATTACCAAAATTTGCATACGTAGCTTAGCACGTAGTATCAGATTAAAATAGTCTTATAAAATTCAGCGTCTTCAGTTTTCCTTAGGATAAAAGAATAATGCTCCGTGTGACTCCTTTTCGTACTGAAACCAAATAACATTTTCCAAAACGCCCCAAGCACTCACCGAACTTAAAAGATTGTCTGCGACTATGCTTACCATTTTCTTCGAGTTTTTGCAGTTAAAAGGGTCTTTTTGAATATCGGCACTTGTAAGTCTCCTGGGTCAGACGGTTTACCAGGTCAAGTTTTGAAACAATGATCTGCGATGCTGACGCGTCCATTAGCTAAACTTTTCCGTAAGATATACTCTTCGGGGGTGTTTCCTATATGTTGGAAAGTAGGTAGTGTTACGTCAGTATGGTTTTCGTAGAGCAAGTTCTACGTAGGACCCACTTGCCTTTTTAATAGAAAAATAGTATACCCCCATTCATAATTTTGACGAAAGTAAAGTGATGGCTCTAGATATTCCTAAGGCGTTTGATAGAATTTGGCATTGTGCGTTTGTATCTAAACTTACTGCTTTTGGCGTTGGCGATAAATTTTTCTTTGATTTACATAGAGTTTTCCCAGAGATCACACTATTTGTGTTGCTATAGACGGGATCTCCTCCAGCATAAGCAAAATTAAATCAGGGGTACTGCAAGGCTTTGTCCTCTCTCTACTCTGTTTCCTAATGATCTCGAATGTCATTTGACTACATGCATTTCCTTTCGGAGATTGTAGCTATAAGGCTATGTATGATTGACACACTTAATTGTAATCTGGTTCTAGTCTCCAATTGGGGCCGGGCGCACAGGGTCGATTTTAATGCCCTTTAAACCCAATGTTGTCTTTTAAGGCATAAATGCAAACTAGACCATTCTGCATCGTCTGTATTAATGGATGGTATAAATGTTGGGAAGACAGAATATCTTGATGTTCTGGGAATGAAACATAGTGCGATGTCTATTAGACGGAACACGTTTTTCTTGTGTCGAAAGAATCATACAGAAGTCTTGGGTTTTGGAAACGGTGTAGGAACTATTTTACCCCATCTAAACTTCTCACCATTAATACCACTTATATCCGACTAAAAATGGAAAATAACTCTCATGTATGGACTGGATCTCTGAAGTCTATTTTGGAGCTACTTAAGCGCGTATAGGAATGGGCGGAGGTACTCATCTCACTGTCTTGATTCGTTTGAGCACCGTCTATGTACTATAATAAAATTTGCTCTGAAGCACCAGAAAGTTTCCCTTTAGGCCCGGAGGCGTTTTATGCGAGATACGCATTTTTCAAGAAGAGCACACCAAATTTGTGATCGACTGGCCAGTGAGTTGCACCACAAGTTACAGGTAAACTCGTTCTTTAGTCACACAATCCGTATGTGGAATTAGCTTCCTGTCACATTAATATCGAAAAATTTAAATCAAATGCCACAAACCAAAATCCGGCTTCCCACTACGTATTTGTCTGATACTAACACAATCCAATGCATATATATGGGGGCCATTCCCTGAGTGCTGGTTATTATGAAAAAAAAAATAATCGTGAATATCTTAAGTTTAACAATAAAAGCTTCCCGGAGTTTTACCGATCACTAAGCAAACTTGTACAACGACGAATATATCAGTACAAGTTTGTGGGTAAAGAACTTTCTTTTTTAAGGAAAAAAAATTTCTAAAATGGGACGGGTGTGACATTTTTGTCTAGGCTTAAAAAAGAAAAGCTAATTATTCACAATGTGACCATTTTAAGCTCCTGCGAAATTAACTAAAATAAAATATGAACGAATTAATATAAATTTCGATCATTCCCTTTTTCCTTTAAAAGTTAATTCACCGACGTTTTTTCAAAAAGAAAAAAAAATAGATATTTTCCTAATTTGGGTCGTTTTACATGGAATTGATTATATCTTAGGGCTCTTAAGATCCTTAAAAGTAGCATATCAAAAATCATGGTTATTAAAAAGCAAAACAAACACTATACCCTTTAAAGGCACAAGGATTTATTTTAAAAAAAGTGCTAATAAGTGAAGTGCACATGCTTCGTTTATGATATCAAGCGATCTTAAGAAAATTCTAGTTTACTTTAAGGTCGACACTGGCATAATTTGTTCTTAACTTAAGACATATTAAATTATTAAAATTTTTTAACAAGTTTTTTAACCTCTCTCAGCGTAATTTGTTTTCATCTTAAGCCATGTTTAGTTATAAAACTTTTTTTATAAGTTTTTTAACCTCTCTCAGTTGTGTGCTTGCCAATAAATTATTTATTGCTTAACAGATCCTTAATAACCATAAATCATATAAAGGCAATACAGCAATAAAACTTCAACAAATTATGTATCTGTCAACAAGTTGTTTAATAAAACCAATCACAAACGCATATCAATTTGTGTATTGAGTTTTTTTTTATGACAAATGAAGTGTGACAAAATAGGTGCAAAAAGAAACACCAGCACACACCCACAAACAATAAAAATTTATTCTTTTGATAAAAAGATACACACAAACACCTATTCGCACACACATACACACACACATACATACATTATAAATTTAGAATTATGAAAAAATAACAATAAATTAAATTGTTTTTTATGTTACGGACATTTAGAAAGTAACCAAAATGTATTACACATATCGCCCACTTAACTAAAAACCGCCACAACTCAAAATAATTTTTTTTTCTGCTTTAGAAACATGATGCTAATTGTATAAGCAATTGATTTTAACTGTCTTAAAATCGTTCTGAAATGAATTTAAATAAAACGAAATAAAAATATTCGTTTTTGCTAAAGATTAACTGCTGCAAGATCAAAATGGTTACAAAACTTTATAAGTCGTTGTTGATGGGACTGTTTTGTATCCCTTATGTGGGGATCTGCAAAAAAAATCAATTTTTATGTAAAAAAGTTATTTTCACAAATATTGGCATCAAGGTAAAATAATATTTGTTTTAATACATCGATGTTTCCAGAATAAAAACCTAAATATTCTTAAAGCTTCCTTAAGGGGAAGTAGTGCTTTTGCATACGATTTTTAGCAAAAATTTGTTAGTTTTAAAGTGTTTGTTAACCAATGTATACTTTAAAGCTAAAGGCATACGGCCTTTAATTTTGATAAATTTTAAGTTGTAACTGTTTTTGATTTAGCGTGCGATATGTAGATACATATACTGGTGTTGGTGAGCATGTATTTTTCTAAAAAAAGTTTAAGATCTGTAGGAAACCATTGTACCATTGAAACCCATTGAAGCAAAATAACAAATTAGAAATGTTTTTTGTTAAAACATACTTATTTCTGCTGACACTTTAGCGTTTAAGTTGGTCTTTTGTTAAAAGAAATTGCGTTCAAGTTTAGCACAACAAAACACAAAAAAAAAAACTGACAAAAGCATTCGAGGCTTTGAATTAATTAAAGAAATGTTTACAAAGTGTTTGATTGCTTAGTGAACGTGAAATGTTTTTCAATTCTTAAATTGTTGTATATTTTTTTTTCAAAAGAACACATTTTTACAACAAAACAAAAGAAAAGGTCTATAAAAAAATATAAAAAAAATAGAAGTTAAGTTACATTTCCTTGAGGGGACTTGCTATATTCGGTCAGACCCAAACGTACAAAATAGTTATTTGAAACCAAAAGCATTTTTTGAAAATATCAAGAAAAGTCAAATAAATATTGTAAAACAAATCTGATGAACATTTTTATTAAATTCTGTACGGTATGTCTGTTTATTTTCACGCGTACATTTTGCTTAGTGCCGTTTTATTAAAAGACATCACCTTCTTTTCCAATCTGCAGTTTTCTTTGGAAAGGGGAAATCGGTTTAGTCTGCCAATGTCTTCTAACTAGAACTAAAGCAAGGGTTTGTTGTGACAAATAACAATTAAAGACCGGTGGGCGTGGCTGATGCTAAGAAAACTCTGAAAATTGATTCTGCATATTTTTTCAAAATAAATGAATGAAATTTGTAGGCTTTTGCATACAAAATTTTATGCGAAACAATTAATTTTAATATATAAGAAGATGGTTCAGCCAATGAAACTCTGTTTTTTATTTATTTGCTTTAAGAAGTGTGTATCAGGATCTCAAGAAATATTTTTTTGAATTTTTAAACAAAAAAAAAAAAAAATATTTTTTAGTTTTTATTTCCTTTTTAACAAAAATAATTTTATTATTTTTAACAGACATCAAAATTAAAAAAAAAGATTTTAAATATTACTTTTGAATTATTTAAAAATATAAAAACTAAAACATTTTCTCCTTAAGCATAAAGGTCGGAAAATATCAGTTATTTTTGGCCAAAAAAAAACAAAAATAATAAAACTAAAATCAAAAAACCCTCATTTAGTTTTGAGATTTATTATTTATGGCATAATTATAACTGTCCCTAATGTAGGTATATTTAAGCCTTTCGCTTAGGTATAAAATCTTTAACGCGAAAACGTTTATTTAGATTGTAAAGGAGGTGAGCGGTGGTGATGAGCGTGTCAAATTTTGATGGCACTCCATTTTTGTCTCTATGTAGTTAATTAAATGCCCAAAGTAGTTTTTTAAAAATCATCTTTTTATTTTTTGCATAAAAATATATAAAGCCATTGCCATGTGCAGCAAGGAAAGGAAAACGTAGCCAATGCCTTTTATGGTTTCTCCTTAATATTTCAAGATTGCTAGAGTGTCATCTGGTGCGAAGGAAATCAAAAAGCCTTCAAGCTTTTCAGACTAACTGATGGCAATCAATGATGGTCTTAAATTGTATGGGCTTCAGAGCGATTGGCTTAAGTAGTCCAACACAACCTTGCAGATTTTCAAGGATTATTTGTCACTAGAGCCTTATAGTGAGTGGCACTGTTCTTGTTATTGAAGAAGAAGGCTGTTTCTAAAGGAGGTATAGTTCGGGTAATATAGGATTATTTCGAAATAGATCCATTCCCTATCTTAATGTCATATAAGTTAAAGGTCGTTAATTGGTGGTGTGCATGGCATGTTTATTTTCTTGTTTCTGGTCAAGAACGTTTTAAATGATTGGTAAAGGAAGGTTGCTTATGAGGGAGGGTCTTAGTTAAAAAGTTTATGAAAAATTAAAGATGGATAAATTTTCAATATTATTCAATGCCAGAAATAATTTGAGTCGTTAAATAATATGTGGATAACTTTGTTCTTGTCATATCTAAGCGTTTAGGCATTACAGTCTATAAATCAACCAGTGATTAGATTGTCGATTTTAAACTATTATTTTAGCCTATTTTGCACACATTTTAATGCCTTTAAAGCAAAATTTTATATTTTATATTTATATTTTAGAAACAATTAAAAAAGTAGCTGATCTTGCTCTTTTGCGCCAAAAGATCACTTACACATGCAAGAGCTTGCTTAACTCCTTAAATTAAGAACCAAGTCCTTACACACATATTTTTGCATTCAACAGAATTAAGTTTGAATTAGTTAAGAAGTTTGCCTTCTAGTCATTCTGTTTAAGTGGTATATTGTGGCAAAGCAAGTATAAAATATAAATTTAAAAAGAAACGGATTTTTCGTTAAATGTTATTGAGTTAATTAGGGTTTTATTACTTCTTTGCCAAAAGGGCTTCTGTCATCCAGGCCAAGAATAAGTTAATGGATTTTCTGAAATATAGCCGATGTTTGTTTGTAACGCGCAACAATTATAGTTTGAGACCCACCTTTAAGTATACCCATGGACCCCAGAATCTCTTTCTGAGTAAATTTTTTGGCATAGCCCGCAATACAAATGTCCTCCCGGAATAAAAATTTAATGATATAACTTTCTTACGTTTTTTTTCAATCTTTATCTTTTAAAATTTTTTTCGAGTATTTAGATTTTCCTAAAAATTTCTTTGGGCACCATTACAAGAAAAACTGAATTTTTTGGTGAATTTCGTTCTCATTCATTAAGTTGTAAAAAATTAAAATTTAGCAATTACTCGAATAAATAAATAAAAGTAAAATTAAGTTTTTAAAATTTTAAATTTACGTGAAACAATTTTTTTTCAAAACTAAGAAAGTATTTTACTTTTCAAACATTTGTTGTTAACTCAACATCCTTTATTTTTTAAAACTCCTACTTAATGCTACATATACTTCAATCTCTGATTACAGTAAAACTTTAGTATAAATTTAAAAGAAAAAAAGTTTTAAATCTGTTATTTCACCCAAGTGTGAGTGTGCTGTGCTCACTTGAGAATTTTGTGCCATCAAACGACAACCAACTTTAAATGTTTAATGAAACAATCAAACAAATAAGACAATTCAAAATAAGGAAAAATAAAAAGATGTAAAAAGCATGTTTGCATAAATAGAAAAACGGAAACACAAACTGTAATATTTAATTGCAGCCATCTTACAAGATGTTTAACACGCACACACACAAATTAATTTGCTTAACAGGCTTGAATAGTAATGAATGCACGAGAAAAATTCCAGGTAAAAAAGTTAAAAGATAGATATAGACATGAAGACTGTGTTGAAAAATAGCAAAAATATTTCACGAAACAATAAAACCGAGTCAGTACGTCAAGTACAATTATTACTTAAAAACATATTCAGATGATGAAAATTTACGTTTTTAGCAACAATAAGGATGCAGATTCTAATGATATTTGCTGATTACAATTGAGAAATGTAAATTGAAATTAGACAAAAACTTTTTATTACATGGTTGTCTGTATGAACGTAGTTATGCTTGACAATGATGGCAAGCAAAGCAATTCAACAAGATAATTGAAACTTGGATTGAAATTAATTAAAATGAAATGACTTTGAAGTAAGCTTTGCTTTAATTGTATTTTCGTAAAAGACATTTTAAATTACAGAATTTAGTTAATTAATTTTCAAATGTAGAAATAAATAATTTTGTTTGTAAGGAAAAACAAAAAATAATAATAATAAATATTTGAAAGGAATTTAAGAAATGTTTTTAAGAACAAAATTTTAAGAAAATAAATCATTAATTAAAAAACAATTTTTGATATTTTGATGCAATATGTATGTACATGTTTCGTCATGAGTTTGTAATTCCTTTCAAGATTTACTAGGTTCATTGAACATATTTTTTTTCTATGAAATCAAATAAACAAAAGCTTTAAGTCCCGTTTTTAAGAAAAAAACATTAAGAACTAAACTGTTACAAACCTGCGATAAACTTGTGATATTTTTTTTAAACTGTATAATGCCCTACGACATCAATCTTGGTGAAGGAGGTTGATGTCAAACAAAAAATAGAGACTTCTTACATTATATTAGTACCATTAACGGGTACTCACGACTAAAAAACATAAGTTAAAACAGAAATTCAGTTACCTCAACCTTGCCATGTACAAGGTGGGCCAAAAGAAGTCATCCGATGTTTTTTGGCTCTCATTTTTTTCTAAATAAAAAACTTCGAATCTGTTTTTTGTTTATGCTTACTTGGACATTTAGAATTTAATTGGTGAAATCAAATGGGCGCCAACACAATTGATTGCTATATGTGCTCGTTCTATAGTATTTCTCATCACTTCGGTGAGAACTTCGGGCGACAGATTCTCATACTCAAGCCGAATGTTTTCCTTAAGGTCTTTCAGGATCTCGGGCTTGTTCACGTAAACACCGGATTTCAAAAAACCCAAAAAAAGTCTGGAACGGTAAAATCGACCGATCTTGCGGGCCAATGTAAATCGCCAAATTGAGAGATGAGGCTACCCGGGAACGCCGCCTGCAGAATATCGGTTGTGGCTCGCGCAGTGTGTGCCGTTGCTCCGTCTTGTTGGAACCACATGCTCTCCAGTTCTAATTCGTTCAATGGCAGCAGAGAAAACTCAGCTAACATGGTTCTATAGCGCGCACCGTCCACTGTTGTTTTTTAACCAGCGGCGTCCCCGCAAAAAATGGCCCAATGACTCCTCCAGCGTGAACAGCGTACCATGCAGTCACTTTGAGTAGGTGTAATGGCTCCTCGTACATCACTCGTGGATTTGCGGTATCCTAGAAGTGATAGTTTTGCTTGGTCAAAAAATCGTTCACTTTGGCCTTGAGGTTGAGGATGGCTCTGGCGTAGGTTACACATGTTTGGGGGTCGACAGGCAGCAAATGATGCACGGACTGGTCTTTGACCAAAATTTGCTTTAAGGACTACCGGCTGATGGCTTATTATGAGGCACGGCGTCTGGCCGATGTTTCTAGCGATAGATCGACATCCTCGCCAACACCGGTGATATTCTCGGGAAGACGGGCGCTCCGGAACCAACCACTTTTGGCAGCGTCTCGTGTGGTCCTATACCCTTCAAGGTTGGTGGCCAAACGGCGCAGTGCGTTCGCAGTCGAGGCCTGACGCCAACACCACAGTCGAATTGTTACGACGAAAACTAGTAATCCGTCCTTTTGGGAAGTACATCTCTCCATGGCTTGTTCACTTATTTTTTACATACGTCTAGTTCAAAAATGTCAAAACAGAGTTGACAATGGCCGCCATTTGCAAAAATAAAAGCATCTTCCAATAGGGTGATTTCGTTTGGCCCACCTTGTACAACCATGAAATGGGCCTGTGTAGATGGATTTTTTCATTTTCCCTATAAATTTTCCATTGTCTCCAAAAAGTGGATAGATAAGATATCTGGAAATATTGTTGAGACTGTCATATGCAACTTCCTTGCAAATTCTTTGCTTTCCTGGTAAGTTCGCAAGTAACCTTGTAGATGACAAAACACTACTTATTTTTTAAACGCATAACTTGATAGTTTTTTTAATTATCCCGAAATTCACACATCTTTATATTTAATAAGTTATTACATACATACGGGGTATATATACAGGGTATCTGCCGGAAAGGTATACTACTTTGTTTGCTTATTTATAATTTTTGATTAAATGGAAGAGAATGGATCTAATATAACTAAATACCTTATTTAATATCGGCACTTATGTATGAAATACAATATTAGATAAATGTCCACCTTTTCATTTCATTGTCACACATTTTACGCCGTGTTTCATTGTTTTTAACACGAATCTTTTGCTTGAGTTGTTTGCATAAACCTTGCTTTTCAGTTATTTACACAAAAACAAGTGCGGAGAAGTCGAACTATGTGACCATGAAGGTCAATCAATATCACCATTTCTTGAAATAACTTGTTGTGGAAAGAGGTCATGCAGTAATTTCATTGTGATCCTGGCTGTATGCGATTAGGCACCTTCATGTTGATAACACATGTAAACCAAGCCCTTTTTTACACCTCTTGGTACAAATGATGATGATGCATCATTCTGAAAGACCACTTTGAAATAAAATTTGAAAAAAAACATATTGAATATAAAGCTACTAGAGGCCCTAAGGGCCAATAAAAATTACTTATTTTTAAAAATTATTTTTTTTTGAAAGATGTACCAAAAGGGTCAGCGTTTAAATAAACTTCGTGCCGGCAGGTTAAGTAAAGGAATCTTATGGGTTGGGTTAGGCTAGATTCAGTTAGGTTAAGTTAAGATGGCCAGGCTTAACGACCTCATACAGATCTGTTGGTTTCCTTTTGGTAGCAGAGAAAAAAACATAACACGGTGATTCAACCTGATGTATAAGACTCAAAGGTAATCCACCCTTTTTGGCCTTATCGATTTCAGATATTTTTTTTAAGTTTTGAATAGTTGAGAGCCCAAACAGTTTTCTCATGAGCGTAGAAGTGATTGACTGTAACATGAAATATGTTAAGCTTCTCCCGTGACACACAGAAGAACTAGCAGTCATAGGGGGTGAGTTTACATTACCCTGTCTACAAAAACAGATGGATCAAAAAAAATCTCCACATATATTTTTAAACTCTACAGAAAGTGGTATTTACTCAGATCTCCGTGATTCCTACTTTAAAAGTAACAATACAATTCGCCCTTCTAACGGGACGTGTCTTACCAATAGACTAACTGCACTCCTGCACTTCTGATGTTAGCGACGATAGCAATAAATGTCCTTTTTAACAGCCGCAGTCACCTCAGAATTTTCAGCCTTAAAGGACAGGTTAAGAGCAGTTGTTAAAAAGTTCGCCCATAAGATATCGCAGTCTCTGATTCCCCCTATCATCTGTAGGAAAGTAAAAGTTTCTATGTTCTGGGCGCAGACCCACCAAAACTCACTTTTCTTCACAGCTGCAGCAACACAGAATGTCATAAAGCTCCTTCTAACTCAATGGCACATCACAGAAGCTGCAAGCATTGCTGGCCAGTCAACCCATACGTGGGCGGAAACCGTTGAAATCTATAAACATCTGTGCAAGGCAGTAAAAACCACGTTTTTTGGAGGTCGTTAGAACTCCTAATAATTTTAAAAAATCTACAAAAAAGGACGTTTATCCAGACCTTCGGCGCCGCAATCCCAATAGCAATGTAGTATTCTATACTGCTGCAGCTGCCTAAAGATATTCGTCTGAGAATTTTCATTCTAAGAGGGCAAAGTCTAACAGAAAACCGCAGATTTTACTTCACCTTTCATCTTAAATCCATAATTTATAGTTTTGGTCTTGCGTCCAGTGTTCTTTTGTCCCAGTCAATTTTCAAATCTTTGCAATCATATTTGGTTTAAAATTAAAGATTTTTAAATAGCAAAATCTAATTCCATTAAGTAAGTTTTCTCTTAAATATTTGAGGATTCAAGTAAAAAACACTTATAATGCTCTTGTCGTGATTACAGAAATGGAAAGGGAAACAATTATTTTTCATAAATATTTAAAAAAATTATTTTCTTTATTTTTACGTTTCTTCTTCAAGAGGTTAAATAATAGAGAACTTTCAAATAAAAGGGTTAAGTGCCTCCACTCTGCTTAATTAAATTTTATGTCTAGTTCTATGCGGGCATTTGTGAGCTCATCAGCTTACCTACACCAATAAAGTTCTTAATTCCTTAGAGCTTTTAAATGATAATCACATTTAAGGAGTGTTTAAAAAACTTTTTTTCTTTTCGCTAAAAATATATTTATTCTTAGATGTTCTACTAACTTCATATATATGTTTATACAACCTAAATAAATAAATGCATGTCTTAGGGCTAATACTCTGTTAAAAGAATTTGGCTCTTTAAAACACATATGTTTATAAAAAATTTCTAAATTTGAATTACAAAACTCTTCCACCTGCGCAATTTTTAATAAATCTAAAATGCTTTTTTGTTGCTTGTACTTTGGTGGATTGTTCACTGAGTGAAAACCTTTCAGTAATTTTTGTTGCAAACAAAAAAATAAAATTATTTTTTTAAGTCAAAAGCTAAAAAAGAAAGGACTGAAGAAAATAACTGTAAGACAAATGACGCATAATAAATATTTGTAAGTTCTAACAACAAAAAGAATGGAGAATTAAATAATTTTTTTATAATTAGAATAGTTTTTTTTAACGAACTTTATACTACCTACCGGCTCTTTCCGGTTTGTGTGGGTTGCTATAATTAAGTAAGAAGAGAAATTTGAAATTTGATATAAATTTTTTGCTTAATAGGTAAGTTGTAAATATTTTCTTCAAAAACTTGAGATACTGGCTTAAATTTTTGAATTTTTTTAAGTCATTTTCATAAGTTGTCTTTAATTAAGCAGCGGTAATATGGATTTTCGGCAATCGAAAAAGCACTGAAAAACTGATGGCTAATAGTGATTCTGCTAGCATTTCCAAGTTTCTCCACTTTGCAGTAAGATTCTGTTGGACATGGCTTTGTGCTAACATTCCACTCTATTCTCTAGTCCACATTTACTAGTTCAATTTTACAAAGGATTACATTAGTTGTGTTCCAGGTGCTTAATAAATTGTATAGTCCACAAAGGAGAGCGAATGAAAGAGTAATTATTTATCTTTTCCTCTACAAGTTTGCGTGAACTGTGTCTTGGGATAAATTCGGACAAAAGCTTTAAAATCAGCTAATATTTTTTTACTTTTAAAATTCAAGAACTAGTTAGATATTTTCCAAAAAAAAATATTTTAATTTAAAATTTTTTAAAAAAATATAATAATTTAATAAGATAGCACATTAATTCATAAATATTAGTTCGTTTTTATTATTAAAAAATGTTTTTTACAGATTTCTGTTTACCCCATCCAAGCTTTTGTCAATAATGTTAATGTTTCTAGCGTCTAAAACTACTAAAATAGATTGTTATTTTAAAAATAAGCAATAGTGTTTAAAAATGTACAATTATGTTCCAGCTACTTTGGGTATTTTTTAAAAATTTACAGAGTAATTTTCTTTTTACCCTTATTTGTCCGAACTAGAAGAAAATTTTCTGAAACACATCATTTCTAGTGTTGTGAATAAGTTTTGTCTAAAAAACACACACATTGGTAGATTGAAAGAAAATGTTCGTTCTTTGGAATCAATCTTTTAAATTGTTTTTATCAAAAAATAATAATTTTTATTAAATTAGGAGCTGTAGTTATTAAAAATTAGGAAAATAAATCAAATAGTATTATTGAAAAATCTAATTAAAATTAAATAAAAATTAAGTAAAATTAAACAAAATTAAATAAAATTAAATAGATTTAATGGAATTGAAATTTTTTAAATTAGAAAGAGAGCTGACGAAAAATTGTTGCAGATTTTAAAAATGCATTTCATCGGATCTAGTTTATTTTTATTAAAAATTTCCATTCTTAGCTATCACTGTTTTAATAATGAATTTTAAACCGAATAAATACATGTTATTATAAGATGTAGAAAAGTTTAAATAAATAACGATAAACTGTTTTAAAATACAATAGAATGAAATTGGATAAATTAAATAAAATAAAATAAAATAAAATAAAATAAAATAAAATAAAATAAAATAAAATAAAATAAAATAAAATAAAATAAAATAAAATAAAATAAAATAAAATAAAATAAAATAAAATAAAATAAAATAAAATAAAATAAAATAAAATAAAATAAAATAAAATAAAATAAAATAAAATAAAATAAAATAAAATAAAATAAAATAAAATAAAATAAAATAAAATAAAATAAAATAAAATAAAATAAAATAAAATAAAATAAAATAAAATAAAATAAAATAAAATAAAATAAAATAAAATAAAATAAAATAAAATAAAATAAAATAAAATAAAATAAAATAAAATAAAATAAAATAAAATAAAATAAAATAAAATAAAATAAAATAAAATAAAATAAAATAAAATAAAATAAAATAAAATAAAATAAAATAAAAACAAGTAAGAGCGTCATATTTGGCTGTGCTAAATTTTATATTCAATTTAGATTAGACTTTTTGTATAACCAGACATCTGATCTAGCCGACCTATATCGTATTGCAAATATTGTAACAAAAATACTTTGTGCCGGGTTTGAAGTCGATAGCAATCCTAGTTTTTAAAATAGAAAATTTTACAAAATTTTAGCGTTTTTACGTATAATAGAAATGCCGTGTACAAGGTTTGTGGTCGGGAGTTCTTACAGTTTTCGACAATAGTCGAATTAAAAGTTTATTAAAAGTTATTTATTTGTGTAATGTTTCCCCTCCTCCTGCTTCTAATTAAAATGTAGGTCTTTTTGTCCAATTACTTTTTGTAGAACATTTGAAGTCAATAATTGTTATAGTTTTCGAGATATAGCGTATCAAAAGTTTCATAAAAATTTTTAATTTTTATGGCAGCTACCCCTTCTCCTGCTATAGTTTTCGGGATACATCGTATCATTTTTATGGAAGCCACCCCTTCCCATGCTACTTTTCGCATTTTTTTTCAAAAATAAAGGTCTGAATGTCAATTTGTAGCGGTTATAGTTTCCGATAAGTAGCGAATGAAATATTTCAAAAAACGTTTGTAGTTGTAGGGGAAATGCCACTTTTCCTGATCCTATCTGAAAAACAAATTCCCTAACTTAGGTTCTTATCTTCAAATAATCCATGTTAAGATTGTCTCAGAGATATTTATAAATGTTTGATATCAAACCATTTTCTGTGCGACTTCATTTTGTTTCGAAAACTTGATTTCAGCAGAACCAAAGATAGACAGACTGACAGACGGACATGTATATATCGAATTTCCTCTCCATAATTATTCAGAATATAAATTACATACGGAATGACAAACTTATAAATACCCTTATCACTTCTTTGTGTAGAAGCCCGAATGTAAACTTATTTTAGAAAATAGAAAATTAAACAAAAGCAAAACAACTCGTATGTACTCGAATTCGCACATTTTACAGACTTCAAGGATAAAGCATTTCCTTAAATAAGAAGTTCAGAATCCTTTATTTAAAAAAATATATTTTCAGATACCTTTTCTTAAATTCTACCAAATTTCGTGATTTTAAAATTGAAAAAGTCTACATCCCCCTAAATTTGCTGCTAAAGTTCTAAGTCTACTAATTTAATTTTCACGATTATCATAAAATATCGGTCGTATTAAATTAATTGAAAACAAGAATTTTTATTTTGTAAGTCTTTTGATGTATGCGTCAATATTTTTTTATATTGATGCATTCGCCAGCACAAACTTCCTGTAGGAGCTTTAGCGACGAATACAAGAAGAGCGTTATAGTAGTAGAACGTTTTTCGAGTTGTTTAAGAACTATCTTAAGTATATTTTAAAGAATTATGACTGTTTATTTTAATAAAAGGCTTTATCCTTCGTATTCTTAATTGGCTTCGTTTTATTTTTCTATTTTTAAAAACCTTTTTTTTTAGTTTAAGCCATAAGTAATTTGTTAATAGCTGTTTATTAAATTTAAGGTTTTTTTTAAGATTTAAGCTTTATCACTTCCGGAGCTATGCAATATTAACTACAACCATGTATTTATTTCTGCTCCCCAATGTATGTTTATGTTTATGTTTAAATGCATGCATTTGTGCATAGAATGGAAGTATTACTAAAACAAAACTTAATAAAAAAAATTATTTAAACATTCTTGTTTGTTAATGGCTTCTTTTAAAGCGGATGCCTGTTTTCCTTTTAAATTAAATGTTATAAAAAATGGTGCATAAGTGTAGGCGCACATTGATTTATTTGTAAAATTGACAGTTTGGTTTCTTTTGTTTAAAAAAATATTAAAATGGGTTCGCAAGATCTTTTGAAAAAACTATTAAAAATAAGCAAAGATTATATTGCTTAAAAGATTTATGCATTATCCGATGATTTTGGAATACAGTGTATAATATGGGGGATTTCATGTCAAGTGACCCAACTTTTTTTTTCGATTCGAAAGAAATTTGGACCAAAGTAAGTTCTTGCAGAGAGTAGCTTAGGCACAATTTTTTAACACGATCGGTCAAGAACTCTCTGAGCTAGAGGGGTTCAAAATTTGACGTTTTCGGCAAATAGGTGGTTTTTCTCATACATGTAGTTTATTACCTTTTGCTTTTAACAAAATTCGTCCCAAATACTTTCGATAGCTTTTTTTTCAATCTTCCAGAAAAAAATATTTTTAAAATTAAAAAAAATTTTTTTTTATTTTTTTTTTATAAAATAATTAGAAAAATATTTTTTTTTTCCAAATGTGCCCATTTTTTTTTTTTTTTTGCTCAAAAGAAAGCTTAGGTCTTTTGTTTGAAGAGCTTGGAAGTCGCTTAGTGGGATGCGAGTGGGATATCTATAAAAAATAATGTTTTGTAACTCAAGGTAGAGGTTTTCCAATTTTCGCGTATATTCTATTTTGATTTTTTTGCTATTTATGTAAAATTTTCTCTTAAGCAAAAAAAAAAAATATTTTATGCTAAGACACAAACTAATTTAACCTTTCCGACGGTATGCAAGTACCAAATAAAGTCTCATACACTCGACACTGTATTACCAACAAAATGGTAGGCCTCTGGAATAAAATCACTTTTATATGGCAATGTCTGAACACATTTTGTAAATATTTTCAATGAATACCGTCGGAAAGGTTTTATTATTTTGTTTCTTAGCATAAAATATTTTTTTTTTTTGCTTAAGAGATAATTTTACATAAATAGCAAAAAAATCAAAATAGAACATACGCGAAAATTTGAAAACCTCTACCTTGAGTTACAAAACATTATTTTTTATAGATATCCCACTCGCATCCCACTAAGCGACTTCCAAGCTCTTCAAAGGAAAGACCTAAGCTTTCTTTTGAGCAAAAAAAAAAAAAAAAAAATTGGGCACATTTGGAAAAAAAAATTTTTTTTCTAATTATTTTATAAAAAAAAATAAAAAAATTTTTTTTTTTAATTTTAAAAATATTTTTTTCTGGAAGATTGAAAAAAAATCTATCGAAAGTATTTGGGACGAATTTTGTTAAAAGCAAAAGGTAATAAACTACATGTATGAGAAAAACCACCTATTTGCCGAAAACGTCAAATTTTGAACCCCTCTAGCTCAGAGAGTTCTTGACCGATCGTGTTAAAAAATTGTGCCTAAGCTACTCTCTGCAAGAACTTACTTTGGTCCAAATTTCTTTCCAATCGAAAGACATCGATTTTAAAAGTTGGGTCACTTGACATGAAATCCCCCATATATAAATTCCATAATATTTTTTTAAAAAAATTTTTTGTATTTATTTTGATCAGTTAAATTTCCTTAATGTAAGATCATTATATTTTAAGGGTTAAAAAAATGTATTAATGCTTTAATTTTTCTTACCTATATTTTTTACTAAACCAGGTAATGAGTACTATCGTGGCCAAATTTATTTCGCCATGGCAACACTTTTAGTCTATATTTTATAATAAACAACGTACTACTACACCCAACGTACTACTATATACACAGGATAACGAGAAAAATCTCACTTCTCAAAAAATGCGAAAAAACGAAATCCCAAAGGTGTTGTTTAACGAAAGTGTTAAGAAAACATAATGGACTTTGTAAACAATAAAATACCAAAAAATTTTTATATAACTTGTAAGGGATATAAAACAAAATTCTCTTCTGTTTTGCATTTGGGATTTTGTTTAATAGGAAAAATTTTGTGGTTAAATTGGTTTTATTAGTAACCTTCATCACTGGTTGATCTTAAGTAAGAAATAAAATAAAAATATTTGATTAATAATAAACATGTTAAAAGAAAATAATAAATCATAAAAATATTATGCAGCAAAATTTAAGAATAAGAGTGGAGATAGTTTTAATATTATTTAGATTTTTTGCTTGAAGTATAATTATAAATTGGTTTTAATATAATTATTTATACATACTATATGTATACTATTGGCGTTTTTTGCTTTTTCTGTACGTATTTTTCTTTAGTTTATTCAAACATAATATTAAAAATTTAATTATTGTTTTTCTTTGAGATGTTTTAATCAATTTAAATATTAATGCTCATTTAGGGGCCTTTTTTACCATTTTAGTATTTTGTTTCAGAAATTCCTTGAACAGAAATTATTTCTTCTTAGGTTTTAATTGCCTAAGCAATCAGTTTTTAAGAAATGTTAAATTTTTTTCGAATGAGAATTAAAGTACTACAGGATTTTCAAGAGCTGAGTGCACTAGATGTAATGTTGCTTTGTTACACAATGGAAACCTGAATTGATTTGCTTTTTTCTACTCATAATGAAATTTTATTTAATTTTACTTCAATTTACATTTTTTTTGTGTTTTGAACCAAACGCATATGTTGTCAAGTGCCTAAACACCTTTTTCTTAAAAAAATCCTTTAAACTATAACTTTAAATTTTAAATAATTTTTAAGTAACATACGACTAAATATGATCAAAAAAAAAGTTTATTAAAAATAAGAAAACTTTGCATTTAAGGGTAATAAAACAACTGAGCGTTTAAAAAGTTAGGAGATTTCATGCTCACTCACCAGAACGACAGTACTGCAGTTTGACTTACTTAAAATATTTGGGAGCTAATCAGGCGATATTTACAGACAAACATTTACTACAAATTAAAAAGTTCTGATGATAAAATATTGTGTTGATTTTCAATTTAAAAATTAAAGAAACAACACACACTATTCATACGGGTTGACTTTTAATGTTTAATTCGAAAACTAACGCAAAATTTATAAAAAAATTTAAAATTTCATTTAATTTAAAAAATACAAGAAAAATGTATTTCAAATATCTATAGTTTAAATGAATTTTAAATACTTGAATGAGCTGAATGAGAATAGCGGTGAGTACCCATGCGTATGAGCAATATGAGTTTCTTGTTAAAAAAAATTAATTTTCATACGCCCCAGTGACCAAAAAACAGCTGGATTGATCGAGTTGTCAATGCTTTTAGTATAGTAATAAGAATTGTAAAATTTTGATTTGAATAGAATGCGACGATTTGGCTCCTGTATTTGCGATTGCAAACAAATTCTATAATTCTACGATTCGAGTTATTGAATTTTTTCTGAAAAATTATAGCTTACACGAAAAAGTATAATTAAGGAAAGAAGTAACTAAAGAAGAAGAATCTATGTGTATGTAAAATACAATTTTTCAACCATAAAAATAATTATTTTATTGCAAAACTTTTAATTTACATTTTTTACTGCAAGCCCTTTTGGCCCTTTGTATGCCACGCACTGTGTTGATATCAGAAAAGTAGATTACTGTAAGGAAAATAGCGTGAGTGGTGTTTGCGGACATTTTATTTTAATTTTTAAATGAACGGAAAACATCTTAAGGAAGTTTAATGCACTTAAAAATTGTGCGTTTAAAGCAGGAAGCAAACTGGCCCGCTGTCTATAAATGGCTAAGAACTTCATGAAAACAAAATCTATGAGAAAACTCGATACATATCGGGAACAGTCTTAACCGGCTCCAAAAGCAGCAAGCTCAGATAAAAGCACAGACCTTTTAATGCTTTTAAAATATAAAGGGCCACTACTTTACATTCACCGAAGTGACGAACGGAGGTGCATACCTTTATTAATCGCTAATAGAACAAGCCTTGCTAACCCCTTATACAACAAGAATTGTAGAGCAAGTGCTATCTCACTCTATTTAAAACGAACAAAAGCTTTTGCAACCTTTGCGGGTAGCAAAAACCTTTGTACGCAGATGTTGCTTGAAAAAAGTTTTTAACATTTTGGCGTTCTTGTAATCACGTCCAATACTAAGTGTTTACTTTCGGAACTTGGCTGCTGTCTAGCAAGAAAATAGAAAAATAAATAAGAGAAAGGATTTTATTTTCATTGATGAAAACTAAGTACCTTGCTTTTTTAAAAATTTTATTTCTTACAATATTTTCTTCAGCTGCCATTAAAGTTTTCAAGTTTAACTGTGTAGCAAGAAAATTAAATGATTTTGAAAAATATTAAAGCTCATAATGTTACTTATTGTGATAAGCAACTTTTTACGGTGTTACTCATCAAAAATAGTTTAAAATTGTTTTTGGGCTTTATTCCTTTTAGTCTCAAGACACATTATCAGGGTTTTTATTAGAGATTATTCTTTTTGTAAATCAATATCCTGCTTTTGTTGAATTAACGTAAGCGGATTTGTAACAGTCAGTTAGAATATGTTATCCTAAAATAAATTCGAAAGTACTATGAAAAGTTCTTAATAATAAGGTTTTTAAAGACGTATCCCTATTTTTTCATTTGGATATCTTTTCCATTGCCTTTATTATCTGCTTAATTTTTACTGAAAACTGTATTCAAATTTGTGCCTAGTTATTTCGGCAAGACTTCATTACGCTTAGGATGACGCTTTTTAAAAAAATAAATTTTCTGGTTTCTTTAACAAACGATACAATTTTTTGTATTATTGGTACCTTGTTGCCTTTTCATATCGAATTATTAAGTCTATAAGAATAGCAAAGCGATTGTGTTTAATTTTTTTCAGTTTCTTAAACTTTTTTTACTGCTCCATTTTCTGCCAACATCAAAAGACACCCGTCAGTTTCAATCCCTGCACAATTCTCGAAATCAAGACTAACGTTTTTTAAGGCCCTTAAATCTACTAACGATAGTGTGTTCGCATTAATCGACACTTCGACATTATCGCCAATATCATTTAAAGCTTCTTTAAATGCGTCGATGAAGCCGAAAAATTTCTCTTTTACTAATTTTTCGTTTACGATAAAATACACTAAAGCTAAAGAAGTTTTATTTAATTCAGTTTCAATTGCTTCCGATATGTATGAATCATCTAAAGAGTAAACTTGTAAATGGTTTTCTTATATTTCGTGTCCAGCATCTATACGAAATCGCAAAAGTGAATGAAAAATGCCTTCCGAGCTTGTATTTTCAAAAGATAGCAAAGTCCCATCATGTCGATATCTTCCGAGGGAAATTATAATTTTTTAAAATAGACAGCAAACGTTCTCGATTTAAATTTCTTGTTGAAGTGCAAATACTTGTATTTGATTTTCCAACTCTAGTGGAAAGTTTTCTTGTGTCTAAAAAAACATTTTTCCAAAAGCAGCAGCATCTTTGAAAATGCAAAACATTTTTTAATAAAATATATGTAACGTTTGTTTTATGGATACCAATATTTTTATTTATTTAATCAATTATGAAGTTTTAATCATTGTATGGGTTGTGGGTAGGGAGTGGAAGGAAAGGAAATTCCCCTGAATCCGTTTCTTTCCACACGTTATATATTAAATATAAAATACAATGGGCCACACTCATAAGCAGTTTAAAAAACTATCAAACGAAATCTTTAAATAATGTTTTAAAATTTAATATGGCCGAATATGTATACAAGATCAATTTCTTATTAGTTTTTCCACTTTTAATTTACAAAATGCTTATTAAACTAAATATTTATAAAAACTTTGTATCATAAACCTTTTTATACAACAATTTTGCACGAATTTTACCATAAATCTTCTATATAACTGTCTGTTTCTAAAAAGTAATAAAAAAAAAATTTTTAACAATCATGTTTACAACAGCTTGTTAAACGTTTTATTAAAACATTTGGCTTTTAAAAAAACATTTATATTTAAACATTTGACATAGACAGTGAAATTGCTTTGTTTTAATTACGAAAAATTAAAACAAGAATCTATTAAAATTATTTTACTACCAACTTTGTGACACGTTTCATGCTGACATTAAATTTATTTTTAAAAATGAAAGGCATAAAATTCCTGGTATTTGCATCAAACCAAAAAGCTAATAAAATATATTATTAGATATGAAATTAAAAGTTAAATTAATTTAAAATATCTCTATAAAAAATTGAAATATTAAATTTAATAAATGGTGTCCAAAACTTCGATCACATAGTTTGCAAGGATGACCGCTAAGTTGGCCCACGGAGTTTTCTCATTAATCGATTATGGCTCAATCAGTAAGGTATTTGGTATTTGGTATAAACGTTGGCACTAATGCGCAATGTCCTTACCACTAAGTCGCTATAAGTCTGAAAAATAAGAGGATTTAAAAATTTTTAGTTTAAAGCTTTAAATACAAAATATTTACTTAAAATACTTTACTTTAAATAAAACATTAAGCCGTTATGGTTTCTTGTTTTATTAAATAACTTTTTTTCTTTTCGGTAACTAAGTTTATATTTCTATTATCTTACTTATTTTAAACCTTTTTTGCTTGGATACTACTTAGGTATTTTAGAATTTTTTTTTAATATTTTGGCCCTTTCAGTGTATTTGGTTTTTAAGTAATTAAAAAAATTATTTAAGTAGATTGCAGGAAATAAAAAATATATTTCTAAGCATGACCGAATTTTCTTTGAGTTACCAAAACATCTTTACCGTATGCTTTGTACTTTGTTTTTCTCTATTTAAGAAAACCTTTTTTTTAAAGCTTTTATATTCTTAAATGGCATACCACATTAAATTTTAATATTTTAATTAGCAAAAACAACCTTTTTACTTCTTAAAAAAAAAAAACAAAAACAAAAATATGAAAAACTAAAGTCCTTCCAACCAACAGTTTGAAGATTTGTTTTTTTTCCTTTCTTGTATGTTACAACAAGTTTCTTTTTACAGAAAATTTATGTTTAAAGGGAATCATATATAAATAATTAAAAGTAAAATTCAAAAAAAGTTTTCCACATCCATTTCAATTTCAAACTTTAAACTTGAAGTTGACATATACACAAGTGAAGTATAAGAAACACTTTTTTTAGGTAAAAAACTTTGTTCTTCTATTGGTTTCTATAATAAAAAAACAAAAAGTTAATTTAATTTATCTGAATGACAAATTGACTATTGCTGAGAGAACTACAACAAAAAAAAACATAAATAAATTAGAAAGAAGAAAGAGCAAACCAAACTACAAAAAAGCAAGAATAAGAACTTATATTTAATAAAAAAGAAAAAAAAACTTTTTTTATTTAATTAGAGATATAAAAAATTATAAGGCATCATTGTCCTTATATAAATGCGGGTAGCTCCATGTAATTTAATAGTTATATGATTAAAATATCCCATTAAAAACTTAGTAATGATTAGTCATAACAAAACAATTTGAGTTATTTTTCCAGATTTAAGTAGAAATTTTCCTTCTATTTATTATTTTTGTAATCTTATATTGCTTTTAAATTTTAAAGCAGTTTTTTCTACCAAAACATTAAAAAAAAGTTTAAGAAACAAATTATCTGCTTTTGCGGAACACATTTCATTAATATAAAACTTTACACTACAAGTGATCGGTGAGTCATTGGAGACTTAAATATTAAGGAGTTTATTTAACGTCATTAAAGGAACTGCTTATTTAATTCCCTATTTGTAAGCGAGCGTGGTAAGAACTTGCCTCTAATGTCATTGCCATTTGAAAATAATGAGTTAAAATGCTGATTACTAATTCCGATATGGTTTTTGGAATTTTAACTTATTGCAGAGTAATGTAAGAAAGTTCTTGCTAGGTGCTATTGTGCCTCTAAAAGTTTTAAGTGAATTGTAGTCATTAAAATATTTTGCATAAATTATTTAAATACGAGACCATTAAGACAACAAAAATGTTTTACAATAAGTTTGATATATTTATTTATTATATAATTTTCTATAGATTACAATCCTTACAGACTTGAGTTACATATATGTAAGTTCAAAAAAAAATATTTCAAAATTAGCGATTTTAAATACAAAATAAAATTTCTTTTTACAATTTCTTTATTTTCATTTAGGTCAATAAGGTGATAGTTATTGTTAAAGTTCTCACATATATGACGAAACAGATCGCTATAAGCATAGTTGTATCTATATATTTTATGATCAGAGGACGGAAGTTTCGAGTTGTTCTAGTTGAAACATTAAAAGTTAGCTTACTTAGTAGGAACACAAAAGCTACATCTTCTTGAATTATGGCGCAAATAAAAAACTCAACATAAAACGTCGACTTTTCAAAGTTGGTAAATTTATAATACAGAGTCTGCTTTCATATGAGGGTAGTAAAAGAGAATTCACCCAGACAAAAAATTTTAAATTTCTTTTGTACGGATTTAATACTATCAATATGAATATTATAGTAATTAATCCATATTATAGAATATGTCGGACTTAAGATGAGTATAATTGTTTCGTGATATAAGGAACTGAAAATTCTTTGCTCCACCTCTTTATAAATCCAAGAACTCCATTTGATTTGTTTACAATTAACGGAATATGGTTACGAAAATTTAATTGGTGATCAAGCAAAATACCAAGATCAAGAAAGTTTATAACTTTATCAAGTTTATTTTTGTTTACGCAATAAAATAAATCAAATTTATTAGTTTAAACAAGTAAGAGCGCTATATTCGGCTGTGCCGAATCTTATATACCCTTCACATTGGTTTTTTAATGTACCCAGCCGAGTTATTTTGTACTGCAAATAATATAATTAAAATACCTTGTGTGAGTTTTAAGCCCATAGAAAACTTTACAAAATGTTAACGTTCGTATGGATAATAGAAATAGATGAGGAAGGTTTGAGGTCGACAGTAATAAAAGTTTTTGACATTATTTATAATAAAAGGTTAATAAAAGTTGTTAATTTTTATGGAATGTTCTAGTCCCCCTGCTCCTCTCCAATTTTTTTCTAAAATGTATGAATTATTAGATTATTACTTTTTGTAGAATATTTGATTTCGGTATCTATTACAGTTTCCTAGATGTAGCGTATCGAAATTTTTACAAAAATTGTGAACTTGTATGGGAGCTACCCCATATTCACCCCCCCCCCCCAAAAAATTTTTTATATTCAGTTGCATTAAGTTTATACTACACCAATTGACCAGTTTGTCAAAAAGCAGTATTTTAAAATAAATAATCAGTTAGTTTATATGAATTCTAAATGCTCAATATTATCGCGTGCGTCATACCTATAACCAGACCTAATACGTTGAAGACTATTTTGCGTTCGTACAGATGTTTGTAACACTAACTTTCTAAGAGCCAGCTATTACCTTTAAATTCAAAACTTGCATCATGGACAGATTGCCCATAATTTACTATTTATAGTATTATTCGTTTTATTTGCAAATGTTTCCACAACGCACCGGATTTTTTTTAATGAGACCTTGTTTCTAATATAAATTTAAATGTGGGTCGACTATGCTCGAGGTTTTTTTATACCCTTCACATAGTGATAATATATATCAGTTTGTCATTCATATACAGGGAAGCCGATATAGCCATGTCCGACGGAGTGTCTGTGTGTCTGTTAAAATCAAGCTTTTGGAGCCAAATATATGGGCACAGAAAACGTTTTGCCATCACAAAATGATGAAACATCTCTGCCACAATTTCTTTTTAAAATCAGCCGATTTGGATTACCACAAACCGAGATATAAGCGAAAATAACCCATTCTTTAGGACAAAATCCGTGCATATGTCCCTATATATCTCAATAAATGCAGTCAATCTTGCCACAAAACTTGGCACTGATACTTTGAATATAGGGACCTAAATTAAGGAAAAATTTTTTCAGAAAGGATTGGAAGAAGTGGTATTTCCCCTACAGTTACACAATTTTTGTGAAATCTTTCATGCGTTATATCTGGGAAACAGTAACAGCTATAGAATTCAAATGTTCTACAAAACGTAGTAAGACAATAAGTCCTATATTTTTGGAAAAAAGTTTTTGGATAGGGAGAGGGGAAGCCCCAGTACGAATGAATAATTTTTGTCAAATTTTCAAAAAGCTTTATCTCGGAAACTATAACATCTATCGACTTCACAGACCTACAAGAAGTAAGTGTACAAAAAGATTTAGAAAAAAAATTTCGACAAGGGAAGGGGAAGTTGCATCCCCCTTATAAATGTACAATTTTTCTTTAATTTTCGGGTAGGAAAAGGGGCAAGGGCAGCATACAAATGAACAATTTTCATTAAACTTTTAAAACGAATACTGTCGAAAACTGTTAAAACTCTCGACCTCAAGCCTTCTTTCTACATAGTATTTCTATTATACATACAAACGTTAAAATTTTGTAAAGTTCAAAAACTAGAATTGCTGTCGACCTCTAATCCTAATGCAGAGCATTTTTATTACATTTTTCGCACGAAAGCAGCTTCCCTAGATTAGATGGCGAGTATATACATACAAAGATCAATGTGAAAGGTATATAAAGTTCGGCACATTCGAATATAGCTTTCATTTTAATCAATAATTTTGTAAAACTATACTCGTCTAATAAATTTAACAAATTTTTTTTTTGCTCTTAACAAAGTATTATTTTCCAAATTGATGAAAGAAATAGTAAATATATTTGAAACATTTAATATGTTACATATTAAAGAAAAGGAACGATTATAACTATTTAAAGTATTATTCTTGTTAAAATTTTTAGTCCTTAAAAATGCTTTAAAGTAATTTTCAAAAAATATTAAAATTTAAAGAAAACTATTAACTTGCAAGTTATATCTTTATATACATTTTGCATGAATACATCAAGCTTTGTACTACAAAAACGAATATTTGTGTATGTACATCATATATTATATTTTTACGTTGAAAATATTATTTAAATTTATGCAAAAAAAAATTAAAACAAAAACTATTGTTTATTTAGGGTTAAACAAAAGTTATTATGTTTCATTTTTAAAATGTTGCAAGAAAGGATTAAATTACAATTTAAAATAATAAGTTTTATGATTGTATGTATATTAGTATTATGACTTATCTTTTACAAAAATTTTACTTAAATTGAGTTACGTTAAGTTAAGTCTTAGGCAATACAAAATCATGTATTGTAAGTAAAAAAGACCAACTCAAAAAAGCTAACTTCTAAGGAAAGCGAAGAAACCAATTATTTCATTTATTATTGTAAATGCAAGCGATGTATCCTCAAGAAGATAATAGTTTACATCTTTGCGGAAATATTCATATTTTGCACTTGTTCTCGTATTTTGTTGGAAATAGTATACGTAAGTACAGGGCGTCTGCCGGCAAGGTATATCTAATATTTTGTTTATTTATGATTTTTTATTAAATGAAAGAGAATGAATCTTATGTTGTTAAATGTTTTCTTTAATGTCGGCAATTATCCGCCTCTGTAAGGCTCACAAATGCGAGCCTTTTGGAACTTAATTTTCATTACATTCTCACACGAACATTTTGTTTGAGTTTCTCCAGCGTTTTTGGTTTGTTTGCATAAACCTTGTTTTTCAGATGTCACCACAAAAAGAAGTCTGAGCAGTTAAATCAGCGACCGTTAAAGCAAGTCATCATCACCATTTCTTGAAATAACTTGTCTCGCAGTAATTCCATTGTAAGCCTGGCTGTATGCGATGTGGTACCGTTTTGTTGATACTACATGTTAACCAAGCTTAAAGCATGCAGTTGTGGCATTAAAAAGTTTTCAATCATATTACAATATCGCTTCCTATTGACGTAACGGTAACTACAGCGTTTTGAGTTAAGAAAAGTAGGGTCCAATAATTCTGCCTGACCAAATTAAACACCAGACTGACTTTTAATGGATGCAAAGGTGACTAAAGAATAACTTCAAGATTTTTCATTGCCTGAAACCGACTATTCTGTTTATTCACATATCTATTCAAATAAAAATGTGCCTCGTCACTTATTATGATTTTTTTCAGGAAAATCAGGCTTGTCATGGGCGAGTTGTAAAATTCTATTGACATATTTACCGTGCCGTAAATGGTCTTTTTGCAGAAGCTCTCATGTCAACTAAATCTTAAATAGAAACAAATGCACATCCTTGTGCAAAATTGTGGCCAAAGTCGTTCTTTGAAGACAAAGCTCCTAAGCACGGCGTCGAAATGAGGTTGATGGAATGTTTTGAACACTTTCTTAAGCAGCAGCAATGTTTTCCGCTGATCTTGTAGTACGTTGTGGTCCATGCTTGGGCCTTGTTGCGCCTTGTTGGCACGTTGCTTCTCCCAAAAATTTCACGTAACTTTCTCATGGTCACTGTAATGGATGATTTGTTTTGATAAAATGTTATAACGATAAAAACACGTTAATTTGCCGAATATTTTTTCATAATAAATTTGCCACGCCTCTGCTTCACGACAACCAAATATATACTGTCTAGACTATTGTTTACCAAAATGGTGGCAAAGCAAAGTAGTATACCTTGTCGGCGAACACCCTGTAGCTATATTAAAAAAATATAAGTTAGCATATCTGAAGCATTGCTGGTGTTTTCGAGAGAAGAATCCTAAAAAAAATTTTTGGCTCATTCTGTGTTAAAGAGGGGTATAATCCTCAAGCGAAACGTAAGCTGGTTAAGGTAAATCTCGAAATAAACGTGATGAAGTACATTAAAATACAGCAGTTGTGCCTTTTAAGTATGGACAAACAAAAATTATCCAGCGAGGGAATTCAATAGCCGTTTAGAAGGTGCTCTGGAAGGTCTATGTTCTGTCGCTTGTAATCGCTGGGTATGTGTAAAGAAAAGTAAAGAAAAGGGAGTGCTGCCATTAGGAAATTAAAATTATCTTGGCCTTGTAATAAATAACTATTAGTTTTTCTTTTTTTTTTTTCGAAGCTAAAATTGAAATTGTGATTGATGAGTGTATCTGTGAGAAAGAAAGCAATTTATTAAAAAAACACACAAATATAATTGTTTGCAGTGCCTATCTTAAGCACGTGCCTGTGGATAACATATACTTATATATATGTTTATGGTATGGTTTCTACATAACTTCTTCTATTGAGACATACAAACGTGTATGTGCATTAGGGTAGGTAAATTTTTTTTTAACAAAGGCACATCACAATTCTTGTTCTACTAGTCATGTAAAGACACTTTGCAAAAAAAAAACCACTGAAATCATCAAAAATTAATTCCAGGCCCCGTATTTTTTAAAAAATTTACTTCTAATAAATCCAAGATTAAAGGCAAAAAATTGTATTTGTGCTAGCTGAACGTGTACGTTGGAGTCTTTTTGGAATGAGGAATCCATTTTTTACACACATTTTTAGTTTTGTGTGTCACTAGAAGGCGATTTCGTATTTTTTTGGGAAAAATTACGAAACTGTTGCTTTTTTTTAATTTTTTCCAAGTCTTACTTTTTATTTTTTCTTCTTAAAAATTCAACTCAAAAAGTATACAATTTAAACGAAAAAAATATCAATTGAATTCAGTAATAAAATAAACAGAAATACCGCTTTAAGAAAACAACCGAAAAGGAAGTGCCCTTGACATTTTTTCTTTGTCAAGTCTACAAAATTTTTGACGGCTTTTTAAGGTCTGCTTCATAATCATTCTCCATTCTGTTCAAAACATCGTTTTGGCACGTTACTTAGATAATGTATGTAAATTCTTGTTTTTAGCATATGAAATAGATTTTTTTTTTGGATCAGGCGGTGGTGGATCAAAAACTTTTTGATAAGTTTCTATAAATAACCAGTCGCTACGGAGCTTTCACTGGGTTATGGTAGGGTAGAACTTTTTAACGCAGCCAAAATTAAAAGTCAATGTCACAAATATATCTCTTGAGCAAACAATCCCAAAATCTCGTCTCCACACAGGCAAAACTTCACAAATTTGTATACAAACTTTTTATTTTAGCGTGATTTTGAACATTTTTTAATTTTAAAATTTTCTTTATAGTGTTTAGGCTGACTGGTTCAATTTTGTGTGATAAGATTTTAATTAAAGAATTCTCTTAAAGAAATTTTTTTCGACACTAGCGGAGTAGAATTTTTTATTTTGCACAACAGTTTTTCCAGTGTATTTTGTAAAAGATTGAAATTAAAAGTCAACGAGATATCAGTGCTGCTTTAGACATGGCAAGTCCACCCTCGACAAGATAGACACACTACCCCAAATCGTGGAAAAGACCCAAAATACACAGATGGAAACATACCATCTATTTGTTGACAGTAAGCCCGCTTTTGTTAGCCCCATCCTCTTAGAAAATGTTACACGAGACGGAAATGTAAATGGAACTGGCATACTATCGAAAAACTAATTAATTAAAAACTACTAATTAAAAAAGCACATGTTACTCGCTTACGCTAACGATATCGATATCATGGGGGGAACATTGCGAAAAATCGAGAAAGAATTAGCCAAAGTGGGTCTGGAAGTAAATGCAGATAAAACCAAATGGCTGGTATTAACGCACAAGACGTCCTGTAGACTTGGGCAGGCAGTGAAAGTTGAAAATTATTTTATCTAACTCGGCACCACCATTAACAAAATGAACAACATCAGTTTTAAGATAACAAGAAGAACAATGTTGGTTTATAGATGCTGCTTTGGAATACGTAAGCAATTTAAAAGAAAGCCATATCCTGACAAACAAAAATCACTCTCTAAAGGATACTGATGCTACCCGTGCTTATTTACGGCTCTGAAGCATGGGTACTTGCGAAAGCAGATGAGGCAGTGCCTGGAGCTTTCAATAGGAAGATTCTTCGAAAAATTCATGGACTAATCTGCGTTGACGGAAAATACCAGTGTCGTATGAATCGTAAGCTGTATAATGTTTGCCAACATTGACATAGTTTTACGTATCAAGATTCAATGCTCACGTTGGCCAAGTTGGTCATGTTGCAAAAATGAATAAAGGTGCTCTAGCTAGGAAGTAATTTAAATGCAAACCTGGTGATGGATCATGCAGAAGAGTAAAACCGAAACTCCGATGCAAAAATAAAGTAAAGGAAGACATCTCAAAACTTGGTGTCGGAAATTGAAAAAAATCGAAGTGACTGGAAATCGATTCTAAATTCCAATAGCATTACTTTTTTTAAGCAAAAGTATTTTTTCCAAAATTTTTTTTTTTTTAATTTTAAAATTTTATTTTTGTCCTTCCTTTCTTTGGCAAAGTTTCTTTAAATGACTTAAAACACACAAGAATTGCTATATGCCTTCGTGTATCTTTTTGGTCCTATACAATTTAAAACCACCCTAATGCGTATTTTTTCAACAGTAAAAGATAAACTAGTTGTGAAATGCCAAAAATTTAAACATATTACAAGCTTAAGATAAGCATTGACGGTTTTACGTAAGTTAACGTTATCTAACATAATGAATAAAGTCATCCATAAACATATTTTGTTGACAATTTTTTGCGATAAACATTCTATTAACGTGTGTTAGTGATGATTTTGTTTCACACATCAATCACCATTAAGATGTTTTTATCACTCGGATTTTCTTTGTGTGAAATCTTTCTAAAATTTCGCTGCTCGTTTTTTTTTCTGGAAAAATGTCAACAAAAATTTTTTTAAGAATGACAAAAATGTAAATCAAATTATTTTGTTGCTGATTAACACAACCGTAAGCCATACATGCTCATCAGATAATAAATTGTTCATTTTACTCGCAATGATTTGTTAACATCACCTAAGGTAAAAGCATTAAAAAAATTAATTTATAAAAACAAATTTTAAATGTTAAAATGTGTTAAATTTAATTACATGTTTATGTTAGGAAAATACAAAATAAAATAGTGTAAAATAATTTAAGTAAAAGCTTTAAATGCCATATTAGTTTATCACTTCACAAATTTAATAGAAAAAAACTTGGTAAAGAAAAAAACAATTTAAATTTTTTAATTTAAATGGTGGTGTGAACATTTTTGACTAGATTGCATTTTTTTTTTATGTAGACTGTCAATTTAGCTGCTTTAGAAATTTAAGCGGCAGGCTAGGTTATGTTAAGAAGGCTAGTGATGAAGGCAATTCCATATCTCTACCCGGAGGCCAATACATCCATTCAGAAGAGGTGAGAACAATACATAAATAACCAATGAGAGCAAGAATGCCTACAGCAAGACGGCAAAAGAAGTTAGTGTTCGTAAATTGTGCGTAAGTGCTGAAACCACCTAACTGCCCAGCTACCCAACCCCTTTGATGAATGCTAGGATGTCCGACAACCCACAGCCGAAACCCTATCAAGTCTACCTTAAAACGCACTCCCAGCTCTGTCGGCGGATATACAAGAGCCATAGTAGACAAGATGTCCCACAGTCTCTACTTCCTCCTCATCTCCGCGTCACCTTTTAAAATACGAAGAGTTCTTATTCCATTTACTATTTATATATCAGATTGCAATGCCCTGTGAGGGTCCCAAAAATGCACCTCAGAAACCCCTTGCTTTCCTTAAGCAACAGAACAGGGCCCCTCCTGTCCAGTCTTGGTTACAGAAACATTAAGTTCCCACAACCAGCCTTGCGCCTCACGGTTTTACCCATTTCGTCCTTTACTCAAGACTCTATCAGCTTATAATAGAAATCCATTAGTGGCCTTACTGGATCACAACCCAGCTCAATATTCCAGGCAAATCCCCTTCTCATTAATTCATCGGTAGCCTCATTACCGGCATCGTCACAATGACCCATCACCCAACACAACCTTATGCTGCATGTCGCCACGATCGCCCTGAGAGCACATTTTCAGTCGTCCACAAATCTAGACATGATTAACTGTTTCTCTATTAATATCCCCTCTTCCATTCGCACCATTGTCATCACCATCCGTGAGTCTGCATAAAATCCCTACTCCCGTGTCAATTGTGTAAACACCAGCCTCTGTGCCCATCTTCAAAGGGCTAGTGAAGATTGCACACCCCTCACATAGCCCCTCAGAGTCCATCCATGCTTCCCTATCCAGAAAGGCTACATAAAGTAAGATCCCAAAAACAAGTCTCGCCACCATTTAGTTAGTCAAACCTGTGGATGAATTTCTATATCTCTGAGCCGCCATAAATAAAACAAAAGACATTAGCTTTAAAATAAAATAAGCGAATAATTATACTCCCTCATAGGTGCTAAGGATAAGCTAACAATTTATCCTTTTTCTGCAGGAAGAGGCATGGGCTTTGCTCAAACAAAAAGAATGTTTCTTGAATGTGTGCGAAAAAAATACTTCAAATGATAAATGGATCAATTTGTGTAGGCAGAGAGTATCAGTATTGTACGAATCAAAAGCTGTTAGAGCTTTAAGCCGACCTTGATGTGGTGAAGTGTAGAACCAGAGCGGGCATGCTGCGCGAATAAATGAGGATGCTTCAGGAAAAAATGTATTTGTATTTGATCCGCAGGAATGACGCAAAAGGGGAAGAACAAACATCCATTCGAAAAAATAAGCCTAGAAAAATCTTTTCAAATTTAACGTGAAAATTAGAAAAGAAGCGCAGAAGGCCAAGTGCTTGAAAATCTATTTCTAGACCCACCAATACCTGCATGAATTTCTATAAATGGCCAACAAAGTGAGCAAAGTAATTTTGCACAGTGTTAATCCGATTAATTTCTGAAAACAAAAATTTAGTTCGCATTTTTCGACTCACCAGAACGGAAACTTCAAGCTTCTTTTAGAAGAAATAAGTACCGATAACGCCGCCAGTATGTAAACCGTAACAAATAGCCAGTTTGTTAAATGTAGGGGTGACTTTTTAACGGCATAAAGATTGCTGTTGCTAGAAAACGAAAAACAGCTTTAGATGTCACTGGTCTGCTGCGCCGATTACGTTGGCTTAACGCCGATGTCTGTATAAATTTCACGAACAGATTTTTTAAAGAGAATTTCCACGACTTGAAGCCAACAAGGCATTCTATTATTTAAAGTGTTAAACTTTGTTTTATTTAGTTGCCCCCACATTAAAAAATTCAACTCTAGCAACTAATTTTGCGTTGAGCTTTGCAAAAGCAAAGGAAAAAGCTTTAAGCAAAGCTACAGTTTTTTTCTAAGAATTTTTAAACTAACTTATTTGTTGGTATTAACTTTTCAAAAAAATAAAATTCTTTTTTGAAACAATTAAACTTTTAATTAAAAATTTTTTATTTAGCGAGTTAATTGATTTTTCACTATGTTAAGAGTAAAACAAATTTGACTTACGACTTGTGCGAAATAGCTGGAATTACGTACATATTTCTTCTCGGTTATTTCCAAAAATATTTCAAGAAATATGTTTGGAACATAAGGAATATCTACAAAAATTTGTATGTTTTTTAATAACAGAGGTAATAGGCAACTATATATAAAAATTATTACAATTGGTCTTCTGTAAAAGCATCCGGTAATTTATATGGTAAAAAATAATTTTATCAAAAACAAACATGTAAACAAAATTGTATTTAATTTTACTTTAGTTTCAGTTATAATAAAAAGATTTTAAATTCCTATATACCATATCCTTTAACGGCTTTTATACCACAACCAAAGCCTTGCTTCTAAGACTAAAAGAAATAACTAAAAAACAAATTCATATGCTGATAAGAATTAATAAATTAAAATAAATTGAAAAAATGTTGTATGATCGTTAAATTATAAATTTTACTTTAAAGACATTTCAATTTGCATATTTTTTATGTCATTTGCTTTAGTTATTTGTTTTGTACTAATTAAATTTATTCAAGCATATCTAGTGGTTTTCTTCCATCACATGCACACACACACATAGAGACAATTATTTTCATTACATTTACAAAAAGATTTAAGTCAATTGCTTGTTAAGTTTATCTGCTTTGTTGGCTAAATGTCAAATCAACAAATTTTAAGGCAGTCAACCAGCAAACCAAGAAATAACCCCAACAGCTTCAAAGAAAGAAAAAAGTCAAAACCCATAAATGAAAAAAAAAACCCAAAGTGTCTAATAGGAAAATAAAATAAAAATGTTATTTGTCCTTTAAGGGCCGTGTGTGTGTATAAATGAGTATGTATGTATTTGCTAACAAATTTGTAAAAGATAAATTTTATTTAGTGTCTTCATATATATTTCTATACCACTCCCTAAAATCTTAAAAAAGTAGATTTTTTTAAGAATTCAAAATCCACTATTATGTCCAAATTAATTGTAAGCTTTTTTTTTAATATAAAACAAGTAAGAGCGCTATATTCGACTGTGACGAGTCTTATATACCCTTCACATTGGTCTTTTAATATACCCAGCTGAGTTATTTTGTACTGCAAATAATATAATAAAAATACCTTGTGTGAGTTTTAAAGTCCATAGAAAAATATACAAAATTTTAACGTTCGTATGGATAATAGAAATAGATGAAGAAGGTTTAAGGTCGAGAGTTTTAAAAGTTTTCGACATTACTCATATTAAAAGGTTAATAAAAGTTGTTAATTTTTATGGGATGTTTTAATCCCCCTGCTCCTCTCCAACTTTTTTTCCCAAAATGTATGAATTATTTGATTATTACTTTGTGTATAATATTCAAAGTCGATAGCTGTTATAGTTTCCCAGATGTAGCGAATAAAAAATTTCATAAAAATTGTTAATTTGTATGGGAGCTATCCCTTTTTCTGCCCCCAACCAAAAATTTTTTTCTTTAAAGCGTAGGCTTTGTTGTCCAATTACTTTTTGTAGAACATTTTATTTTGATATCTATTACAGTTTCCGAGATATAGCGTATCAAAAATTTTACAAAAATTGTGAATTTGTATGGGAGCTACCCCATATTCACCCCCCACCAAAAAAAATTTTTACTTCAAAGCGTAGGTTTTGCTGTCCAATTACTTTTTGTAGAACATTTCATTTATATATCTGTTACAGTTTCCTAGATATTGCGTATCGAAAATTTAATAAAAATTGTAAATTTGTATGGGAGCTACTCCATTTTCTGCCTCCACCCAAAAAATTTTTAAATGTAGGTCTTATTGTACAATTACTTTTTGTAGAACATTTTAAGTCCATAGCTCTTATAGTTTCCGAGAAGTAGCGTATCGAAAATTTTACAAAAATTGTGAATTTGTATGGGAGCTACCCCATATTCACCCCCCACCAAAAAAATTTTCCTTCAAAGCATAGGTTGTGCTGTCCAATCACTTTTTGTAGAACATTTCATTTCGATATCTGTTACAGTTTCCGAGATGTAGCGTATCGAAAATTTTACAAAAATTGTGAATTTGTATGGGAGCTACCCCATATTCACCCCCCACCAAAAAAATTTTCCTTCAAAGCGTAGGCTGTGCTGTCCAATTACTTTTTGTAGAACATTTCATTTATATATCTGTTACAGTTTCCAAAATATTGCGTATCGAAAATTTAATAAAAATTGTAAATTTGTATGGGAGCTACTCCATTTTCTGCCTCCACCCAAAAAATTTTTAAATGTAGGTCTTATTGTACAATTACTTTTTGTAGAACATTTTAAGTCCATAGCTCTTATAGTTTCCGAGAAGTAGCGTATCGAAAATTTTACAAAAATTGTGAATTTGTATGGGAGCTACCCCATATTCACCCCCCACCAAAAAAATTTTCCTTCAAAGCATAGGTTGTGCTGTCCAATCACTTTTTGTAGAACATTTCATTTCGATATCTGTTACAGTTTCCGAGATGTAGCGTATCGAAAATTTTACAAAAATTGTGAATTTGTATGGGAGCTACCCCATATTCACCCCCCACCAAAAAAATTTTCCTTCAAAGCATAGGTTGTGCTGTCCAATCACTTTTTGTAGAACATTTCATTTCGATATCTGTTACAGTTTCCGAGATGTAGCGTATCGAAAATTTTACAAAAATTGTGAATTTGTATGGGAGCTACCCCATATTCACCCCCCACCAAAAAAATTTTCCTTCAAAGCGTAGGCTGTGCTGTCCAATTACTTTTTGTAGAACATTTCATTTATATATCTGTTACAGTTTCCTAGATATTGCGTATCGAAAATTTAATAAAAATTGTAAATTTGTATGGGAGCTACTCCATTTTCTGCCTCCACCCAAAAAATTTTTAAATGTAGGTCTTATTGTACAATTACTTTTTGTAGAAAATTTTAAGTCGATAGCTCTTATAGTTTCCGAGAAGTAGCGTATCGAAAATTTTACAAAAATTGTGAATTTGTATGGGAGCTACCCCATATTCACCCCCCACCAAAAAAATTTTCCTTCAAAGCATAGGTTGTGCTGTCCAATCACTTTTTGTAGAACATTTCATTTCGATATCTGTTACAGTTTCCGAGATGTAGCGTATCGAAAATTTTACAAAAATTGTGAATTTGTATGGGAGCTACCCCATATTCACCCCCCACCAAAAAAATTTTCCTTCAAAGCGTAGGCTGTGCTGTCCAATTACTTTTTGTAGAACATTTCATTTATATATCTGTTACAGTTTCCAAAATATTGCGTATCGAAAATTTAATAAAAATTGTAAATTTGTATGGGAGCTACCCCATTTTCTGCCTCCACCCAAAAAATTTTTAAATGTAGGTCTTATTGTACAATTACTTTTTGTAGAACATTTTAAGTCGATAGCTCTTATAGTTTCCGAGAAGTAGCGTATCGAAAATTTTACAAAAATTGTGAATTTGTATGGGAGCTACCCCATATTCACCCCCCACCAAAAAAATTTTCCTTCAAAGCATAGGTTGTGCTGTCCAATCACTTTTTGTAGAACATTTCATTTATATATCTTATACAGTTTCCAAAATATTGCGTATCGAAAATTTTATAAAAATTGTAAATTTGTATGGGAGCTACCCCATATTCACCCCCCACCAAAAAAATTTTCCTTCAAAGCGTAGGCTGTGCTGTCCAATTACTTTTTGTAGAACATTTCATTTATATATCTGTTACAGTTTCCAAAATATTGCGTATCGAAAATTTAATAAAAATTGTAAATTTGTATGGGAGCTACCCCATTTTCTGCCTCCACCCAAAAAATTTTTAAATGTAGGTCTTATTGTACAATTACTTTTTGTAGAACATTTTAAGTCGATAGCTCTTATAGTTTCCGAGAAGTAGCGTATCGAAAATTTTACAAAAATTGTGAATTTGTATGGGAGCTACCCCATATTCACCCCCCACCAAAAAAATTTTTCTTCAAAGCATAGGTTGTGCTGTCCAATCACTTTTTGTAGAACATTTCATTTCGATATCTGTTACAGTTTCCGAGATGTAGCGTATCGAAAATTTTACAAAAATTGTGAATTTGTATGGGAGCTACCCCATATTCACCCCCCACCAAAAAAATTTTCCTTCAAAGCGTAGGCTGTGCTGTCCGATAACTTTTTGTAGAACATTTTATTTCGATATCTGTTACAGTTTCTGAGATATAGCGCATAAAATATTTCACCAAATTTATGCAATTGTAGGAAAACTACCACTTCCCCTGATCCTATCTGAAAAAAATTTTTCCATTATTTAGGTGCCAACTTAAATAGTATCCGTTCAAAGAGATATATAGGGATATACATATGCACGGATTTTGTCATAAAAAAAGTGAGTTGTTTTGGGTTTTCGCTTATATCTCGGTCAATAGTGAACCGATTTTGTTGATTTTAAATAGCGATTGTTAGCGGGATATTTATAATCGTTTGACACCTTTAACTGGTCTGTATCTTTTTATTTGACTTCGGCAACTTGATTTCAACAGACGGACAGACAGACTGGCAGACAGACAGACAGATAGACGGACGGACAGACGGAGAGACGGACATGGCTATATCAACTTCCCTATCTATAAGGATCCAGAATATATATATTTTATGGGGTCGCAAATGGATAATAAAGAAATTTCAAACGGAATAACAAACTGATATATACCCTTATCACTATGTGAAGGGTATAAAAACGCTGCTGACTAAATATCTAATGCTCTAAACACAACTAAGACGCACTACACGACGAGCTCGTCTATAAACTTGTTGCGTAAATTCGTCAAGTGAAACACATTAAGGGGGAATAAAACAGCTGTAGTAAAGTGACCATATTTGTTTAAAAAACACCTTTTTGAAAGTAGTGATGAGCCATTCGTTTTTTCAAATAACTTCCTTAAAAAAGGTCCGCTGGAATTAACATTTCCAGCTAAAAATGCCTTAGTTGCTACTGTATCTTCACAAAAGTATACAAAAATAATACTTATAGCAATGACGTTATATTTTTAAATTGATTGATATGGACGGGTTATATTTTGATAAAATTTCCATACAAACATCTTTCCAGAATAAACATTTTGTATTTTATCTGACTTTTTTCTAACTAATTTGAAGGGTTATTCAAAGCTTCAGCTAAACAAAAAAATTGATTTTCAGTTAAAGTTATTTTTGTCAGTTATTTTTTGGTAATATTTAACTTTGTTGTTATTTTTCTGATTGTTTGTGTTTTGCTGTAAATAACAGAAAATCCAGTTAATTTTAGACGAAAATGTCAGTTAATTTTTTATAAAATATTTTGTTAATTTTAATGAATATCTTGTTGGACGGTTTTTAAATGAATATCCACCTATTTAAAATAGATTTCCAGTTGATTTTACCTTAACAATTTTTTCAGTGTAAATCTAAACTTATAAGAACTTTTATCTCAAAACGTCACTTTTAAGTTGAAAATTAAAAAAAAAAAATTTGACAGCTCATGCTTTTTCATCGATTGCATTTAGGCATTTTTGCTAAAATAGCTGAACTCTTCCCACTTGATTGAATTTCTCTGTATATATATAGGAACTGTTATTTAAAGCTTATAAAGTGCAAAAAAAGCAAGTGTCAGAGATTTTGAGCTAAATTTAGACCAAAATAAGTTTAGTGGACAAAAAGCCATTTCACTATCAGTTCTACAATTTTTAAGCTTTTTCCTTACCTTTAAATTTTCAATGTATTTTTAATGAGTCTTAAGGGTAGGGCAGTGAAGGTACATGCAAAGGTGCGATACTATAGTTAACTGTAATTCCAACTTAGTATTTAAATATTTAAACATTTCAATAAGAAACAAATTTTTTACTAATCTAGAAAACGGTATATTTAAGTTGAGGTAAAACAAATCTATAAAAAGGCTAAGTTGAAAATATACCTTTCGAACGAATGAAACCTTTTTTGGGTTTTAAAAGATGTGAAAAGTTAAATAGAATTTATTGGCTTTTTAGATTTTTTTTTTAAAGCACTACTTTAACATAGCGTTAGTATACCTAATGCTGTATATTTGCTTAAGTGTAACAGCTAAAGCCTTATACTTATGGGATTTCTCAATCTATAATTGGGTTAGGTTAAACCAAAAATGTTTGATATCCCTCAAGTGCGCATGGCGGCTACATGGGTATTATGTTATGGCTTCTTACAAATTTTTTGACCCTTTTGTATCTGCTTAATAGAAAAAGGTTTGTATGTAAAATAATCAACATTGATAGACAGATTAGGTATCAAAAAAAAGTTTTATTTGGATAAAGTTCTAAAAAGGATAAAACCGTAACCAAATTTAACGGATTGTAATAAAAAGGAAAAAAAACTTTACTAACATAACACAAACAAACAAAATATTATTAAATTATTATCGCACTGTAATACTGAATAGTCCAATTTGAAAATTTTTGTCCGCCTCTCTTGCGGTGTTTGTTTTCCATTATCCTGGCTTCACGCTAATTAACTCATGTAAACAATATGCAGAAGCTAGAAACAATATAATGCATTTTAGAAAATACTAAATAAGAGTTCATACGTTCGGCAATACTAAAGTAAATTACACTTACATAAGTGTATCACAATACAAGCGTAGAGTTTTGTAGCAAGCAACTAAACAAAAAAGTAACCATTTTAGGCCCGATATTATTAATATTTTTTGTAAGGAAATCACACCGATTGTAAGTATTTTTGATGATCACAATAATAGGTGTATACATTTACAGAAAATTATCAATAATTTTCGATAATTATTACTAGCAAGTACTTACGTACACAAAAAATTAGCAACTAGAGAGCCAAAGAAGAGCGTCATATGTTTAGAAACAAAAATGTTTCTGATAATTTCTGATAAATTATTCAAACAGTCTTTCTGTCATTATGCCTTGAAAAAAAAATTAAGTTTTAAATTTTTATAAGTTAACAATAACAAAATACGTTTGCTTGCAAGTTTTGACTGTAAAAGTGTTCATTTACTTTTAAATATTTTTGGAAGCAATTTTAAAAATATTTCTTTTTACTCTCTCGTTGCTAGTAATTACTGGAAAGTTATTGAAAACAACTAATGTAATACAAGTATTACGTTTTTGTATGTTTGTCTTGTATAAATATTAAATTTCAAAATTTGTATTGCTGATGCTGCTCTATATTTTATCTCTGCCTTTTTCATGTGAATTTTTCTTTAACAGGCAAACAACACAAGAAACATTCGCTAAATTTTTATGATTAATGTGAAAAAAATGTTTGCTTCTATGTGTTAAAGGTGTTGGAATAAATTTAGTATTGTTAAGCCATTTCTCTCAAAAGACTAGTGACTAGTATGCAAAAAGGCGTTTAATAGTCACTTGTTGAGACAGTTAAGCCATTTTCCTAAAGACAGAACTTCAATAGTTTAGGGATTTGTTAATGTAGCCTCAAAATTCTCTAAAAGTTGTATGGCTTACTTGCATATAAAATATTGTAGTTATATGAGCTATAATACTAAATTTCTTGTGTTGTGAGATAAAAAGAGCTGTAGTTTGATTAAGTTTATTGATCTGATAAGGCTTTATCTATCTTAAAATTTATTTGTTATTTTAAACAATAACAATTTTTAAGTAATTAAAAAAAAACAAACAAACCTTTATTTCTTTGGAAATAAAAATAATATTTAATATTTAAAATTTAAATAAAATTAAATTTTAGCAAAAGAAATAAATAACTGTTTTTGCTTTTCCTTATCTATCCGAGTTATCAATGTTTTTCCAAATAAAATATTGTCCCTTTTGTGATTAAAAATCAGGCATTAAAATGCACCAATAACTTATTATAAAGAATTTATTTTATGTGTTTTTATGGCGGCATGCTCTAGTCTAATCAATATAATATAATTAAAATATAATTATATAAATATTAAAAATTATATTTATTTAGCTTTTTGTTTGCTATAAAAATGGTAATAGCAATGAATAAGAATTTTTTGTTAAAAATAAAGTAGTTCCGTTACTAGCCGATTTCGAAAATGTATTACACTCTGCAAAATCGAAATTTTTTTATATTTAATAATAATTTGCATTCTTAGGTTTCGGAATTGTAATAGCAAACAAAAACTAAATATATATAAAATAAAATAAGATATATAAAATTTCAAATATAAAAGTTCAATAAAATAATTTTTAAGATAAGAATAAAAATTAAAATAAAATAAAATTTAAAAAAAAATTACTTGAATAAATACATTTTAAAATAAATATTGTTGTTAAATCTTAAAAATATATTATTACAAGTGCGAAAAGTTCTGCTGTATAAACTTAATAACTTGAGCCGCAAAGAATTCAGTGCATTTTTGTATAAGCACTAGGCGTATGAAAAATATATTTTGTTAACAAACCACAAACATTATTCATACGCATAGGTGTTCAGTTCCCATTTTGTTTCATTAAAAAAATTAACAATTAACAATTTTAAACGTATGCAAATGACGATTGCTGTGACATACGGTTAAAGCAAAGCAAACATAATTGGTTATTAAAAAAGCTAAGGGTTAAAAAAGTTAGTAAAAATTCGTCCTTGTTCACCAAAGTAACGAAAAATAAAATAAAATAAAATAAAATAAAATAAAATAAAATAAAATAAAATAAAATAAAATAAAATAAAATAAAATAAAATAAAATAAAATAAAATAAAATAAAATAAAATAAAATAAAATAAAATAAAATAAAATAAAATAAAATAAAATAAAATAAAATAAAATAAAATAAAATAAAATAAAATAAAATAAAATAAAATAAAATAAAATAAAATAAAATAAAATAAAATAAAATAAAATAAAATAAAATAAAATAAAATAAAATAAAATAAAATAAAATAAAATAAAGTAAAATAAAATAAAATAAAATAAAATAAAATAAAATAAAATAAAATAAAATAAAATAAAATAAAATAAAATAAAATAAAATAAAATAAAATAAAAAAATAAGATTAAATAAAAAGCGGACTTATACAACTTTTAAAAATAGCATCTCAATAATTTTTTGCTAACTGAACCTAGAATCTTAGCAATTTTTCGATATAACACCTTTTTTTGTTTATAAATTGTGACATTGTCACCACTTGTTCAAAAGTGCCAAATATTTTATTTTTTCTACCAAAAACTAAACTCCCATATGCTTAAAGGCTTGCAACCACATTATATATACTGATATGTGTAATGTATGTAAATGGTAAATATATATGTTTATAAGTGCGTAAAAATATGGAATTTTATAGTTATTCGTTTCTTCCTTAGTTTGATTGTGCCCTTTAGCACTTTAGTTCATTAGTTCGTTTTAGCGTAATACATTAGTAAACAAAAATGTTCGTATCCCTTCCTTTAATGAGATACTTGAAAAAGTTTTTCTTAGTTCTTTCAACAGCCCTTCTATAAAAAAAAGGCAAATAATTGGTTTAAGGTTATAGTTGCAGCATTAACGAAATGTTTAATGTAAAACTATGCCTAAAGGCTTAAAAACATTTGTGAAGACACAATATTAAAAGGGGTTTTTACAACTTTTTTTTTATAAATTCTTAAATTACTTTAATATTTGTAAAATGTAGTTCTTTCTTAGATCGTTGTTAATTTAAGATTTAACAGATTCATGTTTGCACATGTTCATTCTAAACTTTACATCGTAGGTTGTTTTTGTGTAGTTTTTAACACAATTAAAGCACGAAAATGGTAAAGCACTTAAAAAACTGTTGATACTTAGGTAGAGGTTTAGCAAAATTATTTTGAATTTATTTAAATTTTATGAATTTTAATTAAAAAACTTGTTAGAGCAAAATCTCTAAGTACCTTGCAAAAATTGTTAAAACGGAAACTTGTTAAGGCAGTTTTTACTAATGAATGCGTGCAAGAGAAATGGAGTGAATGCGTAGTATTTCATGTTGGCATCTATTAAGGCAAGTTGTCACGCCATGTTCTTTTAAGAAATCTTTATTTAAATAAATTTATAAAAATAATAACTTACTAAGCGTTAAAAATTTATTTTTAAAAACCAAATTTTGTAAAAACGCTTTTCATGGGGATAATAAAAATTGGTGCTTGTTGACGCATGTTATTAAAAATTATTTTTTAATAATATCTTTTAGCTGCTCTTTTACAAAATTTTAAACTATTTCATTTTAAATGGTCTTTGTCGCAATTCTAGCCTTTAAAAAGCGTGTGTTCAAGTCCAACCTTCTCTAAAAATATCAAAAAAAAAATCGCAGCACATACTGTCGTCTTGTTTAAAACCACGATGTAAGGTTTAAGTGTTCGGAAAGTCCTTTCCGATCTTCTCTGATTATTTTGTGTCTTTTAAAGTTATCTTTTAGAGCCTGGTCAGCTTTTCAGACATACCAAATACATACTTCGCCTGAAATAATTTTGCATAAGTCGGGCTGCCTTGAAGCTGTCTTGTAATTGACAAATTGGTAGTAACTGCCGAATTGTTTGTCATAGGTTTATTCTAAGACTTGACTAGTGTGAATAGCTGGTCGGTGATAGATTTTCTAGTCAAAAACTAGACTGAAAGCGGCGACTACTTCGTCAACTAAAGTCTAAAATTTTTAACATAATTTACGCAATCGTATGTTGTACGCGATGAGCATAAGACTTATAACCCTGTTATTGGCACAGACAGTTTAATTGCCATTTCTGTGAACAGGGCATAGCACACTGAGGTTCCAATCACCGGGTGTGCTCTCTTTCAGCCAAATTGTGCAGATAAGTGTTTTCATACTTCATCGGTCCCTGCCGCTCTGTCATTATTGATCTAAAATATAGATATCTCCCCGCATCCTTGCTAGAAGGTAAGCATGTTTCTTCATACTCGTAATTAAGAAAAGGAATTATCATCACCGCTTTCAGTAGAACTTTCTGGTAAATCTTTGACGTCCACTACGCTTTAGTCCTTTAGCACTTAAGAATTTCCATTTTTATCTTTTATTTTGTTAGAAAAGACGTTTGTTTAATCAAGTAGAGTAAAAACTGGAATTTTGTTGTGCTTTCAGCAGTGGCAGTGGCTTAAGCATTGCGTATGATGCTGAACTACATTCGTACCTTTGCAACGACAAGGTAGAGATCGTTGTCGATCTTACTTTTACAAATTGTGTGCACATTTAACTCTTGGATTTTGCTCATTCACATCAATATGACTGACTTAGTTCCTTGTTAGTTGATCAGGTAAGATCCAAGTCGCCTTATGTGTATCGCAATGCTGGAACCTGGTAACACTTATTGTTATCTTTCGAGATGTGGTAAAGAAGACCAGTCTCATGCTGTTATCATATATATATTCGGGAAGACTGAACTTTCCAACTGTAGGGCCGAAGATGCTCCCCGTCCTTTTTTGCATTATGGTCACCTCATATAACTCTTCTTGTCTATTGCAAAAAACATATTCTCCTCCACGGATGCATGGGCACAAAGTAGACTGACATAAAATTATTTTTCCTTTGAGTCGAATTTAAGGGATTTACTTACTCACTCGCATTGCTCTGCTTAAAAAATCCACACTGGAAATCATTCCCTGTTGGATTTCAACTGTAAAGAATGCCACTGTTTCTGTTGCGGCAACTCATGGCAATGCAACTCTTGGGTAGCAGTAATATCTGACTTCCACTTTTTCAGTTTCCTCTATTAGTTTCATTAATGCTTCTACTCTAAAGACCTTCCGCACATTCCAAGTGCAGATGATTAAATCATGGTCCTTATATCGTTCGCGATGGTCATCATCGAAGAAGAACTTTTAGCACATACTAGTTCACTTTTCAAAAGGGATTTGGATACGGCTATGTAGGTTAGTATATTGGGCAGGTATGTTTCACTTAAGGTAAAGGATGACCATATTGAAGCAAATCAGAGCCGTTGCTTGGTATCAAAGGATGAAGCTTAGGCTATACAGACCTAAAAACCCGTCCAACTAGAAAAATTACACATAAAATTATTCGTGTTTTCAATTCTAAAAAACCTTTGAAGTTAAAAATTTAAGCGTAAATTTTTATAACAATTTAAAGTTAATGCAAAAATTTAAGATTTTTAAAAACTCATTTCTATATTTACAGATGGTTCTAAACCAAAACTATCAAATTCGAAGTTTAAAATTAAACCTTTTTAAATTTTATTTTTTATATATTTTTAGATAACAACGTATTTTAATGAAACGTCATGGATAAATCCCTCAGAAACCGATACGATAGTTGGTGAGGATCCCGAAGTGGAGTCACTTTTTACATTAGTTGTTGTTGGTAAAGTAAATGTCGTTGAATGTCTTTGTCCCTTTTTTAAAAAATAAAAAACAAAAATCACACAAACACTTAAATATAAATACAAAAACCACTCATAAAGAAACACTTCATATTTCAAGTTGGCACTACAAAAAAGCAAACACACACAAGCACAGAAATACATTTGTTTATACATAAAAGATCCTTTAAGTTCTTTTGAAAATCACTTTAAAAAGCATGTTTTTATTAAAGTATAAAACAAGAAAAAATGTAAATGTTGTCTTCCTTCTAAGTTCTTCTTCATAAAGGATTGCATTAAAATTTAAAATTGTATTTACTACGTGTCCTTCAAAATATTTTTGCATTTAGCATCAATCATGCCAATCAGTTAACACAGCCTCACACCCAAATCATTCACTTTTACACTAATATGACACGTTCTTTGGTCTCTCAATATTCATTTATTTCTAAATGTCTGTCTGTTTGTCTTTCTGTCTTTCTTGCTACTAAAAAACTTTAATATGTTTGTGTGTACATATCTATGTCTGTCTGTAAACCCCTCTTGGGGGTTTTAATCAAAAATTTCTTTCTTTTGCTTTCTTGTCGCTGTTATTTTTTTTTTTTTTTTTTTTTATTTATTTCGTAGGAGTTTTTCTATCGGTATTAATATTCTTGTCAATTGCCGGAAACATACTCGTCTGCCTTGCCATCTATACAGAACGCAGCCTGCGTCGTATTGGAAATTTATTTTTAGCATCATTAGCAATTGCGGATTTATTTGTGGCTTCGCTGGTGATGACATTTGCTGGAGTTAATGACTTATTAGGTAAGTTTCTTCATTTTTCACATTTTCAGCTTTCTTAGCAAATTCTTATTCTACAGCTGTTACATTTGCGTCAAAAGGTTTTAAATATTTTGTTGATATAAATCTATTTGTAGTAAAAGAGGCGGATGTGTTTGTCAACAATTTGTTATCGATTTTTCAATCAAAAACATTTTTTTTATATTTCTTTTGTTTTGCTAACGTGGTCAGAATTTACTTCCGTTATTTGTTTTAAGTTATTTTGTTATTGTTATATTGAAAAAAAAGTCTTTCTTATTTTTATTTGAACGATAAACACTTGTCTAGAAAAGTTTTCTTTTAAGTACTTTGCCAACTTTTGGAAAAGTTTTAATATAAAACCTCTGCTTGATAATCAATAAACAAATAAGGAAATATGCTGTTTTCTACATTTAACAAAAGTGAACAAAATTACATCAATTTAGGAAAATGTAATGGTCAGCTTTTCAAGACTCTGAGATAAAGCAGAGAAGCATAAATTACATCAACGTTAACTGTTTGCGACGTTTTTTTTTTATTTGGTCTTTAAGTCTTTAAGATTATAACAAAAAGTCAATGCGACTAAGAACAAAACAAATTTCCTATTTTTTTTTTTTGTTTGAAAAATCGATTAACATACGTTTTACGTTTTAAAAACAATAAAACAATTAAAAAAAAATTATTTTTATTGATTTGGCAAGAGTTAAAAATAATCACCTACTGAATTTAATAAAAATGTAACACCCCTTACAACAGGTTTTTTCTTAAAATTTTTTTTTTGTAAAAACAAATTATGAGTTACAATCAAAAATGCTCTAAACAACGAAGGTTAATTTAAAAATTAGGCGGGTCTGAAAAATTTTTAAAACACACGATTCAAATATCTAAATTCTTCATAAATTCAAGATTGCAAGGTCACACACATCCCAGCCTTATAGTGGTATTTATAAGCAGAAATAATTTTCTTCCAGGACTTACTTACAATTAAACTTTCAAAAACATATTAATCTTGAAAATTATAGACTTTATCTAAATTTAAGTTTCGAATTGTTGGAGTTACAAGCAAAATAATGAGTAATAATCAGTATTATAATTAGATCAGGATTAAAGTTAATCTGCTACGTTAAAAGCTTACGCAAAACTAGTACTTAACTCGCTACGTGTATATGAACAGTAAACTTCGTCCTAACTTACAAAGTAAAAAGAAAGGAAAATAGTCATGTCGTATCCCTTTCTCTGTTACGTGTAAGTTAAATAGGTGATATTTTCAACCAAATACACTACTATCGTTCAAAGAGTACTGATGATGAAATTGCGTAGCTACTTTCGAAAATGCATTCGGCTAGTATCGGTAGAAAAAACCAGATTTTAAAAAAAGGTTTCCTTTAACAATACAGGAAAATATTTATTTCTTCTGATAAAAAAAATTATATGAACTTAAGCGAAATTAAAAAAAAGCAAAAATTTTAAATGTTTAATAATATACTTTTTTGATTTTAACAAAATCAAAGAATTTTTATTTGTTAAAAATTACAAAAAAATTAAAAACCATCGCCTTAGAGCTTTGCTTTGCCGCCATTTTGGTAAACATTTGTATTAACAGTTCATATTTGACAGTCGTGAAGTAGAGACATGGAAAATTTATTTTGGAAAAATATTTGGTAAACAAACGTGTTTTAATCGTTAAATCATTTTATCAAAATCAATCACCGGTTACTGTGACGATGAGAAGGGAGAAAAAACGTGTCAACAACTTGCACTATTTATCGTGTATTGAATGATTTCGAAGAAAGAAAGACTAAGAAATGGTGATACTGATTGGCCTCCACGGTCGGCTGATTTGACTGCTCCGAACTTTTGTGTAGGGATATCTGAAAAGCAGAGTTAAAGTAAACAAACCAGAAACGCTTGAGCCACTGATACAAAATATTCGTGATGAAATTGATGAAATACCGAGTAAAATGTCTTAGAATGTAATGGAAAATGTGCTCAAAAGGGCTCGCATTTGTTAGGTTAACAGAGGCGGATATTTATCTGATATTGTATTTCATACATAAGATCCATTGTCTTTTATTTATTTAATTATATACAAAACAAATAGTAAACCTTACCGGCGGACACCCTGTATAACAACATTATCTCCAAACACCAATAGCTTTTTGTAAGGAAAGTCGGTTTATAAATGACTAGCTGACCCGGTGAACTTCGTACCACCTAACAATTATTGAATATATGGATTTTTTAAAAATATCACAAAGTTTATTTGGTCAAATAGTTAATTTGAATATTAAAAAAAAAAAATATTCAAAAAGATTACAAAAATAAAGCGTTTTAGGTAAAAGCTGTTAGGGAAGCTTTGTATTTTCGTTCATGGGTTATGTGTAGGCTTATTCCCTTCAGTGCAGTACCTTGTGATATACGATAATTTTTGGTTTTGTTAGCAGGCGCAAGTACAAATAAAGCAGATGGTTTGCCAACACGTGAACATGCAACGTATGGTTGGCTGCAGTATCTTTGCAAAACGCCACAGACTTGAGAATTTAACGCAAGCATTTATTCGATCAGCAGCCGTCGATCTTGGAATGACTGGCAGTGTTTGGCAGAAATCAACAGGCAGTAAAATCATTGCACCTTCAAAACATCTTGAGTCATATCTTTAAGTGTTCTTTCAAGAGCTTCTGTTGCGCGTTTGTGTGCCATTGTGCATTCGTCCCAGATAATAATTTTACACGCTACTAAAACTTTGGACATGGCGGAGTTTTTCGCAATGCTACATGTCGGTTGCTCTATATTTTGAAGGTTTAATGGCAATTTTAACGCTGAGTGAGCTGTGCGGCATCCTTCTTACAAACTGACCGCTATTCCAGATGAAGCTACCGCTACATCAATGTTGGATCTCGCACAAACAGTGGCTAAAATCAATAATATGACGAATGTCTTCCCAGTTCCACCGGGAGTATCCAAGAAAAAAAAACACTATTTCCATCATTAATTGCCTTCAATATTTTATCATATACTTCTTTCTGTTGGAGGTTTAAGAAGGAAACATTGGTTTGAACTAATTGGTTCAACTCATGTCGATCGTTTTCACGTTCACGCTCCAATTGTCGATTTAGTAGCTCATTCATTTCATGTTCTAGTACTGGCAGTCCTAACGTGACTAACAAACTGGCGCAAATAAGGTAGCACATGTCTTAAATTAAGAGCAATGCCCGGTTATTCATCTTCGCATTGACTTCAAGATTTGGATTTCTCGACCTGACACGATATTGATGTAAAATGTCTTCTGACATATTGTCCCTGTATTTGTTCCACAGGTCACTTGGATTTGACGGGAAGCATGTCGAAATGATAATTGCAAGGAATGTTCGTATCTGGCTTGGATATGCAGAAATAATTGCCTCAGCGATTATCGTATCCCAATGAGTATCGTTTTCAAGCAAATTGAGTTCTTGACATGCAGAGCCAAATGTTGGGCAGACTATACCATTAACAGTACGAAATGCTGCCAATGATGTTGCACCACGAACATTCACCAGCAACAACCGCAAATAAAAGCATTCATCATTCTTCGGATGAACTGTATAAATGCGACCAATAGCATCACTTGAACGCATATCCGGATGCCCATAGTGCCTTTCTATCGACGTTAAAATTTTTTTTAAGAAGCGTTCCAAGTGTAATACCGTGGCATCTCCGAGTAAAGTAAAGTTTGTACAAACGGATCGCATTGACAATCAGCAAAGAAACTTGTCACTGTTGTCGCTGGAGGTATTTCAGCAGGTTAAACAATATTTGCCGCAGTGAAATATACTTGTTGGCCATTCTCAGATGCACTGCTAAATGTGCAACAGTGGGATGACGTTCGTGAATAGGAAATGAGAATATACGCCAAACCGCCTCATTGCAGTTCACATATCGCCCAACTTGATAACGCGTAATTTCATCGTTGCCATCGGAGGTTTGGATGCTAAAAACTGCTTTTCGTGAAATATTTGCAGATGTACTTGATCGAATTCACTGAATTAGAATATTCAACATTGCAATGTGTTTTAAATGATTTGGAAAGAAGTGGCGAGTATGGCACAGTCCAACTTTTGTCAATCACAAAATCATTTCCTTTTACTTTCTTTGTAATAGTATGACCGTTGTCATTGGGCGATTAACGCCGATACAGTGAATAACCGCCATTGCCAGTGATAGTTTCCGCCGTCAATTTTCGTGGATAATGTTTGGAACACTTGCCGTCGACCATGCACGGAGATTGGGGGTTGATGGTGCCACACGGTCCATGAACCATATTTGTAATTAAAACATTATGTAGTTCTTGATTTGTTTCGAGATCAGCGATCTCGCATTTTTCGTACTTTTTTTTGAAATATTAGGCCATCAGGCGAGACAGGGTAAAAACCATATTTTGAAACTGCTTATATCTATTTTGTACCTTCGGAACCGAAAAAGATGAAAAAGGGCTTAAATTATATTTGATTGCATTCGACAGGTCTCGAAAAAATGTAAATATATAATTTTGATAATTTTGATCCTAAGAGGTAAAAAGGGGTAAACCTTTTATTGGTAATTTGACGGTTATTTCTTTTACTTTTAAACTAATAATTTAAATTTCTTTCAACTGGTTTAAGAAAAATATGAACACGTTTTTTGTAGTTTTTTACAGATATTGAAACTTATATAAGAAAGTATTTTTGTTGTATGGGAGATGCCATGACCATTATTCTCTTTTTTCGTAAGTATACTCACCTCAATTATGTATATTGGCAAACATAAACATCCATAGACAATTTTGAGACTCTAGCTATAAGAATTATTGAAGTACATGTAAAAAAATCCAATGGAATGAGAGGTGCCACACTAAAAAGTTTGGAGACCTTAGATGTCACAGGTAATGAGATACACATGTAAATATTTCCATGCTATTAGAGGTTCCACACCCAAAATTCACTTCCTGCCTATACTCATCTTAGTTATGCATATGAGCATAATAAATACCCATATTAAATTTGGAGATTTCAGCTGCTACATTTATTGACATATATATGTAAAAAGAACTTTTCTTGTAAGGGAGATGCCATGCCTATTATTTTCTTCACGTCCAAACTTAGCTTAATTGTAAACATCAACAATGTAAACACCTACACAAAATTTGGAAACTTTAACCCATACACAGCTGAATTATGCATATAACCATCTTTACAAAGTTTTGAGAGTTCAACTGTTACAGTTATTGAGATATATAAAAAAACTATTTTCGTTGTATGGGAGGTGCCACGCCTATTTATTTCTTCCCGCCCAAACAAAGCTTAATTATGCAAATTAGCACTATAAACATCCGTACAAAGTTTGGAGACTTCAGCTATTACAGTTATTGAGATATATACAAAAAACTATTTTTGTTGTATGGGAGGTGCCACGCCTTTTTATTTTTTCCCGCTTATACAGAGCACAATTACGCACATTGACACTATAAACATCCGTACGAAGTTTGGAGACTTTACCTATTACAGTTATTGAGATATATACAAAAAAATATTTTCGTTGTATGGGAGGTGCCACGCCTATTTATTTCTTCCCGCCCATACAAAGCTCAATTATGCATATTAGCACTATTAACATCCGTACAAAGTTTGGAGACTTCAGATACTACAGTTATTGAGATATATACAAAAAACTATTTTCGTTGTATGGGAGGTGCCCCGCCTATTTATTTCTTCCCGCTAATACAAAGCATAATTATGCATATTAGCACTATAAACATATGAACGAAGTTTGAAGACTTCAGCTATTACAGTTATTAAGATATACACAAAAAAATATTTTTGTTATATGGGAGGTGCCACGCCCATTTATTTCTTCCTGCCCATACAAAGCTCAATTATGTATGTTAGCACTTTAAACATCCGTACGAAGTTTGGAGACTTCAGCAATTACAGTTATTGAGATATATACAAAATACTATTTTCGTTGTATTGGAGGTGCCACGCCCATTTATTTCTTCCCGCCCAAACAAAGCTTAATTATGCAAATTAGCACTATAAACATCCGTACAAAGTTTGGAGACTTCAGCTATTACAGTTATTGAGATATATACAAAAAACTATTTTCGTTCTATGGGAGGTGCCACGCCTATTTATTTCTTCCCGCCCATACAAAGCTCAATTATGCATATTAGCACTATAAACATATGAACGAAGTTTGGAGACTTCAGCTATTACAGTTATTGAGATGTATACAAAAAACTACTTTCGTTGTATGGGAGGTGCCACGCCTATTTATTTCTTCCCGCCCATACAAAGCTTTATTATGCATATTAGCAGTATAAACATATGAACGAAGTTTGGAGGCTTCAGCTATTACAGTTGTTGAGATATATACAAAAAACTATTTTCGTTGTATGGGAGGTGCCACGCCCATTTATTTTTTCCCACCCATACACAACTCAGTTATGCACATCAATAAATATTTTACCTGTACCAAATTTGGAGACTTTAGCTATAATAGGTATTGAGGTATGTGAAAAAAACTGTTCAATTTGTATGGGAGGTGCCACGCCCAGTCGGAATTTCAAAAAATAAATAAGCCTAAAACGCATTCCCAGATATCGGGTATGTCTTTTTTTCAAGTTTCATTAAAATCGGTCCAGCCGTTCTTGAGTTATAAGCGGTGTCACTAACAAAAAAAAAATTGTTCTTTTATATATAAGATGATTTAATTAACACAAAACTAAAGTTATCTGCTCATTTTTTAGTTCTGAGTTCGTATCTATATATGGTATTTTCAGGTTATTTTAACCCAAAAATTTCCGATATTTTTCGGTTTCGATAAAATTTTAAGAATGACTGTAAAAACGCGCCTTAGTTTTTTAGTTTTCAGTTGCAGTGGTAACCCTGAGAATCGAAATCATGGAAAAATTTCAGGAAGGAACTTAACTTAAAATGTAACAACTTTTTTTGGCGTAAAAAATATTAAAAATATTTTTTGGAACAGCGATTTTTAAGACTTGCGTTAAGAAATTAAATTCAAAAGGAAACTTTTAAAATATTTCATAGTATTAGAACAACTAAACCTAATGATCCTACACGGGAGAAAATTTTTCTTTTATTTTCAGTTAAGATCCTTCAATACACGTTTAAAAGGGTGTAAAAATATTTAACAAAATAAGATTATTCTTTTTAATTTTTTTCTGCTTAATGACTCGCCAATTTTTTTGTTCGTTTTGGTTAAAAAACAGTCACGTCCTTCACACTTAAAAAAATATAAAATAATGTTTTACAGAATATAATATAGAAATCAAAATTCGAAGGTCTTTGACCAAAGTTCGCCTTAGGGATGACTGGCTGATGGCTAATTGTTTCTGGCATAGCTTGACATTCTCGCGGCGATATTCTCGGCAGAACGGGCGCTCCGGGGCAACGTATCATGTGATACCATACTCTTCAAGGTTGGTGGCCAAACGGCGCATAGTTTGCGCAGTCGCGCTGCGCTTACAGCACAGACGAATTGTTCCACAAAAATAGGCACGATTATTCCGCGTTTTTGAGGAGTTTATCACTTCATGGCTTGTTCACTTGTATTCTACATATGTCTAGTTCACAAATGTCAAAACAGATTTCACATTGGCCGCCATTTTTTAAAAAAAGAGCATCTTCCACTACGGTGATTTCTTTTGGACCACCTTGTACAAAAAAAGATTTTAAATTTAAATTTTCAACATATCAGAGCTACACGGTTGCCACTGTAGTTGAAAATTAAAAAATAAAACTAACTCGTTTGCAATACTAAAGGGCATTTTCACTCTTAAATTTTTATCGAAACCAGAAAATATCGACAAATTTTGCGTTTAACTAACCTGAAAATACTCATATAATAAAGTAATGCTTTTATTAAACAATTTATTTATTGATTTTTTATCAAAGTTTTTGGTATTTGAAAAAATTTTAAAAATGTTTATAAAATACATAGTTTTTTTTTGTAAAAACAAAGAATAAATTTCATGGTTTCGATTTTAAAAATTAAAAAACTCCTGAGTATTTAAAAAAAGTTTTATGGCTATTTAAATAATGCAGTTATCCTTAAATATATTCTTTTATTTCTTTACCTAACTTATTCAATAATTGCAACATTGTCTAACAATGTAAAACGGAAGGCAGAAAAAAAATTGGATTAAAATTTAAAATAAAACAAGTAAAAAATAAATTATGTAAAAACTCCTTTATACACTTGAAATACAATAGAGATCCATGTGTGATAAAAAATTCAATTTCTGTCTTGGCTTTCGAAATAAGTTTTTATTTTGTTCCTTGTTATGTAGTATTCTTTAAGAAAACATCTTGCTGTAAAAATATAAAACACTTATTTTTGCTTAAGGCAAATAGGAACATATACATAATTGCATTCATGCTTAAGCATTCAGCAGTGCGGTTACTTCAAAGTCTTTACCTCCTTCTGTAGTATAAAGTTTGTATGGAACTATAAGCAATATGTGCATATCCACTACAAAACTGAACGGATATAAGACTTATTTACAAATAACAACAAAAAGATATCAAATAAACTATAGAAGTATACAAAGATAAAGAAAATATAAAATATATAATTTTTTTTATTTTCCTCCTTGTTTGGTACAAAATTCAATTTACACCAAATAAATTAAAGCACGTCTGGTACAGCACTAACAGTGGCAACAAAGAAATAAGTCTGTGTCTGTAAGTAAACACTTATCTACGTTCGCATTCAACTTCCATTTATAAAATTTAAAAATATTATGTCGGTGCTTTAGCTGAGACATGTGGCGCGTGCAACTAACTAATCAAACTTATTGTTAATAAATAAATAAATAAATTTCTTATTGATTTTTGAAAACAAATTGAATAGACTAGAAGCTTAACAACTTTTAAGATGGTTGATTCTCAGTTACAACGCTTTTTTCATGTTTAACTAAAGTATTGTTAATTATTCTATACAACAGAGCAAAGAATTTTAAAAATCTATGTTTAACGTTTCTGATTGAATAGATCTTCAGCGCATATCCCAAGCACGTAGAAGAATATATTTTAGATTTGGACTGCGATAACTTAAAAAAGATAAAATAAGAAAAAAAACGACTACTTAGTATCTGCTTAACCAGGCACGGATCCAGCTCAAGCTTTTGGAGGGAAGGGGGTGGAATACTAAATAAAGCACAAAATTTAAAAACTAGCTTTTAGCAGTTAATTAAAAAATCAACCAAGAAGTTATACTCATTTAAAATAACAATTTTCAAAAGTTATTCAGGATTTGATCACAATTTTCTTGTTTATTTATAGGGTTTGTTGTTGGTTCAGTTTGTCTATATGCATTTCATTGGTTCATACACCAAATCATCAGTAGACTTCAACCCAAATTCTAAAAAAACTCATGAATATTTTCTGTCTTTATATAATAAACGTTTTTTTAAGAACCCAACAAACCATTTGTCGCTATAAGCTGTTTTGATTTTTTTTCTCCCTTTTACATTTGAATAACCATTGGTTATTACTAAATGTGTTATAAGGGCTACTGAAAAACAAAACCTTGAAAAAATTAGCAGCTAGAGAGCCCAAAAAGAGCGTAATATGTTTAGAAACAAAAATGTTTCTGATAATTTCTGCTAGTAAAAATTTTACTATCAGAAATTATTCAAACAGTTTTTCAGTCATTACGCTTTGAAAAAAAATTTAAGTTTTAAATTTTTATAAGTTTACAATAACAAAATACATTTGCTTGCAAGTTTTTACTGTAAAAGTGTTCATTTACTTTTAAATATTTTTGAGAGCAATTTTGAAAATATTTATTTTTACTATCTCGTTGCTGGTTATTACTGGAAAGTTATTGAACACAACTAATGACAGAAAGACTGTTTGAATAAATTATGATAGTAAAATTTTTACTAGAAGAAATTATCAGAAACAGTTTTGTTTCTAAACATATTACGCTCTTTTTGGGCACTCTAGCTGATAATTTTTTGTGTACGTGAACACTTACTAGTAATAATTATCGAAAATTATTGATAATTTTCTGTAAATGAACACACCTATAATTACATAAAGGTTCAAAAAAACATTTTTACTAAATTAATAATTTATGGTTTCCTCCCAACAAAACCTTTGCTTACCTTGTATGTTAGCAAGTAATATTGGAGATGAAGAAACACTAGTTACCTTTTGACTGAATAACTAGTTATTTTTGTTTGAGTTGTCCAGAAATTCACGACCCTCGCTTACAAATGTGCTTACAAAAACCAGTCAAGTAACTAGTTACCAAGAATAAACTGAAAATAATATTAAAATTTTGGGGGGTTTTAAACAAAAATGGATTTCAAAGACTTCTCCAGTAACCTTCTTTTCCATTTATAACTATAAATGTAATTATTATCGCCCTAACCAAAATGTATTTTTTCTGTAGTAGTGACCTCATTACCTAGTAACCTGTGAAAAAAAGAGAACCCATGACACAAATTCAAAAAGATTTCGCTGGGCTGTTGAAGCTAATTTGTTAAGCTCGACATTTACGTCAATTTCAATTTTATTATTTCTATGCAACATTGTTAAGCCCTTAAGATTGTCCTCTGGCATGGTTAATTTCAGCCATGTTTTAATACGGCGAAGTGTGGAAAATTACATTTTAGCCGCAGCATTACTGACCGGCATTAAAGCAAAATTGATAATTAATTTTCGCAAATTTGGGTAAATCTCTGGGTCACACCTTGCTAAAGAAACTGTTATATTTTCTGGGCGGTCTTAATAAATTATTCATTTTTGTTTCCAATGCAAAATGTCATCTTTTAATTTCGTATAAGTAGTTTTTTTTTTATTAACTCTGCAAGTTATGAAATTTAATTTTCTAAATTACCATATTCTGAGGAAAAAGTTGAGGGATGGTAAACAAATAATGGATGTCCTTTGAGATACGTGTTTTTAATACTTGTAAAACAGATTTAGCTAAGAGTATGTAGCCCTTGATGCGGTTGTATATTTCGACATTTTCAAAATGATTTTTTCTTTAAATCTAGGCTTTTCAGTTAAAATTCCGAAAACAAAGCAAATATTCTTTGCCTTTTCAAAAAAAGTTTTAAATTCTGTTTGGGCTTAATTCCTTTTAAAAGAAATTAACCTTTTTGTTAAACTATATCCTGCTTTTCTAGAATTACTCTAAGTGGTTATGTGACAGTAAGTATATCATTAAGAATATGTAATCCGCGAATAAATTCAAAAGTGCTCAGAAAAGTTCTTTTTACAAAAGCTTTTGAAGACGCATCTTTCCACTCAAGTATCTTTTCCAATGCCTCTATTATGTGCTTTATTCTTACTGCAAATTTTAAAATTGAATCATTACGATCTACCCATTGTGTTTTGCATATTGGAAACCTTGTACTTGGATATTTTAAAAAAACTGCATTCCGCTTGGGATGATGTCTTTGAGAAAATTTTCTGTTTTATACCTTTTTTTGTATTATTGATACCTTGCAAATTGTAGAATTGAATCGATCTTCCCATCGTGTTTCGCATAATGGAGACAACTTTGTACCAAGGTATTTAAAAAAAACTGCATTACGCTTAGGATAATGTTTTTTAAAATATAAATTTGCTAGTTCGTTTAATAAACGGTAGAACTTTTTGTATTAGTGGTACCTTGTTGCCTTTCGATATCGAGTTATAAAGTCTATAGGAATAGAAAAGCGTTTTTTTTTTGCATTTTTTGCAGTTTCTTGTATTTTTTCACTGCTCAATTTTCTGCCAACATCAAAGGACGCCCGACAGTTTCAATCGCTACAAAATTTTCAAAATCAAGACCTCTTATAACTACTGATAATAGTGTGTTTGCATTATTTAATACTTTGACGTCATCGCCAATATCATTGAAAGCCTTTTTAAATGCGTCGATAAAGCCGATGAATTCCTCTTCTGCAAACTTTTCGTTTACGTTAAATCACCTTAAAGCTAAAGAAGTTTGAATTTTTCCTGATAAATCAGGGGGCAAATTACGGCATTCGATTCGAATCGAAATTACGTTCGACTAGTCTTTCAAAAACACAAAAACACATTTTCTATTACGGCCCATTAGGGGAAATATCATTGAAACCTAACACGTTCCCAGAAGTTGAAATAAAGTGCATATTTATTTGGATAACAGTAACAGTCTTTAAACATGTTGGGTTTTGAAAAACCCTTCCTTTATAAAAGAAAATAACTTTTTCAATTATTAAGAACTTGTTGCTTTTGGAAACAGAATTATTAAGTGTTTAAGAACAGACGGGAGTTTGTTTTGTAATTTTTGCGATTTCAAGTATTTTCATAACAGGTCAATTTTTTTGTAGTTTTTTAAGCATGAAGTTTTCTGTATTTTTCTGCAGCTAGGGTTGTGTAAAAAAACCACGACCTTGGCAACACTGCTTGTACATATATATTTTTTGCTCCGCTTTGTATGTTAGATTCGTTTACCATTTTGACAGTTTATCATATAACGACGTAAACATTTTTGGTATTTTTCGCTATAAGTTACAGTAAAAGTTTTCTCAAACTTCGAGAAACGATTTGAATTTTCGTTTTATTAGTGTTTGATGCGCAAAGTTCTCACTAAAGTTACATAACATGGGCACTATTATCTTTTGAAAGACTCCTTGGGTTACTATTCCCAATAACAAGAACTAAAATATATAAAAACTTAAAAATATCTACTCAATAACCGTGTTAATTCAACATCATATTTTCGCATATTTAATATTTCCTCCTTGCAAGTATACATTTTATAATGTATTCATTTATTATACCCTTCACATAGTGATAGGGTATATATCACTTTGTCATTCCGTTTGTAATTTCTTTATTATTCATTTGCGACCCCATAAAGTATATATATTCTGGATCCTTATAGATAGGGAAGCCGATTTAGCGATGTCCGTCTGTCCGTCTGTCCGTCTGTCCGTCTATCCATCTGTCCGTCTGTCCGTCTGTCCGTCTGTTGAAATCAAGTTTCCGGAGTCAAATAAAAAGATACAGACCAGTTAATGGTGTCAAACGATCAGAAATATCCCGCTTACAATCGCTATTTAAAATTAGCAAAATCGGTTCACTATTGACCGAGATATAAGCGAAAACCCAGAGTAACCCATTTTTTTTAGGACAAAATCCGTGCATATATTCCTATATATCTCAGTAAGTGTAGTCACTCTTGCCACAAAACTTGGCACGGATACTCCTAAAGAAGGGACCTAAATAATGGAAAAAGTTTTTTGATATAGGACCAGGGGAAGGGGTATTTTTCCTACAATTGCAAAAATTTGGTGAAATATTTTATGCGCTATATCTCGTAAACTATAACAGCTATCGACTTAAAATGTTCTACAAAAAGTAATTGTACGCAAAGATCCACACTTTAAAGAAAAAAATTTTTGAGTGGGGGCAAAAAAAGGGGTAGCTCCCAAACAAATCGACAATTGTTATAAAATATTCGATACCCTATATCTCGGAAACTATAACAGCTATCGACATAAAATGTTCTACAAAAAGTAATTGTACGCAAAGATCCACACTTTAAAGGAAAAGTTTTTTGAGTGGGGGCAAAAAAAGGGGTAGCTCCCATACAAATCGACAATTGTTATAAAATATTCGATACCCTATATCTCGGAAACTGTAAAAGATATCGACTTAAAATGTTCTACAAAAAGTAATTGTACGCAAAGATCTACACTTTACAGAAAAAATTTTTTGAGTGGGGGCAAAAAAAGGGGTAGCTCCCATACAAATCGACAATTATTATAAAATATTTGATACGCTATATCTCGTAAACTATAACAGCTATCGACATAAAATGTTCAACAAAAAGTATTTGTACGCAAAGATCCACACTTTAAAGAAAAAAATTTTTGAGTGGGGGCAAAAAAAGGGGTAGCTCCCATACAAATCGACAATTATTATAAAATATTCGATACGCTATATCTCGTAAACTATAACAGCTATCGACTTAAAATGTTCTACAAAAAGTAATTGCACGCAAAGATCCACACTTTAAAGAAAAAAATTTTTGAGTGGGGGCAAAAAAAGGGGTAGCTCCCATACAAATCGACAATTATTATAAAATATTTGATACGCTATATCTCGTAAACTATAACAGCTATCGACATAAAATGTTCTACAAAAAGTAATTATACGCAAAGATCCACACTTTAAAGAAAAAAATTTTTGAGTGGGGGCAAAAAAAGGGGTAGCTCCTATACAAATCGACAATCGTTATAAAATATTCGATACCCTATATCTCGGAAACTGTAACAGATATCGACTTAAAATGTTCTACAAAAAGTAATTGTACGCAAAGATCCACACTTTAAAGAAAAAAATTTTTGAGTGGGGGCAAAAAAAGGGGTAGCTCCCATACAAATCGACAATTATTATAAAATATTCGATACGCTATATCTCGTAAACTATAACAGCTATCGACTTAAAATGTTCTACAAAAAGTAATTGCACGCAAAGATCCACACTTTAAAAAAGGGGTAGCTCCCATACAAATCGACAATTATTATAAAATATTTGATACGCTATATCTCGTAAACTATAACAGCTATCGACATAAAATGTTCTACAAAAAGTAATTCTACGCAAAGATCCACACTTTAAAGAAAAAAATTTTTGAGTGGGGGCAAAAAAAGGGGTAGCTCCCATACAAATCGACAATTATTATAAAATATTCGATACGCTATATCTCGTAAACTATAACAGCTATCGACTTAAAATGTTCTACAAAAAGTAATTGCACGCAAAGATCCACACTTTAAAGAAAAAAATTTTTGAGTGGGGGCAAAAAAAGGGGTAGCTCCCATACAAATCGACAATTATTATAAAATATTCGATACGCTATATCTCGTAAACTATAACAGCTATCGACTTAAAATGTTCTACAAAAAGTAATTGCACGCAAAGATCCACACTTTAAAGAAAAAAATTTTTGAGTGGGGGCAAAAAAAGGGGTAGCTCCCATACAAATCGACAATTATTATAAAATATTTGATACGCTATATCTCGTAAACTATAACAGCTATCGACATAAAATGTTCTACAAAAAGTAATTCTACGCAAAGATCCACACTTTAAAGAAAAAAATTTTTGAGTGGGGGCAAAAAAAGGGGTAGCTCCTATACAAATCGACAATCGTTATAAAATATTCGATACCCTATATCTCGGAAACTGTAACAGATATCGACTTAAAATGTTCTACAAAAAGTAATTGTACGCAAAGATCCACTTTAAAGAAAAAAATTTTTGAGTGGGGGCAAAAAAAGGGGTAGCTCCCATACAAATCGACAATTATTATAAAATATTTGATACGCTATATCTCGTAAACTATAACAGCTATCGACATAAAATGTTCTACAAAAAGTAATTCTACGCAAAGATCCACACTTTAAAGAAAAAAATTTTTGAGTGGGGGCAAAAAAAGGGGTAGCTCCTATACAAATCGACAATCGTTATAAAATATTCGATACCCTATATCTCGGAAACTGTAACAGATATCGACTTAAAATGTTCTACAAAAAGTAATTGTACGCAAAGATCCACTTTAAAGAAAAAAATTTTTGAGTGGGGGCAAAAAAAGGGGTAGCTCCCATACAAATCGACAATTATTATAAAATATTCGATACGCTATATCTCGTAAACTATAACAGCTATCGACTTAAAATGTTCTACAAAAAGTAATTGCACGCAAAGATCCACACTTTAAAGAAAAAAATTTTTGAGTGGGGGCAAAAAAAGGGGTAGCTCCCATACAAATCGACAATTATTATAAAATATTCGATACGCTATATCTCGTAAACTATAACAGCTATCGACTTAAAATGTTCTACAAAAAGTAATTGCACGCAAAGATCCACACTTTAAAGAAAAAATTTTTGAGTGGGGGCAAAAAAAGGGGTAGCTCCCATACAAATCGACAATTATTATAAAATATTTGATACGCTATATCTCGTAAACTATAACAGCTATCGACATAAAATGTTCAACAAAAAGTATTTGTACGCAAAGATCCACACTTTAAAGAAAAAAATTTTTGAGTGGGGGCAAAAAAAGGGGTAGCTCCCATACAAATCGACAATTATTATAAAATATTCGATACGCTATATCTCGTAAACTATAACAGCTATCGACTTAAAATGTTCTACAAAAAGTAATTGCACGCAAAGATCCACACTTTAAAAAAGGGGTAGCTCCCATACAAATCGACAATTATTATAAAATATTTGATACGCTATATCTCGTAAACTATAACAGCTATCGACATAAAATGTTCTACAAAAAGTAATTCTACGCAAAGATCCACACTTTAAAGAAAAAAATTTTTGAGTGGGGGCAAAAAAAGGGGTAGCTCCCATACAAATCGACAATTATTATAAAATATTCGATACGCTATATCTCGTAAACTATAACAGCTATCGACTTAAAATGTTCTACAAAAAGTAATTGCACGCAAAGATCCACACTTTAAAGAAAAAAATTTTTGAGTGGGGGCAAAAAAAGGGGTAGCTCCCATACAAATCGACAATTATTATAAAATATTCGATACGCTATATCTCGTAAACTATAACAGCTATCGACTTAAAATGTTCTACAAAAAGTAATTGCACGCAAAGATCCACACTTTAAAGAAAAAAATTTTTGAGTGGGGGCAAAAAAAGGGGTAGCTCCCATACAAATCGACAATTATTATAAAATATTTGATACGCTATATCTCGTAAACTATAACAGCTATCGACATAAAATGTTCTACAAAAAGTAATTCTACGCAAAGATCCACACTTTAAAGAAAAAAATTTTTGAGTGGGGGCAAAAAAAGGGGTAGCTCCCATACAAATCGACAATTATTATAAAATATTCGATACGCTATATCTCGTAAACTATAACAGCTATCGACTTAAAATGTTCTACAAAAAGTAATTGCACGCAAAGATCCACACTTTAAAAAAGGGGTAGCTCCCATACAAATCGACAATTATTATAAAATATTTGATACGCTATATCTCGTAAACTATAACAGCTATCGACATAAAATGTTCTACAAAAAGTAATTCTACGCAAAGATCCACACTTTAAAGAAAAAAATTTTTGAGTGGGGGCAAAAAAAGGGGTAGCTCCTATACAAATCGACAATCGTTATAAAATATTCGATACCCTATATCTCGGAAACTGTAACAGATATCGACTTAAAATGTTCTACAAAAAGTAATTGTACGCAAAGATCCACTTTAAAGAAAAAAATTTTTGAGTGGGGGCAAAAAAAGGGGTAGCTCCCATACAAATCGACAATTATTATAAAATATTCGATACGCTATATCTCGTAAACTATAACAGCTATCGACTTAAAATGTTCTACAAAAAGTAATTGCACGCAAAGATCCACACTTTAAAAAAGGGGTAGCTCCCATACAAATCGACAATTATTATAAAATATTTGATACGCTATATCTCGTAAACTATAACAGCTATCGACATAAAATGTTCTACAAAAAGTAATTCTACGCAAAGATCCACACTTTAAAGAAAAAAATTTTTGAGTGGGGGCAGAAAAAGGGGTAGCTCCTATACAAATCGACAATCGTTATAAAATATTCGATACCCTATATCTCGGAGACTGTAACAGATATCGACTTAAAATGTTCTACAAAAAGTAATTGTACGCAAAGATCCACACTTTAAAGAAAAAAATTTTTGAGTGGGGGCAAAAAAAGGGGTAGCTCCCATACAAATCGACAATTATTATAAAATATTCGATACGCTATATCTCGTAAACTATAACAGCTATCGACCTAAAATGTTCTACGAAAAGTAATTGCACGCAAAGATCCACACTTTAAAGAAAAAAATTTTTGAGTGGGGGCAAAAAAATGGGTAGCTCCCATACAAATCGACAATTGTTATAAAATATTCGATACGCTATATCTCGTAAACTATAACAGCTATCGACATAAAATGTTCTACAAAAAGTAATTCTACGCAAAGATCCACACTTTAAAGGAAACATTTTTTGAGTGGGGGCAAAAAAAGGGGTAGCTCCCATACAAATCGACAATTATTATAAAATATTCGATACGCTATATCTCGTAAACTATAACAGCTATCGACATAAAATGTTCTACAAAAAGTAATTCTACGCAAAGATCCACACTTTAAAGAAAAAAATTTTTGAGTGGGGGCAAAAAAAGGGGTAGCTCCTATACAAATCGACAATCGTTATAAAATATTCGATACCCTATATCTCGGAAACTGTAACAGATATCGACTTAAAATGTTCCACAAAAAGTAATTGCACGCAAAGATCCACACTTTGAAGAAAAAAATTTTTGAGTGGGGGCAAAAAAAGGGGTAGCTCCCATACAAATCGACAATTATTATAAAATATTCGATACGCTATATCTCGTAAACTATAACAGCTATCGACATAAAATGTTCTACAAAAAGTAATTGTACGCAAAGATCCACACTTTAAAGAAAAAAATTTTTGAGTGGGGGCAAAAAAAGGGGTAGCTCCCATACAAATCGACAATTGTTATAAAATATTCGATACCCTATATCTCGGAAACTATAACAGCTATCGACATAAAATGTTATACAAAAAGTAATTCTACGCAAAGATCCACACTTTAAAGGAAACATTTTTTGAGTGGGGGCAAAAGAAGGGGTAGCTCCTATACAAATCGACAATCGTTATAAAATATTCGATACCCTATATCTCGGAAACTGTAACAGATATCGACTTAAAATGTTCTACAAAAAGGAATTGTACGCAAAGATCCACATTTTAAAGAAAAAATTTTTTGAGTGGGGGCAAAAAAAGGGGTAGCTCCGATACAAATCGACAATTGTTATAAAATATTCGATACCCTATATCTCGGAAACTGTAACAGATATCGAAATCAAATGTTCTACAAAAAGTGATTGGACATCAAGGTCTACGCTCTGAAGAAAAAAATTTTCGGATGGGGGGTGAAGAAGGGGTAGCTCCCATACAAATTAACAATTTTTATAAAATTTTTGATACGCTACTTCTGGAAAACTATTACAGCTATTGACTTCGAATATTCTACAAAAAGTAATAATCAAATAATTCATACATTTTGGGGAAAAAGTTGGAGAAGAGCAGGGGGACTAGAACATTTAACAAGTTTTATTAACCTTTAAATATGAATAATGTCGAAAACTTTTAAAACTCTCGACCTCAAATCTTCTTCATCTATTTTTTATTATGCATACGAACGTTAAAATTTTGCTTTAAAACTCGCACATGGTTTTTTATTATATTATTTGCAGTACAAAATTACTCGGCTGGGTATATTTAAAGACCAATGTGAAGGGTATATAAGATTCGGCACAGCCGAATATAGCGCTCTTACTTGTTTTTAAATTTTATAACCAAAAATTTAGTCTGTAGTATGAATATGTATGTGTATACTAACATACATTCTTATGTTATATAGTTAATCATATTCATATACGTATGTTTATGGATAAATATAGTCATACATACTAAAAACCTACAAACTTGTATTATAAATAACGATCAATAATTCAGTTACGTGTTTTTACACATTTTGTCTTTTACATTTTTGTATGACAAACTTTTATATTTCTTTATTTTTTTCGTACATACTATTATGTCTGTGTGTTGAGGAATAAATAAATATGCCAGGCTGTCCAACAAGAGAAGATTATTCATGAGAATGTGTGGGTGCTTCTTTAATTGTGTTTATTATTTGAAAAAAACATTTAGTATCAACCTGTGCTGTTGTTGCAATACTTTTGTTTTGCTCTCCTTGTGGGTACTCGTGTTGTGTACATGTAAGACCCGATCAGTGTTCGTTCACACATTTAAGCACTGTACAGACGTATGTCAGATATTGCAGTGTTGCTAGAGCTATCAATGAAGTAACAATAAAAAAATGACATCATATGGTAAATTGTTAGTTAAGACGATTGTAAGACATTTTTCAGAGAAAAAGACAATTTCATTGTAAGGATATTGCCTGACAACAAATTTATCTGCCGATGTTTATATATTTTGTTGTTGTAAAGAAAAACAAAATGCAATGATTCGTCCCAGGACGATCTCTACTCGGCATCCAAAAACAGCATATTAAAATTTTTTTTGACATTCTTAATAAAAAAAAAGCATGGAGATTGTCATTAAATGTGCTAAAAAAAGGGTTTGTTATCAATTATTGTTTTATTGTTAATACATCTGGCAATACAATATGCAGTGGCGATGTCTTGCAATAAATAGCCGGGCAATGGCATCGAATAGTGTTCTCACGGTGGTAATATACTTGACAATATTGTTGTAAGTTGGTCGTCCGATCATGATCTAATAATAATTTTTTGCCAACGTAATCAGACAAAAATTGTCAGTTCATACTATTGTAAGTAAGATTTTCTGACAAAATTGTAATAAATCAAAACCGTCTGAAAGAACCTTATAACAAAATGTGTTTAGGCATATGATTATGCTTAACATAAATTATATTTAAAAGATATATAATGCTTGGTTTTAAGATTTATTACTACTTTAAAACAGCGTTGTCAACCTGAAAATGAAAATTTCACTTTAAAACGAATATTTCATAAAAATCGTTAATTTGTATGGGAGCTACCCCTTTTTTTGCCCCTTTTCAAAAAATTTTTTCTTTAAAGTGTAGCCCTTAGCGTACAATTACTTTTTGTAGAACACTTTAAGTCGATAGCTGTTATAGTGTACGAGATATAGCGCATAAAATTTTCACCTTTCTGAAAAAAATTTTTCCGTTATTTAGGTCCCTTCTTTGGGAGTATCCGTGCCAAGTTTTGTGGCAATAATGACTATACTTACTGAGATATATAGGGATATATGCACGGATTTTGTCCTAAAAAAATTGGGTTCTTTGGGTTTTCGCTTATATCTCGGTCAATAGTGGACCGATTTTGCTGATTTTAAATAGCGATTGTTAGCGGGATATTTCAAATAGTTTGACACCATTAACTGGTCTGTATCTTTTTATTTGACTCCGGAAACTTGATTTCAACAGACGGACAGACGGACAGACAGACAGACAGACAGACATACAGACGGACATGGCTATATCAACTTCCCTATCTATAAGGATCCAGAATATATCTACTTTATGGGGTCGCAAATGAATAATAAAGAAATTACAAACGGAATGACAAACTGATGTATACCCTTATCACTATGTGAAGGGTATAAGAAAAGACTCTTAAAGAACAAAAAAATTTAATAGATTATTCATAATTTATTTAGAAATAATTTAAATATATATTTGCACAAAATATTCAACAATGCGATTTCGTATAAACCACGCAGGAAATTAAAAAAAAATCTTATTATGTTTTCGAAATTTTTCCATCCACATATTCTGCAAGATAATTTGTCTCATCACTGAAGCATGAATTTTTAAATTATGCCCTCAAAATTATTCTGTAAATATTTGAGCATTATTTTTTTAAAAATTACAAGTGACAGTTATGACTATGATTAATAATCTCAACTTGGTAAAATATTATTATTATTTTTATTATTATTTATGATTTTGTTAATGTATTATAAAAAGTAGAAGTTAAAAGATGTATTAAAATCTAATTTTTGAAAATATCAAATGTATTTCCTAAATATAAATTTTTAGATTTTGAACTTAATGTCTTGAGCATTAAGAACCTAATGTTTTTCCTTTTTTCAAGTGAAACAATGTTAAAACAATTTAGCAAATACATTTTCCTATATTGACACCCTTTAGTATACAAAACTAACACAGAACTATTATGCACGTGAACAGGCTTAATGCTTTTAAAATCAATTAAAATTGCTGGTTTCAAGGATAAGCAAATATTGCCAAGAAACTTGTTACGAATACTTTTAAGATTGCGACCGTTACCGTGATTTAAGGAAAGAATACGGATTTTTAACTTTTGTAGAAAGTTCACGGCCCACAGTGGGTTCGGTGACACCGAAAGTGGCGATTAATTCATGGGAGCCGTAATTTAAATTTTTTCAATTTTTTTTTTCAAATCGTTAAATAGGCATATTCTGAAAAAAAAGAAACACGGAAAAAAAATTTTTTTGCAATTTTATTGACCTTTTCGGAAAATTATAGTTTGTTTCAGAATTTTCGCCGTTATTTTAAAATGGAAAGTGATTTTTTTAAAAATGAGAAGCAAACAAAAGCTTATATTGTTTTCTTTCTAAAAAAAATAAAAATATATTTTGCATAAATATGAATATAAGTTTAATTTAAAGTCTATATTTGGGTTTTGAAGGATTCCGAGAATTTTACAACTTTTTTAAAAAAGTAAAAGTAAGTGTCATACACTTAAAAAGAACCCAGGTTATGTTCATCCTCACCTTCATCATCATAATCTTCGCTATCATTACTCTCACTTTCATGTAATTCTTGAAAAATAATAGGCGAAAGCAAAAGCTGTAGTTCGGAATTTGATAACTGTTGCTTTTCTTTCCGCTCATTTTGTTTATTAATACTAGATACGAATGGATCTGAACTGGGAAAAAATCTATTTAAAAAATCTTCATTCGACTTTTCTCGGCTGCATTTGCGAGCAAAGTGTTCCCTGTAATTTTTAAAATCCTTATTTCTGGTCTCCTAAGCTTTTTCTGAAAGTTCTCCAATGGGTAAAAGGGCATATTTTATGATTTCTGGACCATGAATTAAAAGTTTATGTATTGTAGGAGTCATACAAAACCATTTTAACACTCTCGTGAATAAAGATGACTGATACTTGTTCACAAATGTTGAACGAATGACTATAGCAAAACAAAATACACGTTAGTTTTGTTAAATACATGACTTTGAAAAAACACGACTTCAATCAGAAAAATGTTAATAGCAAAAAATGGAGCAATAAAACCGCAAATTTTCTTTTTTGTATTATAAAGCTAAGATTTAATACTTTTAGAAAATATAAGATTTAAACCCCAACCCTAACTAACTTAGAAGTTATGGTTTACGAAACATCAAAAATATGCCAATTTTGGATCTTTTTTTAAAAAATCGTTAAAAATATTTTCACACATATTTTCAAAAACACTACATAATTTTTGTTCACTTTAATACCTGAAGTTGAAGCCTCCATTCCTAAAATAACACTTTTTTAACGTTAAATTAGGAATTTACGGACTCGTTTAATACAAAATTTTACTTTTTTCGCTTTTTAAAAAAATTGCAACAAATTTTGTACTTTGACACGTCACTACGGAGTCAGCAGACAAGATAAATGCTTGAAGATTTACATAGTGATGAAGAACTGTATCTAGTTTTATTCGATGCCAAATATTAATACAAAAACTAAATTTTAAAAAATTCAATTAAGCGTCTTTTTCGAACCATTTTAATCCAACGTGCGGCCACACGAATTTTGATAATCATTGGCATAAATTTTTGTCTTATCTTTCACCGGTGATGATTTACGATAGTATATGAATGTATCATTCTTTCTTTTTTTAACCTAAAATCTAAAAATGATAAATATAAGATTTTGGTACTTTCAATGTACTTTTCTGCATTTTTCAAAATTACGATATAGTTTTTTTGGGTCCCGATTCATTCTATAAGCCAACCTCATGGATAAAAACTTTTTACACATTTTTGACACTTTCTTCGTTTTTTGAGATTATGAGTCTTGAAATATGTTATTAAGTTTCATTGACGCCGATTGAGGTCAGAAGTCAACTAAATGTACAGAGGTACTTTTTCATATCTGACAACTCTTTGCAATCTTTTTAAAAGCTTGATTCTAAAAAATTAAATTATGGTATGAAAAAGTTGTTTTTTTATTTTTTTATGTACATTTATGTATATTTAAAAAAATTTGAGATACTTTTCCGCATTAAGTACTTTTTTAAAACTTGAATAATTATAACTACGCTTACAAAGCAGCTGGTTAGTTGCTTATTTTAGAATCCTTCTTATAAACAACATTTATACAGAATATTTGTCAAAACAACGTCATAATTCAAAAAAGCCATTTAGGGAAAAATTCGTTTAAAGTTTTCTATTTCTTACATTTTCTAGAAGAAACAGCCGGCATTTTCTCTTCGAACGCAAAAAGTACCAAAAACGCAATTTGTACACAGTATAACATTACCTATAATTCTGCATCTTAACTTCTTTCATTTTTAAAGCGACGTAACGAGCAAGAAATACTTCTTTGGCATCTTTTGCATTAATAAAAATTTTAACAGACTACCACAGGGTTTACGAAAAAGTAGCTTTTTTCATAAATAATTCAATTGATATTTAAAAATGAAATTCTTCCGACATAATGTATTCCACGCAGGTAGCAGTTTTACTTTTTATTGAAAAACAAGCCTCTTCAAAAGAAATGACATTAAGGAAACATTTTGGCGGATGCTTGAATGGCAAAAAAAGTTTTTAAGAAAAAGAAATAAAGAAAACACATTTTTACATTTTAAAGGTTTCCTCGTGTAAGTTTTGTTGGAATTTTTCAAAACTTTAATACCAAATAAATACTCAAACAGAAAAATTAATGTGTTACTATTCATATGTACTTATGTGTGTGCGTGTGTATTTTGCTTATTTTGAATGTTTTAGTACAACAATTCATTTCCTCAAAGCTTTTAACTTTTAAGAGTTCGAGAAAGTTGATTGAAATATAGAATTATATTTTGACAAGAAAGGGAAATAAACAGCGTTTGTTTTTTTTTGGGTATAACTTTTGGTAATTTAATGATAAAAATTTAACAAAAGTCGATTTTTTTCCGTCGTTCCCCTTATCAAGCTTTTTTCTTATTATGCGTTGCTTGCCATGTTTTTAGGTATCGAAAATAAAAAATTATTATTTGTTTTGCTCGCAGACGTTGTAAATATTTTTGGTGGTTGGCTGCAGCAATTGATTTTATACATCCAAAATCGTAAACAGACAAAAATGGCAAAATAATAAGGTCAAGAGCAAATGGTATATTTAAACCGTAAGATATTTATAAAAAAAAAAATTAATCTAGTTTTGGTTATACTTACATAAATGCTAAAAATATATGTAAATCATGAAGTTTTAAGCCTAAGACAAACCACAATATCAAAATCTAAAAAAAACTTATTAATGTGATGGACAAAATTTTAAGAAAATTTTTAAAACCATTAAATAAGAATTTAAGGTTTAAACTATTTTCCTTTTTTTGGCTGCGGTTTCAGTATTCAATAAAAGCGAAAATATTTAAAGCAATTTTTTTTATTTTTTTGGGTTACTACTTAGAAGCTTATGTCAGTATGTAGGTTTCCGTTATGACAGTTCGTTTAAAGTTTAAAAAAATCCAAACTTGTTATACCCTTCACATAGTGAAAAGGGTATATATCAGTTTGTCATTCCGTTTGTAATTTCTTTATTATTCATTTGCGACCCCATAAAGTATATATATTCTAGATCCTTATAGATAGGGAAGTTGATAAAGCCATGTCCGTCTGTCCGTCTGTTGAAATCAAGTTTCCGGAGTCAAATAAAAAGATACAGACCAGTTAATGGTGTCAAACGATTAGAAATACCCTGCTAACAATCGCTATTTAAAATCAGCCAAATCGCTTCACTATTGACCGAGATATAAGCGAAAACCCAAAGTAACCCATTTTTTTTAGGACAAAATCCGTGCATATATCCCTATATATCTTAGTAAAAATAGTCACTATTGCCACAAAACTTGGCACGAATATTCATAAAGAAGGGACCTAAATAATGAAAAAAGTTTTTTTAGATGAGATCAGGGGAAGAGGTATTTTTCCTAGAATTTCACAAATTTGCTGAAATGTTTTATGCGCTATATCTTGGAAACTATAACAGCTATCGACTTAAAATGAACTACAAGAGTAATTGTACGCTAAGGGCTACACTTCAAAGAAAAAATTTTTGAGTGGGGGTAAAACAGGGGGTAGCTCCCATACAAATCAATGATTTTTATGAAATATTCGATACGCTATATCTCGGAAACTATAACAGATATCGAAATGAAATGTTCTACAAAAAGTACTTGGGCCATAAGGGCTACGCCTTAAATAAATAAATTTTTGAGTGGAGGATGGACAAAGGGGATCTCCCATACAAATTAACAATTTTTATAAAATTTTCGATATGCTAAATATAGGAAACTCTAACAGAAATTGACTCCAAGTGTTTTGCAAAAAGTAACAGGATAAGACCTACATTCAAAAAAAAAGTTTTTTTGGGCAGGGGCAGGGGAAGGGGTAGCTCTAATACAAACTAAGAATTTTTATGAAATTTGCGATACGACAAAAAGAAATAATCAAATATCTCAAACATTTTGGAAAAAAAAGTTGGAGAGAAGCAGGGGGACTAGAACATCCCATAAAAATTAAAAACTTTTATTAACCTTTTAATATAAATAATGTCAAAAACTTGCATTACTGTTGACCTCAAACGTTGCTCATCTATTTCTATTACTCATACGAACGTTAAAATTTTGTTATTTTTTCTATAGACTTTAAAACTCACACAAGGCTGGGTATATTTAAAGACCAATGTGAAGGGTATATAAGATTCGTCACAGCCAAATATAACGCTCTTACTTGTTTTTTATTTTAAAAAGTTTTCCTGAATACCTTTTGATTTAAAATTTCCTTAAAGGACTTTTAACCATTTCATATCCGGCAATTGAGTTGGCCAGTCAAGTATGGTTATATGTAGGGAGACCATTCGTACTGATTTCATCAGTACCTGTACTGATTTTTCATATGGTGTACTGATTAAAAATGTGTGTACTGAATTGTATTGATTTTTGAAAAAAAGTACTGAATGTACTTATTTTCAAGGCGGTTTAATATTTTTAATTGCTGACGTACAAGAAATTTAAAAAATTTTCGACAAATCTAGGTATTTTACTCGAAACTCTTAAATTTATTATTTACTTAATTGACAGCTGTTCCTAAATTTTGTATAGTTATTTCTCGCAAACAAAAACTTGTTCAAAAATTTAACACAATTTTTTATGAATAATTGGGGTATTCAAACGGTATTCTATCAAGTCATATTGTCTTAAAGTTTTAATATTTTACAATTGTTTAAAAAAATTTTTGTTGCGCTTAAAAGAAACAAGTTCTATAATAATAAGACTCTTTAAACTGTGTTAATTGTTTTGTCATAAACAGTAGAAACCTGAGCCGGGCGGCCGAAACTCTTTAGTGAAGCCGTTGACATAATTAACAAGTCACAGTCATTAATTTTAAAATATTTTTTAAAATTAATTATTTTTCTGTTTTCTCCAGCAGCTGCTTTAAAATTTAAATAAGCACACTTAATTATGAGCGGATGCTAACAACAGTAGTATTTTTTCGTTTTATTTTTATAAGACGTATGACTTTATGACTACCTTGTGAATACCCTAAATATTTGAAAGAATTAAAACAGTCAACCAATGTAAATACTGTTACAAGTTTTTTGTTTGGGCTTTTTTTAGAACAAGTGTAAAAAAAGGTCTTCCTGCATTGCTAATGTTTGAAGGACCAAAAAAGTTCTGTCATTTTCCGACTAACACCAAAATTAACTACTTTTCACAAGGAATAAATAATTATTAACTTTAAAACTTTAAAACATTAAAAAAATAACTTAAAAGCTTACTTATTTCGATTATTAATGGTCACCCTAGTTCAAAATAGTTTTAGGCTTGGCTATTTACCAAGCTTAAAGACTTCTTCTCCTTTTTTTTTTTTTGTTTTTTTTTTACCGGTTCATATTATAAATAACACGAAAACGTCAAGAATACCCATACCATAAAAAGTTAACCCGATCCCATAATATTGCCGCCATCGTTATTGGCGGTCTCTGCTGTCAGCCGTGCATGAACTTCTTTTTCTGAAGGAAGACTTGCATTTCGGGTGTTGCAACTACGGGATAAGTTAATTTTGGTTTTAATTTGGTTTTGGCAAAAGAAAAATCAAGTAATAACTAAAATTTTCTACTTTTTTTTTGCAGAAATAATTATTATTTTTTTAGTTTTATCTTTTACCAACAACAATTTTTTTAATTTTTATTATTTTGAGCAAAAAAAATTTTTTGGATTTTTATTTTTTTAAGCAAAAATATTTATTTTTATTTGTTTTCGGAGCAAAAATAATTTTCTATTTCGATTTTTTTTAAGCCAAATAATTGTTGTGTTTTGATCTTATATTATTATTTTTTAAATATTAATTCCTTTTTTGATTTTAATGGTTTATGGTAATAATAATTATTATTTACTTATTTTATTTCTTGCAAAAATAATTATTATTTTCTAATTTGTTTGGACGAACAATTTTAATTTATTTATTTATTTATTTTTTTATTTTATTTTATTTTAATTTATTTTATTTTTTATTATTTTTTTTTTTTTTGAAAATATCAATAATTTATAATATAAATAATAGTTGTGTTCAATAACTTCCCAGTAATAACTAGCAACGAGAGAGTAAAAAGAAATATTTTCAAAATTGCTCTCAAAAATATTTAAAAGTAAATGAACACTTTTACAGTTTAAACTTGCAAGCAAATGTATTTTGTTATTGTAGACTTTTAAAAATTTAAAACTTAAATTTTTTTTCAAAGCATAATGACAGAAAGACTGTTTGAATAATTTCTGATAGTAAAATTTTTACTAGTAGAAATGATCAGAAACATTTTTGTTGCTAAACATATTACGCTCTTTTTTGGCTCTCTAGCTGCTAATTTTTTGTGTACGTGAACACTTACTAGTAATAATTATCGAAAATAAGTGATAATTTTCTGTAAATGAACACACCTAATAACACTTTATGCCAAAAATTTGCATGAAGTTATTAAAATTAATTGACATTAGAATCAAAACTTTTAAAATTTTATATAAAAAATATCAGTGCTCAGTATACTCTGATTTTTCTAATAACAACTAAGTTTTTCTAATCAAAAGATAAGTTGTGAAGACTATTAAACACATTCTGAATCATTTTAATTATATTTCAGTTATTTGATAGATAATTTTTAACTCTGTTAAAAAAATAATAACCTAAAAATAATTATTTTGCTTGCCCAAAAAAAAAAAACTAAAAATAATTGTAGACTGTAATGTTTTTAAATTATGTTTTATTAATTAAAAAAAAGAAATTTAAGACATTTGTAATTAGTATAAAAAAGTATATTAATTTTTTTATTTTCACGCGCTGTCTTGCAGTTATCAGGTTACCGATCTCACTTCAACTGAACTCGTTCTATGTCAGTGATGTCAACTAATCTCCCACATAATTATTATTTCTTCCTAAAAAATAAAAAAACCATAAAGTTTGGGAGATTTTTATTTCATAGAATTAAGTTTTAATTTTGCATCTTTTACAAAAAAAAAATAATAATGTAAGGCTTTCTAAACTTTACATTTTTATGTTTTAATTAAAAGCAAAATAAAGAAAAAATTGTTAGCTCTTTCAAATAAAAAAAAAATATATTTAACACAAGAGCTCTGTTAATTAAAACTTTTGTATAACCACTTTAATAAAATATGTTCTTTTTTTTAACAAAGTAAATGTGTAGATGTACAACTATTCATTACTAAACTTAATTCCTTTTTTAATATTACGAGTAAGCGAATTAACACTTTTAAGGTTATTACCATAATGTGCATTTTAGCTCTTCTTAGAAAAATAATTTTAATGTTGCGGGTTTTAATCAACCAAAGGGCACCAGAGTTATCTTTTTTAGGATTTTGGTTTTAAACATCTATTTGTAAGTCAAAAGCTTCTAATCAGGATGAGACACAGAGTTTCTACCTACAAGCCAGGAAAGTTTCATTTGTGGCAATTTCTTATCTGAATGTGACTTCCCTGTAAGACGACGATCTAAGTGAACTTCAGGATAGTTCGTCTCAAATTTTGGACGCACCATATGATTGCAAATAAGTAAATATTCCCCATAACTTTCCCTTTTTTCTTCTTTGATTACGGGATTTCTCAGTTGGTTTCTGAACGTAAAACTTTTTGAGGGCATGTCTGCTGTATAAAGCGAGTACAGAATTGCTCTTTAGATACTTCCCTAAAGTACGCCAGCCCCTTTTGGCGAATTCAGCTTTAGTTTGTTTAATAGCTCATCATGCCATTATTTATCAAAAGCTTGCCGGCATTTATAAAAATGGCGAAACAGAACTTCTTTTCCTCAAAAGGCTTTTCTTATAACCAGCACCAGCCTGTGGGTTTGCTCGACGGTACTATGTTGACTCCTAAGGCCAAACTGGTGATTTGGAATGCAATTTTTGTCATTTAATTTCGGGGTCAGCTTGTTTTTAAGCAATCAATGCAGTCGTTAATTGTTGGCATATAACACTCGGAGAGACCACCCATCCATTGTAGTTTAATTCTAGACTTGATTAATATAACCGAACCACCACATTATCTATCCTTTGGATCCTGCGAATGGTAAAAATTATATGATATTATATATATTTGAAAAGTGCTTTTAGGTGCCAATCGAGTCCCGAAAATCAATATTACATTGGTTTAATAAAAAAAATCGAGTTGGTTTTTGTGTTGGTTAATACCTTTTACGTTCCAAAAACAAACCCTGAGCAGCCTAATGCTAGTAATAATCGCCATGAAGTAAGTCAGTTGTTTACCCATATCCTCGATTGCGCCTTTCAGGTGGATAAAAGTAAACATAGTTGATTCATTTTTCAGGACTTCTTTTTTGGTTGTTGGCTGGTAAGATTTAACTACGTTGACATACAAGACTTGACTAGTAGTTGGCTGTTTTTAAACGGCATATTTAGAGTAGATATATTTTCCGGCTGGAAAGAAGCAGAAACTGCTTTTTGGCTAGATGCACGCTTAAATGTATCGAAAGCACTGCAACCCTATAGTTGGCAGCTGACAATAAGTTTATCTATTTTGCCTGTGTACTTTGTCTTTAAGAATGGTTGATAAGCTATTAGTGGAAGAGGAGGGCAACCTTCCATCAGCGCAAGTGGCAATGTCTAACTTCTCGTGGTATCAACTGGGCAACTTTCTGTTTACTGGAAGGCCAATAGGCATGGCAAAGTTAAAACAATTTGTCTTGGGCTTAAAAGGATCAGTGGTTAGCTACTTACTGGTCTGGCTTGAGTCAGGGGGTCCTTTTTGACACTGTGGCATGTTAACTTGCCAATAACTGGCACAGCAATACAAGGTTTAAAGGGTACCAATACCCTATCTTTGCTGAATTGAAATTGGTAGGAATTAGACGGAAGTCGATTTTCGAGGCTGACCAGAGTCCTATCTGGTACCAGGGGAATCAAAAAGCCCCTGTGTACTTGCTAAGTGCATGGTTTGAGTATTGGTGGGGTCTCCTTTGAGAGTAAACGTGATGTTTGTGGTTGTCCCCAAGCGGGGCAATTTAGAACGAAAGTAGATATGCTGAAGTCCGTCTAGTGCGGGCCCTAGAGTCATCGTGCAAGCGGTCTTATATGAACTTAAGGTTCCCAAGATAGAGTCTCTTAGTTTTGGCGGGTCTACCCATGCACATGGGCAACTGATGAAGTAGGCTAAAAGCTGAAAAGGTGTAGGTGTATTTGGGAGTAGGTGAATAGGGAAACTAGCTACGGCTGGGGACCGTAGGATCTGAAACAACATCCCGTCAGAGTAGTAGCAAATAATGAAAAGGCCGGCATTGGCATGTTGAAGCATTTGCGTGACTCGGTCCTGACTGGAGGTGAGAAGATTCTGAAGAGTTGATTAAAGTGAAGTGGTTGATTTGCATTAAACGGAAGTCTTTTGAAATAAGTTGGGTGTCGCATTTTTTCTTTTCACGAACATAAATGAAAAGCATCAAATTCGAGTACTTCTCATAAGTGAGAAATCATAAATGAATTTTTTCGCGAAGCATTCATAAATGTGTACACATAAAATTTTTTGGTCATGTTACTGGTGCTGCCATATGTAAAAATTTGTTGCATAGTTTTTGAAATGCTTAAAAAAAGTAGGAATAATTTTTTTTTTTAAAAACATGTTTTTAATAAATTAAAAAACCAGGCACTGTTATACGTTGTGGTTTATTTGCATTTATTTAACTTCATTTCATTTAAATTTTTCAATGAATCCGATTTAATGATTTTAGTAATAAAAATATGCGGTTAAGGTTTCACAAAAAGGGGAGCATTACTCCAGTGACAAACAAAAGCATCGTCACCATTACTTTGTATATCTTGTTTGTGAAGTAGTTTGTAATGTCTTTTGATATTTCCCCTCACTTTCTAACTAAGTTCCTTTTTGCACGATTCTATTACGCAAATACTTTTTTTGAAGATGCATCGTACAACACATATTTTTCAAAATTAAATTGTCTTTTAGGCATTGTTTGTTATTCACTTCACGCTATTTAAAATCCAAATAAGGAGCTTTTACAAACGTTTAATGTTTATATTGCAAAAAACATAGAGCTGTTACACACACTCATGCAAATTTTAAAAGGATTGGAAAAAATTGCATTCGGTTTTACCACCATTAGAGATAATTGTTCATCATTTAATTTTGTTTGGGATTTTCCACTAATTTGGAAAGTATTTAGTACCTGCCTGTCTGTCATCCTTTTAGGTATTGGGTATATTGTTACAAAAAATTGTGGTGGTTATTATACAATACACATGCAAATCTTTTTATGTACAACAATTTAAAACTTTACCTTTCAGGTCAATTAAATAGAACCTAAGAGTTTGAAGGAGTTCCATTAGCAAAAGTAAGGTAAATTAAAAAAAGAGCAGTTACGACCTTGAACACAATACACAAGAAATACTTTTTTTTATTAGAAAACGTCAATTAAAAATTTAGGAAAACAGTTCAAAAATATTTTTAAAGATTGCTATGAAAATTTGTGTCAGTGAAGACTATAATATTTCTAAAAAATCACAACATAAAATATAATGTATTATTTAAGTTTCTTAACAAAAACAATTTTTTTATAAATATGACTTTTTCACAATAAATACTGCTATAAGTAATCCTTTATGTTAATATTTATTTATTATTGTTTATAAACCTACATATCGATTCCTCAGTATAAAAATGAAGTAACGCAATTCTTTTAAAATAGCTTTTTTGCCTTACTCTGGGAAACAAACGTAATTTTTATTATAAATTTGTGGTTGTTATTTTATTTAAAAATATATTAATTTTTTCAAATAGCATTAAAAGTCACTTAATTAAAAATATACTCAAAAGACTGATCAAAATATAGGTGTGTAGTATTTTTTAAATTTAACAACATATAAGTATATACAAGAGGCAAAATAAAAAAAAAATTATGTAAATGCAAGAATTTTTTTACTCTTATTGGGAGTGCAAATTTCACACGCTAAAAAAAATTATTTTTTTTCGGAAACTCTGTTACAAAGCGTGAAAAATATTAAAGCAACACTCGCACTCATAAAAGAATGAATCGAAAGTGAAAAGAAGAAATTTCTCATTCATTTGTGAGTGAGAAATAAAATTTGGTTTTTATTTTTCATTTGTGATTTGTGAGCGTGAAAAAAAAAACGACAAACTTCTCATAAGTGAGTGAGGGTTGGAAAAAATTTTTTCACGCTCTTTTATGAACGTGAGAAGAAAAAATTTTTTTTAGGATTTTTCGCTCTCGAGATTTTTCATGAATGGTGTTTTTTTATCGCTCACTCTTGAGAAAATTTGTACTCTGTGTAAATGTAACAAATTACCTGACAAACTTTACACATCCACTGTTTACTTCTATCGTCATAAATGAAAGTGCCCTTGCGTTAACATTAAGTTGTTAACCCAAATGTGCATTTTTGTTTTATTTTATACATTTCCCTACACTGAGTCATTTTTATGTTTTTTGTTTTTCCTAATACGCACTTCAAGTGCATAACATATGTTTATGTGGTCATAGTGGTGGTGCGTATGTCTGTGCAGTAGCATTATTGCACTGCATGAAACTATAAGTCCCCACAATATGCATTACATATAAACAATCGATGTAATGAAATGTAAAAATGTGCATAAATATATTTATAGATGCGATTTAACAAAAATGTATTTCTTTGTATATCATCTACATACTACTATATATAGAGACAGAAACTATTGTTTGGCTAACCAGCCAGTAATCTATTTTGAACGGGTAACACTGTTCCTATATCAGATACCAGCTGTCGTTTATCCACGACATGGCTTGACAATCAATTTGTGGACGAGAGTATTAAATGTAAAGGAAATGTTATAAAAACATATGTAAGAAAATAAGTACACACACCAACTTATGTTTTTATGGATTTAGTACATTCGTAATAATAATAAGTCGTATGTATGTACATATATATGTATGTACGTTTCTTCTTGTGTATGTCCGTTTGTGTAAACATGCCAACAGGAAATAAGCTTTATTTCGTTGTTAACATACATATTTAGATGCTTTTTATAAATGTGTGCACGTATGCAACCATGAATGTGTGTTTGGTTGTATAACTTTATATAGATACAAAAGTCTGTAAGTATGAATGTGTATATATGTATATATGAGCCATAAGTATTCATAAATTAAAAAGCCCCAACAACCTTTTTAAAAAGACCAAATACTTAAGAAGTAAATTTTCATAAAAACACACACAAAGGAATTTTCACACGAACTTTTTTTCTACTTGCCTATCTACTACTAAGTCCTGCCTTTAGAATAGATAAATGAGTAAATATTATCATTTAAATTATATTTATCATTATTATTTTTATAAAAATAATGTCAGACTAGTCTAATGCTCTTCATATTCTTTTATCCTTATATAAGTACATATGTAGTTAAAGTAAGTACCTACTTGCCTTAAATATAAAATTAGTCCTTATATTCTTTTGTATAAACACATAACTTTTATACTTAAGGCAAATGCTCAGATTATAAGCTTTCTTAAGGATTTTCTTTAAATGAACAAAAAACCACTTGAGTAATTATATAAGTGAGATATTTTAAGCCAGTTGGATCAGACATAAGTAACAAAGTATAAAGTATTCCTAAGAACTCTTGTCATTAAATTAATATTTACAAAAATACTCATGGCATAGATTTATTAATAACTGGCAAAGGAATTTTTTTGTCAGGTACGTATACCTAAGAACGTTGATGTAATATTTTCTCAGTGAAATATTTTCAGCGGTTACAGGGTAATGAGGGGTCATTTCGAATATTAATAGATATAAAAACCAATATGAAATAAAAACTTTAAGGCAATGGCCTAAGTGTTTAATTTTCTAACTAAGTAAATGCAGGGTTCTAAAATATACCAGTTTCTTACTTACACAATTTTTGCATTAATGCTTACTCACATTTGTAATAGGGGGTCATTAACAACGTGGAATTAAGCATTTTTAGAGGAACCAATTCCCAACTATATTGCTATTTTACTTTATACTTATATCTTATAATAAAATACTTTTTTACTTTAAGGAGTACTCTTTTTAACATAATAAATAAGAGAATTATTTTTAAAAATAAAATTTTTTTATTACACAATTTTTATATATTTTCTACAATTAAATGACAATATTTTTTTACAAAACTTTACTTCGGGGTTTGGCGTTTTCACCGAGCTTTACCAAACGGTTACTGAACATATCTAAAAATCGATTTTTTGCACAAAGCCAACATTTAAACCAAAAGTTTTATATTGGGGGATTCACAATGTGTTCTTTATGTCCTATTGTCATAATGTTATAGAACATACAGAAATAGTTTTAAATAAATACTACGTCGTTTGGTATGTTTATTTAATTATCATAACAAATACAGATACACCTGCGCCATGTGTCCAATAGTTCGCGAAGGCTCTTAAATGATTGTGAAATTTTATAACATAATGGCAATAGGACATAATAGAACACCTTGTGACATAATTTTTTTTCCTTGCCGTAGTTGGGAGTTGAACTTTGAACTCTTCTTCTACTTCAAAGTAGTTCAGACTTGACTAAGTACGGAACATATCTAATAATTTTATGTACGATTGTGGATAAATTTAGGAAAAAAATTCTTGATTTAAGACTTTTTTCTGTGTAGATACATATATACGTCTAAAAGAAAAAAATCCAAAAACATAATTTTAATAAGAATTTCAACTCAAAACTTCAATAGTGTAAAACACACACAGTGTTCTTAGTTTTATTTTAGCACATGTCAACGTGTAAGTTTGAATTTTTGTTTGCATAAGCGGCAGAGAATAGAATTGGTTCTCATATAGTATCTTGTAGTACGCTAGCCCCAAATTTTGGTGGTATCCTTCTTTGATCGTAAACTACTGGTCGACTATGTTCTTTTCTAAAAGTTTCACTCCCAAGTATAGTTTTGGTTTGGTTTACAGATGTTGATTCCATATATTGCCAAAAGCTTAACGGACATTTATCAAAAGCCAAGAAATATTTATTCTTTTCCTCAAATGCTCTTCTTAAAGCCTAAACCAATATTTGTTCGATGATTAAAGGTTTCCGTCACCTACAGACAGTTGAGACATCAATTGATGTCACTCATAATCGGAGTCAAATGGAATTTAAAAATTTTTTTGACAATTTCGAGGTGTCGAAAATACATTTTATTTGGCAGGTTTTGATATGAAAACTTTCCTTTTT